>CM075808.1:69500007-70085507 GCA_037975025.1 Excoecaria agallocha
AATTCAGAGAGAACTCTCTTTGAATCAAGGTTGTGGCTGTGCCAATTCAAGCTCCTTGCAAGGTAGTTTTTTTTTTTTTTTCCCCTTGACTAACAGTACCGTTTTCCCTTACTTTATAAGAAATTAATTCAACTTCCATATTTAATATAGGGAAAAAAGCGTATCTGCATTACATTGAAAAATAAAACTCATGCGAATTACCAATTGTTAATTAACCAAAGGGCAGGAAAACTCCCAAGAAAATACTAGAAAAATGGAATCAAGACAAGGTTGCAGCACAATGCCACAGTCATTCTTTCCCAGTTTCAATTTGTTTCTTCTTGGTCGTATCAACGCTTTCGACAGGAGGCAATGTCTGCAAAAATTTCCCATTCAGACAATTTATCAAACAGGTTGTAAGCTTGAAAACTAACAACAGAACTCGCCAGAGAACGTAAAGGAGAGGAGTATTACAAGGTTAGGTTTATAGATGTTGTGGACAACAGAGGCACCAGCAAGAAGAGCAACGACTACAACAACGCATGACCATCCTAGTGATGGTGTCCCAGTAGGCTGCTTCCCTGCTCCGAATTTCTTGTTCATTTTCAGTTTTAAGTCTTTAAGGAGACCAATGTGGCTAGTTAATGGAAGGAGCTAATCATTAATATCAAAATGGGCTCGGATTGGGCTTAGGCAATGGTTAGCCCATCCATTTTTCCCTTAAAAGCCTGTCTTTCATTCAAAATTTGATTGTTGTTTTTGACTATGCTGTTATTTATTTTTGATGGAAAAAAAATTGAACAGAATCCATTTTACATTATTATGTTAGAGACTCTTTGGTTCGGGCTGAAGAAGCAATGGCATTAGATTTTTATCAAACTGATTGTAACTTTCTTTGTCCATGACAATCCCAATAGAGCCTCTTTTACTTCTAGTAGGCAAAGAATTGATCTTGTTAGTTATAAAAAATGGACATATAATTAACTACAATTGTCGAAATTGAAGTATAAACACTGACTATCAGAGTATTCATTTATAAAATTACAACTCCTAAGATTATCAAAATTAAATGGATAAGATAAATTCAGTAATTATTTAACAAAAATTAAACCTTTTTGATCCAAGTCCAAATCAACTTGAGCGGCGCATAGTCAAAGTTAAAGAGAAGAAAGGGCATGAAGTTAAGTAGAACCCACATTCACGCATTCTCTGTTTAAATGTGTAAATACAAGGTGGACCAAAAGTAAAAAAACAAAAAACAAGCAACAACAGCAACAATACTCTCCGCTTCAAAAATCAAACCTCATTTCCCACAAAGGCGCACCCCCATCCATTTTCCTACTTCCCAAAATATATGCAAATGACCCAATTATTAAAAACTCTGCCTTTCTTTACTGCTACCGCCTAAGCTTAAGCTCTTCAACTAAAACATCGAAAATTTTACTATATTTATGATCCACCAAATAAAAAATTGTCCTTTACTGCTCAACAGATCAAAACCCAATTCCCAATTCCAACCAATTGTAGCTGAAACATAAAAAACCCATCTCAAAAGAAGGGAAAGAACCATCATGTCTTCTTATGGGGTCAACTTTCCTCTCATTCTTCTATGTCTGCTTTTCCCTAATGTGATCAGTTACAGTGATGCAAGTACTACAAGTGCAGCCCAAGTGAGTTTCTTTTTTAGATCCCTTTTCATTTTTTGTCAATTTTGTCATGATTTCTTAGTGAATTGAATGTTTTGCTTTGTGGGTTTGTTGATTTTTGAGGTAAATGGGTCCATAACGAGCAATGAGATGTTGCCATTAATGAAACCAGAGAAGGTTGTGGAGATGAGACTAGTGTTGAATGAAAGCAGGAGGAAATTGGGTGGTTTTCAGATATGTGCACTTTGTACTTGCTGTGGAGGTGCTAAAGGTCTTTGCTTGCCGTCTCCTTGTTGCTATGCCATCAATTGCAACATTCCAAACAGGCCCTTTGGTTTCTGTTCTTTCACTCCCAAGACCTGTAATTGCTTTGGATGCCATATCTAATTCCTCTTTCTTTATCTTTTTTGCTTTTTTTGTCTGAGTTCTTGGGCTTCATCTTCTTGATTCTGTTGAGAGTATGAATGGGAAGGAGAATATCTGTTCCTCATTTGTTTGTTTATAATTCTATTATTATTATTTTAAGAATACTAATTACTGTTGAGACTTGCTCTTTCCAGGTAAGCTTTTTTCTGTTTCTAGTGGGAATTGTGTATAAATTTTTATGGAAGCAGCAATGTCTGAAAATAGTGGCAGTACTAGGGTTTAGCATCGTATGGTATTTGAGGAAACATTGTTTTTTGTTTATTAAGCTACTTCTGCTTGTGATAATTTAATTATTTGTTATTTAGAATATATTATTGCTAGTGGCCTAGTGCTCAATACAGCTAGTGAGTTTACTCATTACTAATATTTAAGATTCATATTTTCTTTTTCTTTTTTCTTTTTTTAATCTCTGTCTGCTTATTTTTTTATTCATTCTACCAGTGGATGTATTGCAGATTGTATTTACCTTTCTCTTCTTTAAAAAAATATATCAACTGGGTATCTTTTATCTCCACTATTGTTTTTGTTATAGTCTTATTTTATCAATGTTATTTTCTTTATTCCTGCTTTCCTTGTTGCTTCCACTGCTTTCTCCTTTGATCTTGATTCTGGCCCATAGTGTCTAGAGGAAAGAAATTTTGTGTTTTCTTCTGTTTCATATTTGATCTCCTGAGCTTTACTGATAGGCCTTTTTTTCTGTTAATGGGGACTAGCAGACAGCAAATAAGCACAACTGGACTAATCTTTAGAGGAATTCATGGATAAACTAGCGTAATTTGTCTGTCAATAGTGTGCTTATGTTCTGTTCTTGTAGCAAATTAGCTTAACTATAGTATTAACTTTAATGCCTATAAGAATTGATTGATAAACTAGCATTATTTTTCTGTGAATAGTGTGCTTGTGTTCTGTTCCAGTGGGGCTAACACCTATGCAAAGTCAACCTGCAAATTCTAAGTATGCAATGTCCTGCCAAGTTCAAACAGATTATTGTTTGATCTGGGTGGTCCCATTTGCTTGACAAATTGCACACATTTGCACACTCCAAAACCAAAAAGAGAGACAGAGAGGCTGACTGGTCTTCAATTACCTTAAATTTGTTGTGCTAATTGCTGGTGTAAAAAGCCATTTTTGATATATGAGTTTTTATTGCTGGTGGACAAGATAGATAGAGAGGTGATGATATTAATGCATGCAGGTGTATAGCCAACCCCAATTTAGGTGGGTGGTAGTTGGGAAGGAGCTATTACACTTCAGCTACTACTTTCTATTTCTCTTCAAAACTCTCTTATATCTCTTGGAATATCCATTAATATTTGCTTCAATTGTTTGTTCTTTTTTGCTACTTATTAAGGATATGTTATCTTTAACATTTACAAGACTCAGTAGAGTTAAACTGAATTCGACACCTTATAGCTCTAAAACAAATGGATTTAGATACTTTAAGTTCTGTATTTTGTGTATGTTCTCTACTTGCACAGCAGACATATTCTACTTGATATTGAAAGGAGGAAGAAATGAGGATATGGAGATGGGTTCATGCTATTAGGTGTATTGATAAGAGTGTTTTCAGAATCTTATTTTTCTATTTTTTAATAAATAAATAAATAAAAATGCAACAACCCATGTGCTATTTCTTTTTTCTTGTATAAAAAAAAAAGCAGTACATTTCTCTGGGTGGAATCATGTGTAGAGTATCATTACACCACCAGTTTATCACGTGAATTATGAAAGCATATTCTAATTGTATATTATAAATTTAATTTAAAAACATACAAAAATGCTATTTACAAAATGTTACAGCTTTTAATTTTATCTTTTGAAATTTTAATCAAATTTTATTTTTTAAATTTATGGAAGTAAATATATATTTAATTTTTAAAATGAAAAATACGTGATATTATGAGATTGATATTTAGCGATAAAAATAAATAATTTAGTAATATTTTTCAAGCGTTTTGAAAGAGTCTATAAAAAAAAGACAAAAAATGACATTAACTCTAAAGAAAAACTATGATTATGAAAAATATTAACAAAATTCAGAGCTTATAAATAGCAAATAGTCATAATTGCAACAATAAAATCAATGTAAATCTTAGGATGCTCTTAAAACAAACATGGTGAAAAGCTCTAAATTAAGTTAATTATAATCATTATGAAGAATATTAACAAAAGCTACAAAATTATGCTAATCTATTATTATATGAATGACCGACATTAATCCATTGTTATATAAATAATTATCCACGTTATACCTATCGGTTTATTTATGGGTATATTATCGTTAATAATTTTTAGAGAATTCTGTCGCTAAAAGTTTTTTGGCTGTGTCCGGAATTTTCAATCTTATGACTATAACGTCATTAACAAAACGAAAAAAGACAGATTATGAAGAGACATTTAAATTTAATTAACAGATGAGATTACAACCATAAATTATACAAAAAAGAAATAAATAATTATGTTGGAATGGTTATACAAATATAAATAAATAAATTATAAAAAAAAAGATTAATAAATTCTAACAGCAAGTACCTAATTTGATGAACCCCCACACACTAATACAACAAATATGTGTTAAATTGGTGAATTCACCATCTTCTTGTTGGCTTGTTTCATTCTTCTTCTGCCCCTTTGCATTTCCCATCAAACCCAACAAAACTATACATAATATCATTACCACAAACTTTTGATTTAATCCCATTTTTAAAAAAATTTACCCTAAAAAAAAGATAATCTGGAGAATTAAAAAATTATGATGGGAAGAGAAGTTAATTTATTCAACAAAAAACAAAGAATAAATATATTTTTGTTATATATATGGGAATTTTAAAGGATATTTAAAGGCCTTTCCCTTTACCAATCATCTGTCAATTTTCATTTTCAAGTTAATTTATTGAGTTTGTTTATTCGCTGCCCTTCTTTTAGGAGGAAAATGCCAACTATTTTCAGCTGGAGAATTTGTTCCTTTTTTTCTATATTTTTGTAAACTATAACTTATTTTGTTAACAATTTATCATAATGATGTCTAATCTAAAATTTAAACAAATTTTGTTAAATTTATTATTTTGTGTGTGTGTGTCTTTATATATATATATATAATGTACTGTAATTTCTAAGTTTTATAATAATTTGGTGTCAACAGAATTTTTGTGGCAAAATAATGTCTGTGTACACTCTATATAGATGATTATATGGTTGAGGGCTTCCAAAACACAAGAATTAATATAAATTACTTCTTCTAAAATCAAAACATTTTGGCTAAATTAATCCGATAAGTACATCTGTTATTTATAAAAAAACTGTTAAATCACTTTTCACACTAGAAGAAAGACAACAACTTTCAAATTAAAATGATATACTTGCAAAATAAATATTTAAACTGCATTCAATTTTAGTTAACACAAATAAACCATATTTATAAATATGTAAATAAGTTATAGACAAACATAAAAACTTAAGATAAAAAATTTCAGAACTCAGTTTATTGAAAAAAATACTCAAAAGAAACCTAAATATTCAAAGAAATACAAAATTAAAACAATTAATTACTATTATTAATTTAAATCTATACCACTCTGAAAGTAGAAGTTAGAAAGAAAAAGAAAAAATACAAAAATTAAAACTAAAAAAAAAAAGAAATAGAATTGTTACTTGTAGATAAACTGTTTTAAAATTTTTTAAAAAATAAAAAATCTTAAATTTAGAACAAAAGGAGCAAGAGTTAAAAAAAAAAAAAAAGATTGCAATTTATCTCATAATTTAGGTGCTTGACAGATAACAATGAGATAAGAATTATTTTAAATTTATTTTCACATTAAAGTGATTGGATTAAGACTCAGGACTTCATAATTTTGGGACGGAATGAAATAATTTGATTTTCTTTATAAACCTATCATTATCAAACATGAATCTGAATTAATAAGAAACAAAAATAATGGACATGAAAAATAATGGTTTAATTTATTGAATGAATCAGAATAATAATAAAATAATTAGTCCCTTTTGATCATAGAAAAATCATCACCATTATAATTGGCAGAGATTTATTGTCCCTTTGACAAAATCCTTATAATTTTTGATCTGAAAATGACCCACATTCACATCTAACTTTAAATGCAAGCTGTCATCATTTGCCAGAATTTCACAAAAGCTTATCCACACCCTAACAAAACATTATTAATGATAAATATGATTATAAACTATCGTAAGTTAGCTCCCAGCTTCTGATCAAAGCAGTTGCACAGGCAATTCCAACGTACATTATGCAATGCTTCATGCTTCCCACAGGTTTATGTCACGACTTACAAGCAATGGTGTGTCCATTTTGGTGGAGTGATGAAGTTGTTTTTCTTCAAAAAAAAAAGTTAGCTCCTAGCTTTATTAACAAAAATATCTCAACACAAGATATACATATATCATATGCGCACGCACCATATAAGATACGCATATTACCATATATCCGTATCTAATGAGCTGCAAAAATCTTTTATCGTATAGGAATCATGAGTATTCTGAGTTTGAGAATCTAATTCCCTCGACAAAATAGAAGTCTGATAAAATAATAATTAATTTCAGTCTGGAAATGTTCATGAAATTTACATCGATAATCACCAAAGTATGAGCCTTTTTTCCCCCTGTTATTGCTCTTTTGCACTGTTCTGGTCTTAATCAAGATACCAATACAACTTTCTCTCTGAAAAAGGAATACAATACCTGAAGTTACAATATATATACACAATAAAAAAAAAAAAAATCAATCCCTATTGCTGCAATTATAAAAAACCAAAAATGCATATCAATCTCTGTTGCTGCAATTATTCTGTCCTCTTCCAGATGTTTGAGAACATCAATTATGTGTATTGTACATAATTTACAAGGCTTTCAGAGCTTAGCCAAAGAGAGGCATGCTTTGTTTCTTGGCTTGTCTGTAACTGTAAGGATCAATCCAACACGTGTCCTCCTCCACGGCTCTTCCCCATCGTTTCTGAAAAATCTTGAATTCCCTGTAGGATTGCCTCCTCACCTGCATTATATAGTAGTATTGTAAATGTTCTGAACCATGTGACCGTCAATGAAGTAGAGGATAAAAATGTTAAAGGTTTAATCGTTGTTTATTTTTCAAAGCCACCCATATCTCGAGCTCAAGGATTCGTCCTTCCGCAAACTATACATGTTCCAAATTTGATGGTTGATGAAGTAGTGCGTGAACTCGTTAAAGCTTTAATCTTTTTTATTTTTCAAAGCCACCCATCTCTCAAGCTCCAGGATCCTCCCTTCTGCAAACTATAAACATGATAGTTGCATACCAATGGCGGGTTTCCTTGAAGATGATATTGTGAAACAAAGCTAGAACTGGCCATTAAAGCTGTAACATGTTGAAGCATCTTTTATGGATGGGATATATGTTAATACTCACTTCTAATCTAGGATTCTTCTTGATGGACTGAGATGATTCCTGCAGTACAGATAGCCAAGTGCTCGGTTCCAGAAAAAACTAGACTACTTAAAACACTTTCCGCAGATAAATTTTACATTGCTACTTACTTCTAGTGTATAATTCTCTTTATTTGAATAGAATTTGTCCTGAAATACAGATTGGAAAAAACTCAGATTCAATAAAAGATTATGGTGCAGCAGTAGTCTATAGAACATGTTCCACAATAACGTAGATGATGGACAGGAAACAAGCAAAATTTCAAAAGGACCTAGAGCTCAAAACGCGATAAATTTGCAGTAATATAATCAGTATGATAATTTTAGAGATGTGACCTTAATTTCATCTGTGCTTCCAAGTGTAGGACGACCATAATGCACTATGTACTCAGCATCCACAACACCGATATTTTTTATTCGATCGCCCTATCAAAAGGAATGGCTTAAATTTAGAGAACTAAAAGATTAAATAAGGAAGATGACATTAGGAAACCAGAAAGGAGCTTTGCCTGAGCACAGTAACCAAGCTGGTAATCAAGACCCCAAGCATGGATCAAGTCATTCTGAAACAGAAAAATGACAATCAGGAGAAAAAAAAATAGCAGTAATTGTAATAATGATAAGAAAATACTGGAAGACAGTGACATGCCTGGATCATATACCACACACAGCGCCACGCAGCTTTTGAGAAAACTGGGGCCATCATTTCTACCCACCTACAAATGAGATGTTAAATTCATCAAGAGGAAGAAAGCAAATGATTGAACTATTCTATTTTGCGTATAGAAAAATATACCTTCTACACTATGCAAACATAAAAGGCAGATTATTTTTCCAAAGCTATCTAAAATTAGATGAAATTTTTACCCGGTGCATGGAGGAGCTGTACTGTCACCATCACAAATTCCAGGCTTGTAAGTTCTTCTGCTAACAATGGAAAGAAACAGTACACAAGAATAGCCAAGTAAGCATTCATGTTTATGAGATTCATATATTTATTGTCAATTTTAAAACTCAAAGATTTCCTAAGAGCAGAATATCAGTTGAGCATAATAGAAGGACAAAAACAAAATGGATGCGGACAAACCTATGCACTATTGATTTCCTCACACGTGCAGTAAGTTGCTGATGTATCTCCGATTCACCGGTATCAAGAGCTGGCTGTGATATCTCAAGCTTGTGGCTTTTGACAATTGATATATACCTAGCAGTGTCATATATTTCAAAATCGCCCGATCAAATGTTGGTAATAACGCCTATTATGTCATACAATAACAAGTCAATTCTCTGGATCCATTCAATTGTTTAACTTAGACCACATAAGATTGTTCTTTATTTCCCATGCACGTATTCTAGAAAACGTAGCCTCTGTGATGTGAAGATAGCAGATTTATTGACAATTTCTAGCATTTTTTTCCTCTTAGAAATTGACAATATATTATGTACTATAACCATGCATAAATTGAAAACATTATGCAGAAGTTTCCAGCTAAGCTTCTGATTTAAAACGCGCATGCTTGCTATTCAAAAAGGTTTGCAGTTAACATACTGCAGAGGATTGAAATTTTTGATGCCGAGGTCTTCATCCCAGAGGAAAATATAATTGTATTCTGAAACTATATCAGGATGCAAGAAACGCTTTGCAAACCACCTGAAAACAAGTCAAAACAAAAAAGAATATAAACTCACAACAGTGCACGGTCTATTAAAAGCAATCGCAGTATTGAAGACTGGAGCGACTTACCATTTAGTTTGGTTTTTGGCAGAAACATGTATTACATGATTATGCCACTCGCATTCATTCCATTCATCAACAATGCCATCATAGTGGAAAAGCATTACAGTAAAATTACTCAATAGAAACTGCAAATAGGAAAAGTAAAATTGGAAACACCTCGGTCACAGAAATGTTGTACATAATGAAGCTACACATGTAAACTCAAATACCTTTTTGACCATGTTATCGACCAAATCCTTTTGCTTTATTCCAACAGCTACTGTGAACAAGTTCCTCAAAGAATTTCCATTTCTCTGTCAAAATCATAACTATATTTAAGTAAATACCATATTGGATAAAATAAAAGAAGTGATTTTGGCTTTTATATCATTTGAGATTGACATAAATAAAATAAAAACACGTTAATTGTTTATGCTGAAAAGCCAATAAAAAAACAGACAACATTTATAAACTTTTACCAATACTGAAATTATTTTTCAATGCATAAATCATCAAAGTAAAATGTAAGATATTGAAGATTTCCGAACTTATCTATCACACTTGGAAATTAAGAAGATGCACCATGTTAGTACTGCAATGAAAAATTCTAATTCCGGGATCATAACCTTCTATCAGTAAACTCACAAAACCTTTACCTTTGGAGAACCCCATAATGGTCTCATCTGCAAGTTAGAAGTCTTTGATATGATTCCTTCAGGTAACGCGTCACTTCCAAGAGGCCTGCATCGATTCTAAAACAGATAAACACATATAAGCACAAAATGAACATAATTCGGCAAGCAAATGACCCAAACTTGCAGGCAATCTAAAACAGACCTTACAAGTAGAGAATTTTAAATTCTGGAAACTATCAACTATTTTCCATCTCGATAATTTCTGCAAAACAGACTCAAAGTCAATCTGAGTAGTGAGTTCTGTAGATTAAGAACATATTAACACCTTCAAACAAAACAACAGGAAAAGTAAACAAAACTTCCAGTTTACTTAAAACTGCACAGTTATATATGTATATACCTCCTTGTAATCTGGAACTACAAAAGCGCTTCCAATGAAGAAAATTAGAAAAAGAAAAGCAGTTGCAGGAAGAATGCTACAAATGAATGGTTTCCTACTCTTTGCTTCCACAGGAAAATGTACCTGAATAAGATGAATAAATGAAAATTTTTTCAGGTAGGATATCTTAATTACCTAGATAATTGAAAACACAAAAAAATAAATTTTACTTCTAATATATAGAGATAGATAACCTTATGTACAGCCCAAACAAAATCAAATAACACTAGTGAGAAACAAGAATAATCAGTTGCAGCTACTTAAATTAATGACAAACATGAACAAGCAATATTGATATTAGGAAAATTAAATTACAGTGAAACAACAAGCCAAAAAAAAAAAGCAAAAAGTAAAACTTTTTGCCTAGCCTTTATCTTTTTATCTTCAAAATGCTTAAAGATAACAGCTTTAAACAATAAAGAATTTTATACAAACATAAACTTACAGGACTGGAAGACTTCATATTCCATGAAAATCAGAACATCCAAAGGAATATAGAGAGAGACTGGTAGACTAAAACGGCGGCGTTTATTTTGTTAACTTCTCAATCGAGGAAGAAAGAATGGAGCTTTAGCTTTGATCATGAATGGGAGAGAGGAAAGTTGTGATCTTTTGGCGAATTTTAAAATGGGAAATTGAAATATATAAGAAAAGAAAAGACAAAGGTTTGTTTTGCAATGGGATTTTTTAAGGATTTTCTGGAGAGAGACGAGGGAAGGAGGAGGAATAGCAGTAAGTTAACAGAAGCGAAGAACACGGCGACTGGTGGGCAAAATTTTGTTTAACACGATATTTTGAAAAATTAAATAGGAAACTTCCTTTTAATTATTGCCACCTTTTTTATTATTTTTAATTAAATTAAAAAATAATAAATAAATTTAAATTTAATATTAAATTATATAATTAAAATTAAATTATTAAAATTAATTAATTTTAATTTTATTAAAAAATATATTATATTATAATAAAAATTTAAAAATAACAAATAAATAAAATTTAAATTTTATTTTAAGTAACTGATATATATTAATTTAACTCGACACACGTATACACGGCTAGTCTATATGAAATGTAAAAACATATATAAATAAATACACTGCCCCCACATTGACGCATGTTGGTGCCATTATGTATTATTATTATAATTATAATATTTCATTTTTCTATTTTTAAATAAATATAAAAAGAGAATTACTATGCTGCATCATATATACATATCGGTACATATTTAATGAATACCATTGGATAATTTAATTTTTTAATTCAATAATACATATTGGCGACCAATATACTGCATACTATATCATCTTCTTATAAAAAAAAATGTATTTTACGAGTAGTTATTTGTATTTTACACTAAATTATCATTTATTAAATAGAGAAACATGGAATAGAAATTCATGTGTTTAATATTTGATTGGCAATCTTAATACAAAAGAATATATTATTCACGAATAAAATAATTTATGTTTATTAAATACGGCGGAAATGTATAAGAAAATGATTCAGACATGCATAGTCGTGAGAAAACTTTTTTTTTTTTTTTAATTGAGTACATTATAAAATAAGCTAGCATGCATGCTGTAATTTGTCAATATAGTTAAAATAGACTTGACAATAAATGAATCTGGAGATAATAAGTAAAAGTAAAATGAATTGGGAGACTTAATTTGTCCATATTAAAAATTAATGTGCATCATTATTGATAATCCTAAAATTATAGTAATGAGAGAATAGGTATGAGCTGATCGAGTTATGAACAATATGAGACTTGCAAGAAGGCAAATTCTATCAGATCCAGCGTTAACAATTCAAAATTCAAGTCAATAATGAAAAATATAGGATTATAAAAATACGATACATGAATCCTTTCAAAGTTGAACTATTTATAAAAGATTGAACCTATTAGATGGAGATATTTAAGTGAGAGTGACACGTGGGTATAGTGTAACACCCGATAGCCGGACATTGGTCCGAGTACCGGTGTCACACTACATTGCGGTGGTCCATAAATTATCATTAAATTATCCATCAGTAACTTTCAATACTTTCACCATTAAGTCGTGGGTCCCACATTTTAAAATATCTTATTAATTAATTTATAAAAATTTGGGCAGCATAACGGCTGAAACCCAAGTTCTGCCTTCCTGCAATAGTCATAAAACACTCCCAAAATTGTTCACAAACATCCAATCCAACCTCCACAAAATCAACCAAATGCAGAACAACAGTCATTTCCAATAAGTTTACATATAACCATACATATATACAGTACATAACATTTGTGTAAGTCCAAAACTATACACAGTCCAAAAAAAACTAGCCATGTTGTCTTACAAGGCAACATCTATAAGCACAGTCTACACAAAACTACAAAAAATGCTGGATCCTTCTAACATTGATTTCCTTCCAGCACGAACTCGGTCTCTGTCTCCTGCGTGCAGTGCAAAACCACACGCTAAGTACAAAAGTACTTAGTGGTGAACATAAACTAAAAACCCCAGACTTTCACTACAGTTCATTCACATATTATTCAGAATTATACTTCATTGTCTCTTTTTCATCAGTTAAATTCATTATTACCCTTGCTTGAGAAATTCGTTCTCAATTATAGTTTTTCAAGTTTCATTCTCAAATTCTATCACTTTAACTTGAATTTTTCACTATAGGGATAAATTTTCACTTTATTCCCTAAAGTTTCAAATATGCACTTTTGTCCTACTTTCTTTGTTTATCAGTTCTTTTAAACTTTTACCGTTATATTTTCAGTATGCTTTTGTCCCAACAGTAGTTTATTCTCGCTTTTCAAATTTCACATTTTTAACCATACAGTATCTTTAGTCAATACAGTATTTTAATACTATTGTTCATACAGTATCTTTTTATGCTTTATTCAATACAGTATTTTAATTCTGTTGCTCATACAGTATCTTTTTATGCTTTAGTCAATACAGTATTTTAGTTCTCTTGCCCATATAGTATCTTTTTATGCTTTAGTCAATATAGTATTTTAGTTCTCTTGCCCATACAGTATCTTTTTATGCTTTAGTCAATACAGTATTTTAGTTCTCTTGCCCCTAGTATAGCATGGAAATATATCACTAATTAGGATGAGCGGAACTACGGACCCTATAGGTCCCAGTACTCCGGTAGTATCAATTACACACATGTCATTATTTTTTTTTCTGTTCTTTCTTTTTCATTTTCCCCAAACACTCCAATACAGACGTGGAACCATATCAAGGTTACCACTATGCAAGTCACCATGACTTGCTACCGCGGTTACAGAAATGTCCCTATGGCTAGCCATGTACATCCTAATTTCTGATTTCACACATAATACTAAGGGCAAAATACAATTACAATTTAACACAATTTACAATAATGCATCATTACCGATTCATGGTAATAATTAGTTTTCATTATTGAAAACAGTCTCAGTATTTCGAATATACCAGTTTTTCAATTAAAATAATACAATTCAATTACTATTATTTTATTTATTTATTTTATTTATTACTTTCTTTTTCAATACATGCTCCTTACATGTCATATAAATTAATTATGTTCTATTTTGCATTTATTCCAATTTATGTCTCAAAATTTCACAAATTTTCTTAAGGTCCCTATTCGGTTACCTTATTTCAATTTTCTTATAAATTATATTTTCTACTCAAATTAATCACACTAAACATAAAATCAGCTATTTTTCATTTATTTCAATTTAATCCGGAAAATTTCATTTTAGTCCCTAAATTTTTTTGTAACCGAAATTTTCCCTAAAAATTCAACTTGTCTAAACTTTAATTAAATACCATAATTTCACTAATAAATCTTCTAATTGCACAATTCTAAGTCCAATTTCATAATTAATTCGTAATTAATAATTAACCTAAATTTTCTCTAATTATATATACAACATATATATTGTGAAATTAAAGGGTTTAAAATTATTCACTTACAAACTCACTCAAGAACCTTGTCTTTCCCCTTATTTTTGGTTGGTTTGCTTCCCTCTCCTTGCTCTTCAATTGACAGCAATTCCATGGCCAAAATCACCATAGATTAAGTCAAATTTTTGCTCAAATAATACTCACAATACTATAATTAACACTTAATTACTCTAATTATCAAATAAAACTAAATTTTCCCCAACTCACCAATTTATCCACTTGAAGAATTAGAATTTATTCACCTTCTTCCACCATCCAAAACAACTAAAGGTGAAGGGAAGCAAGATTAGACAATTTAAGTTTTAGATGAAGGTTGAGAAATTTGTGATTTTAACTTAGAAAACAAAGAAATGGAGGAGAAGAAGAAACAAAGGCAACGGCAGCAAAGGAGAAGGGAAATGGCCGGCCAACCAAAGAGATAAATATCTCTAATTTCACATTAAATGGGCTACCCACTTTAGGACAAAAAAAATAATAAAGTCCTAAATGGGTCCAATGCCACATGTCACAATTTAATTGGTCAATACATTTTTAGTTGTCAATTTTTGATAAAAATTATACCAAAAATTTCTAAAAATATTGATTAGGCTATGCTTAAAATTTCGGGTCAATCCGAGGTCGTTTCGATATCAAACGAGCCCCGAATGTAAATTTTAATCAGTCCGAAAGTTGAATTTTCAAAGTCTTCAAAAAATTCATTTTATCATTCCAAAAATTCATATACATAATTTCTAGTCAATTGGTATCATCGGAATAATTTTATGAAGTTTAGAGAATATTTTTAAGCCAGTCAAAGTTCTCAGTCAACTATATCGGTCCAGTTAATTATTTTATTTTTCCCTCTTGGAGACCTATTTGACCTCAATTTCAACTCAAATTATAACACTAGATTCGTTATAAATAATACTTTCCAATGGTGAAGAAAAAAATTTTATGGGCATGGTGGGCCCCGGGCGGCACTATTCACCTCGGGAAGTACTATTCACGAGATCGGAAATTCTTGGGGTGTTACATTTCTCCCCTACTAAATAAAAATTTCGTCCTCGAAATTTACCTGGTGAAAACAGTTGCGGATACTGCTGTCGCATAGTCTCCTCTGGTTCCCAAGTCGCTTCCTCGACATTATGGCGAGTTCAGAGTACTTTAACCAACGGTATTTTCTTATTCCTCAACTGTTTTACTTCCCTATCCAGAATTCTCATTGGTTCCTCATCATAAGATAAATTTGATTCCAGCTGAATGTCCTGTGTTGTGATCACATGCGATGGGTCTGATCGATATCTCCTAAGCATAGACACGTGGAACACATCATGGATTCTTTGTAACTCTGCTGGTAAATCCAATCTATAAGCCACAGGTCCTATTCTTTCTAAAATCTCATAAGGGCCTATAAATCTAGGACTCAACTTTCCTTTCTTACCAAACCTCAAAATCTTCCTCCACAGAGATACTTTCAAAAAGACTTTCTCACCCACTTGATACTCAATATTTTTTCTCTTCAATTCAGCATAGGATTTCTGTCGATCAGCTGCTGCCTTCAAATTATCTCTAATTAATCGGACCTTATCTTCAGTTTCTTTAATTAGATCAGGTCCGACTAATTTATTCTCACCAAGCTCGGTCCAACATAATGGAGTCCTACATCTCCTCCCATACAGTACTTCATATGGTGCCATTTTGATACTAGATTGATAACTATTGTTGTACGCAAATTCCGCTAAAGGAAGATATTTTTCCCAATTGCCACCAAAATCTAGAACACAGCATCTCAACATATCCTCTAGCACTTGTATAACTCTTTCAGACTGTCCATCCGTCTGTGGGTGAAAAGCTGTACTAAAATGCAATCTTGTGCCCAATGATGTTTGTAATCTTTCCCAAAATCTAGCAGTAAATCGGGGATCTCGATCTGAAATTATGGAGATAGGAACACCATGCAGTCGAACAATTTTATTAATATAAATCTCAGCTAACCTCACCAGAGAAAAGTCTGATCTCACAGGCAGAAAGTGGGCAGATTTAGTCAGTCTATCAACTATCACCCAAACAGTATCATGCTGATGTCTGGTGAGTGGCAATCCTGATACAAAATCCATGGTAATCCTATCCCATTTCCATTCCGGTACAGAAATAGGTTGAAGTAATCCAGAAGGAACCTGATGCTCAGCCTTAACTTGTTGACAAATCAAACACTTAAACACAAACTCGGCAATCTCCCTTTTCATCCCAGGCCACCAGTAATGAGTCTTCAAATTCTGGTACATCTTAGTACTACCCGGATGCATTGCATAACTGCTACTATGTGCCTCAGTCAAAATCTTTTTCTTTAACTCTTCATTAGCAGGCACGCACAATCTTCCCCTGAAATATAAGCTATCATCTGGAGCTATAGTGAACTCAGTATCCCTACTCTCACTGATATCCATCATAGCTTTAGCCAACCTCTTATCATGTAGCTGGATGGCTTTTACTTGTTGTAACAAGTCTGGCTTAAGTTGTAATTCAGCTAGAAGTGCTCCATCAGCCGTCAGGGATAATCTCACACTCATGGCTCTTAAAGCTGCCATATGTTTTCTACTGAGTGCATCAGCTACCACATTGGCTTTACCCGGATGGTAGTCAATGTAACAGTCATAATCTTTAATCAACTCTAGCCAACGCCTCTGTCTCAAGTTAAGTTCCTTCTGTGTCGGCAGGTATTTCAAACTCTTGTGGTCGGTGAAAATAAAACATTTTTCACCATAAAGATAATGCCTCCAAATTTTCAATGCAAAAACAATTGCTGCCAATTCTAAATCATGTGTGGGATAATTCCTCTCATGAGTCTTCAGCTGCCTGGAAGCATAAGCAACAACTTTCCCCTCCTGCATCAAGACACAACCTAATCCATTTCTAGAGGCATCGCTGTAAATTACAAAATCCTTTCCCGACATTGGTTGGGTCAGAATAGGTGCTTCAGTCAACATCTTCTTTAATTGTTCAAAACTCTCTTGACACTTCTCTGACCATACAAATCTAACATTCTTCTGAAGTAATCGGGTCAAAGGAGTAACAATGGTAGAAAACCCCTTTACAAACCTTCTATAATAACCAGCCAGACCCAGAAAACTTCTAACTTCTGTCACATTTTCAAGAGTTTTCCACTCTAATATCGCCTGTACTTTCTTGGAATCCACTGATATTCCTTGCGCAGATACTATATGTCCCAAGAATGCAACTTCCTGAAGCCAAAACTCACACTTACTGAGCTTTGCATACAGTTGCCGATCCCTTAGAATCTGAAGTACTATCTTGAGATGTCTGTCATGTTCTTCAGGAGTCTTAGAATACACCAAAATATCATCTATGAAGACTACCACAAACTGGTCCAGGTATGGGTGAAAAATCCGGTTCATGAGATCCATAAAAGCCGCTGGTGTATTTGTCAATCCAAACGGCATCACTAGGAACTCATAGTATCCATATCTGGTACGAAAAGCTGTCTTATGCACATCAACCTCCGTAACTCCCAATTGGTAGTATCCCAATCGTAAATCAATCTTAGAGAACATCCCTGCACCTTTCAACTGGTCAAACAAGTCATCAATGCGAGGCAGTAGATATTTATTCTTGATAGTAACCTTGTTCAACTGCCTATAATCAATGAATAACCGCAAAGATCCATCCTTCTTCTTTACAAAGAGTACTGGTGCACCCCAAGGCAAAACACTAGGCCTAATAAATCCTTTCTCTAATAACTCCTGCAACTGAACTTTGAGTTCTTTCAACTCATTAGGTGCCATTCTGTATGGAGCTATAGATATAGGTGCAGCACCAGGCATCACCTCAATAGAGAATTCTACCTCTCTGTTTGGTGGCAGACCAGGCAATTCATCTGGAAAAACATCTGGGAAGTCACAAACTGTAGGAATGTCACTAATACACAATCCCTCCTTCTCAGTTTCAATCACATAAGCTAAATATGCTGCACACCCTTTTCTTATCAACCGGTGTGCTACAGTAGCTGAAATCACATTTGATAAGAAATTTGACCGTTCCCTATCTACAGTTATTTTTGTTCCATCCCGGGTCATCAAAGTGATTTTTTTTTAACCGACAATCTACTATAGCTCGGTGAGCATCAAGCCAATCAATACCCAGAATAATATCAAATTCTTGTCAGATTCTTTTGATGCTTTAAAACACATCAAAATAATACCAATAGAGATACTCATAAACAAGTCCAAATAGGGATAGAAAACCCTATTTATCAAGTCTATCTAGGCAGTCAGTACATTTACAAATCTGAATGACATGACCAATAACTCATAATGGCCACATCAAAATCCAAAAATAATATTGGATACTCTATTTCTTTTTTTTTTTTCACAATATAATAGTAATCCTTTCTTGCTGTTAGGTCATTTCTATGCTCATTATATCTCCTATCAGCTTTTCCATATCAGGTGGGGTCTATACAAATGATATGATGCAAATCAGATGCTGTCACACAATGTGAAATACTATGTGATGAATGAATGATTTCATGTATGCAATAGAATACTGTCAAGTATTCTCATATAATGCAGATATCATAGTCCATCCCAGAACAATGACACATCTAATCAAATACCCCCACGTGCAAGGAATCGCCGACAGATATATATATAGAGCATTTTAAATGACCTTAATTTATCATCATAACCATTTCAACTATCATAAACCTTCTCTAACTGTATCACTTCTAATTCGAGAACAATGTAAACCATGACATGGAAGTCAGGGTTTCTCTATGTCCCTTACAGTTTGTCTGAACTTAATACACAATTTCTTTCTGAATTTCTAACATATCCTTTTTCTTGCACTCATCAACGGACTGATTCTCATTCATAATAACACTTACGTACTCGAATCACACTCAAGTCCAATTAACAATCCATCACTTTACTTTAGCCTCCAAAGGACTTTAACCAGCAACGCTTTTATTCTGACTTTATACTATCTTCACTATGCAGAATCAATCACTTTACACCTGACAATCTTAGTCAGATGTCAACTTTTCACTTTAAAATAAATAGGGGAGCAAGTATATGTCAAACTCCTTAACACTTCTTCACTTATAACTGGCAGTATATACAGATAAACATATCACTTAGTCTTATCCCACTCCGATCTTAGAACCGCCTAAACCAGCTCTGATACCACTAAATGTAACACCCGATAGCCGGACATTGGTCCGAGTACCGGTGTCACACTACATTGCGGTGGTCCATAAATTATCATTAAATTATCCATCAGTAACTTTCAATACTTTCACCATTAAGTCGTGGGTCCCACATTTTAAAATATCTTATTAATTAATTTATAAAAATTTGGGCAGCATAACGGCTGAAACCCAAGTTCTGCCTTCCTGCAATAGTCATAAAACACTCCCAAAATTGTTCACAAACATCCAATCCAACCTCCACAAAATCAACCAAATGCAGAACAACAGTCATTTCCAATAAGTTTACATATAACCATACATATATACAGTACATAACATTTGTGTAAGTCCAAAACTATACACAGTCCAAAAAAAACTAGCCATGTTGTCTTACAAGGCAACATCTATAAGCACAGTCTACACAAAACTACAAAAAATGCTGGATCCTTCTAACATTGATTTCCTTCCAGCACGAACTCAGTCTCTGTCTCCTGCGTGCAGTGCAAAACCACACGCTAAGTACAAAAGTACTTAGTGGTGAACATAAACTAAAAACCCCAGACTTTCACTACAGTTCATTCACATATTATTCAGAATTATACTTCATTGTCTCTTTTTTATCAGTTAAATTCATTATTACCCTTGCTTGAGAAATTCGTTCTCAATTATAGTTTTTCAAGTTTCATTCTCAAATTCTATCACTTTAACTTGAATTTTTCACTATAGGGATAAATTTTCACTTTATTCCCTAAAGTTTCAAATATGCACTTTTGTCCTACTTTCTTTGTTTATCAGTTCTTTTAAACTTTTACCGTTATATTTTCAGTATGATTTTGTCCCAACAGTAGTTTATTCTCGCTTTTCAAATTCCACATTTTTAACCATACAGTATATTTAGTCAATACAGTATTTTAATACTATTGTTCATACAGTATCTTTTTATGCTTTATTCAATACAGTATTTTAATTTTGTTGCTCATACAGTATTTTTTTATGCTTTAGTCAATACAGTATTTTAGTTCTTTTGCCCATATAGTATCTTTTTATGCTTTAGTCAATACAGTATTTTAGTTCTCTTGCCCATACAGTATCTTTTTATGCTTTAGTCAATACAGTATTTTAGTTCTCTTGCCCCTAGTATAGCATGGAAATATATCACTAATTAGGATGAGCGGAACTACGGACCCTATAGGTCCCAGTACTCCGGTAGTATCAATTACACACATGTCATTATTTTTTTTTTCTGTTCTTTCTTTTTCATTTTCCCCAAACACTCCAATACAGACGTGGAACCATATCAAGATTACCACTATGCAAGTCGCCATGACTTGCTACCGCGGTTACAGAAATGTCCCTATGGCTAGCCATGTACATCCTAATTTCTGATTTCACACATAATACTAAGGGCAAAATACAATTACAATTTAACACAATTTACAATAATGCATCATTACCGATTCATGGTAATAATTAGTTTTCATTATTGAAAACAGTCTCAGTATTTCGAATATACCAGTTTTTCAATTAAAATAATACAATTCAATTACTATTATTTTATTTATTTATTTTATTTATTACTTTCTTTTTCAATACATGCTCCTTACATGTCATATAAATTAATTATGTTCTATTTTGCATTTATTCCAATTTATGTCTCAAAATTTCACAAATTTTCTTAAGGTCCCTATTCGGTTACCTTATTTCAATTTTCTTATAAATTATATTTTCTACTCAAATTAATCACACTAAACATAAAATCAGCTATTTTTCATTTATTTCAATTTAATCCGGAAAATTTCATTTTAGTCCCTAAATTTTTTTGTAACCGAAATTTTCCCTAAAAATTCAACTTGTCTAAACTTTAATTAAATACCATAATTTCACTAATAAATCTTCTAATTGCACAATTCTAAGTCCAATTTCATAATTAATTCGTAATTAATAATTAACCTAAATTTTCTCTAATTATATATACAACATATATATTGTGAAATTAAAGGGTTTAAAATTATTCACTTACAAACTCACTCAAGAACCTTGTCTTTCCCCTTATTTTTGGTTGGTTTGCTTCCCTCTCCTTGCTCTTCAATTGACAGCAATTCCATGGCCAAAATCACCATAGATTAAGTCAAATTTTTGCTCAAATAATACTCACAATACTATAATTAACACTTAATTACTCTAATTATCAAATAAAACTAAATTTTCCCCAACTCACCAATTTATCCACTTGAAGAATTAGAATTTATTCACCTTCTTCCACCATCCAAAACAACTAAAGGTGAAGGGAAGCAAGATTAGACAATTTAAGTTTTAGATGAAGGTTGAGAAATTTGTGATTTTAACTTAGAAAACAAAGAAATGGAGGAGAAGAAGAAACAAAGGCAACGGCAGCAAAGGAGAAGGGAAATGGCCGGCCAACCAAAGAGATAAATATCTCTAATTTCACATTAAATGGGCTACCCACTTTAGGACAAAAAAAATAATAAAGTCCTAAGTGGGTCCAATGCCACATGTCACAATTTAATTGGTCAATACATTTTTAGTTGTCAATTTTTGATAAAAATTATACCAAAAATTTCTAAAAATATTGATTAGGCTATGCTTAAAATTTCGGGTCAATCCGAGGTCGTTTCGATATCAAACGAGCCCCGAATGTAAATTTTAATCAGTCCGAAAGTTGAATTTTCAAAGTCTTCAAAAAATTCATTTTATCATTCCAAAAATTCATATACATAATTTCTAGTCAATTGGTATCATCGGAATAATTTTATGAAGTTCAGAGAATATTTTTAAGCCAGTCAAAGTTCTCAGTCAACTATATCGGTCCAGTTAATTATTTTATTTTTCCGTTTTGGAGACCTATTTGACCTCAATTTCAACTCAAATTATAACACTAGATTCGTTATAAATAATACTTTCCAATGGTGAAGAAAAAAATTTTATGGGCCCGGTGGGCCCCGGGCGGCACTATTCACATCGGGAAGTACTATTCACGAGATCGGAAATTCTTGGGGTGTTACATATAGGGCATGGGTTGGCGATGATTTGACAGTCCAGGCTTTGTAGAGTGTGTCACTAAAGTTGATAAGATGCAATTTTCTCAAATCTATTGAATTTATCGATGATTGGTATTTCAGATATGATATATCATACGTGTCTAAAGAGACTTGCCTTATGTGAGCCTTTATCCAAGATAAGCTATGAGATCTGTGGACCTTAATGTTTTGAAATTCGGTTTGATCCAGATGGTCGAATTTGTTGGATCACAATTCGATAAGAAAACTGGGTTAGTTCAACATAGAACTCAAAAATTGAAAAAACTTGGATTGAACCGGGATGGACCGAAAAAACATAGGTTTGATCCAGACTTATTTATTCATCCAAGTAAATCTCAATAAAAAGTAATCTTTTAATTCAATAAGTTATATAAAATTATTTTAAAAATTATAATTTCTTTTAATCTTTTCAATTTTATGTCTAGGTAACTATAATTTAAAGAAGTTATAGCTAAAGTAATTAACTTGAATCTCATAATTAAAAGATAATCATGGTTGATGAAGATGGAATTGAAGATGAAGATGAAGATTGATTATTATTGATGTTTGTTTATCATATTAAATGAACTTATTTGAATGTTTATTTTTGATATTATCTGTATTTATTTGAATATTTATTACTTAAGATAATTTATTTGATTTTTATATTTACAAAATTTGTTGTAATTAAAATTAATATTTTTACATTGATTTTGATAATTCATACGTTTTTGAATATATTTTTACATATTAAATGTTTAATTTTTTGTAAGTAATTATATTTAAAAAAATAATAAAAATTCTAAATCGATCCAGTCGAATCAATTGATGCACTTAGTTGGCAGGCCGAATCGATTTCTGGACCGAGTTTCAAAACATTAGGATGTTGGCCATTATCAATCATTAAATTAAGAGAAAGCAAAATCGACTGGAATTTTTGATACGGATCCAACTCAATTATGGTGCATGGTCCTTTTTTTTTTTTTCAATTGATAATTCATGGTCTGTAATACCTAAAGGTTTACATGACCAAAAGATGGAGTAATAATTTTTTGATTATTTTTATTTTTTATGAATCAAAATTTAGAAGGTAAAGAAAAATAAAAGGTGGTTAATTTTTTTAAATAATAAAGCCAAATAAATAAATAAATATTTTTTTTTATTTTTTATATAACAATATATATTTAATATATTCGAAAGGTCGAATGCATCCGATCATTTTTCAGAATAATATAGAAAGGTAGAGATAAGAAAATATTTCTTAAATTCTCTTTGGTCAAAAATAATAATTATTAAATTTATATTTTCAATTTTAAGAAAATAAATTGTAAATATAATGCAAAAAAAAATAAAAATAATTTTTAAGAGCAATTGACATTTTTAAAATTAAATAATTGATTTTATCATTTTCAATATAATCAAATATTCCGTAGTCATTTGCCAACGTTTCCATCTTCAATAATGCCAATAAAATATTTATCTCATTAAGTTAATTTATAAGTAAAATCTCAAATTTAATTTATAATTTTATTAATATTAAAATAAATTCATTATTATATTGCATATTCAAACACTGACATGTCATTTTATTTTTCTTTTCATGTAATGAACGGACGAATGCGAAAGTGGGGCAATCAGTCACTCTCCACTAATACCATGATTATTATTATTATTATATAACATGTTCCACTAATGTCATTGTCTACATTATTATTATTATTATTATTATTATTATTATTATTATTATTATTATTATTATTATTATTATTATTATTATTATTATTATTATTATTATTCAATTCCTTAATCATTCATTTCAGTCCTTTCTTTACCTAAATTTTTCCTTAATTTAATTTAAATTAATTCCTTATTTCTTATCCAACTCACCAACACCACTTTGCGATATCTTCTTTGTAATTATGTGACTTTTGATTTTAACAAGATTTACATTTAATCTGTAAAAAATATCACATAAATGGATTTAAGTATAATATTATCAGAATTGATATTATGGACTTATTATTTTCTAAATTTATGGATTTATGCCCAGCATTACATCCTTTTTTAATGGGGACCTCAATTCTTCCTATTAAGCTCCACCGACATCCTTACATATTTATTTATTTATTTGGAATTTTATAAATTTGACATCCTACCTACCAAAGTAAAAAATCAATTTTATAGAAAAACGGGTATTTATTATTATTATTATTATAATTATATGACCGACTGATTTAAGATTAAAACCGAAAATTGAATTAATCAATGAGTTCAGTTTTACAAAAATTCGACTTCATTTACAATTTTCTCATAATTTCAATTGTATCCAATAAATTTAAAAAGCAGAAAAAAAATCGAATTATATACTTTCCAAGAGGCCCATTTTTGCTTAAATAAGAACGAATAAAACCAAATCTGCTGCTTCCTGGGCTTTCTTCCTTATAAAGTAATTGTTATTTTCTACTATTAGCCCAATAGATGATTATTGGCACACTACGAATATTATAAATAGTAAAAGTCAATATTGGGATAATTTCGAACGGAATTAAATTGGATAATACTACAATTATATATAAAAACAAAACAATTGTCTTCCAAAATGGATTTATAACATTATTATAAAGTTATAATCTGACAATTATTATTATTATTATTATTATTATTATTATTATTATTATTATTATTATTATTATTATTATTATTATTATTATTATTATTACTTGTCCCAAAAATGTCTCAGAGGTTAATGTACAAACTCTAAGAGTGCATAATAAGCTATTAGCAGTGGAAGCGATACCATCATTCCGAAGATTACCCTGAAAAAAAAGAGATAGATAAATATTAATTAATAAATATGATTTTGGTAATTATTTCATTAATATTTACTAATGACAAAATTAAGACACTTACGCTGTGCTTAGCACGTCTGCATGTAATCCATATTCCTTAGCGAAAATGAAGGAAGTAATGGATTGTGGTAATGCTGCCTGTAAACCAGTTAATTAATAAACTATTAATTACTTAGTCTATTTAAACTATAATACAAATTGTTTCCAACAAAATAATTAGGGATGAGTATAATTAGATTTTTAATTACAACAGAATTGAAATTACTATAAATTTAAATTTGACAAAAAATATAAATTGAATCAAATTTCAATATTAACTAAACTAAATCGAACTGGTGTCACTAACTTAAACCAATATTATTCACAATTTATGGACTTTTATTAGAAAATTTGATACTATTTTTTATTATTAATTTAATTGAACCAAACCAACAATACAAATTTACCTACATTAATAAACCAAACTGAATTGATTATTTAAATAACTGAATCCAACTAATTTAATTATGTTAAACCCGAACTAGCTAAGAGAAATATTAACATCAATAGCACCGACAATAAGAAAGTTGACCTGAATGATAGCAACACGTAAAACGTCGCCATGCAAACCCACAGCAATGGACCCAATAGCCATAGCAGCAGGGCCAGCAATAAACTTTAGTATCATCCCTATCACTGTTAGCCCTGTTCCACAGGCTATCACCTTTTCTTGTAAAGCCATGAATATCCCTGCACATAATCACAATTGATTTTTTTTATATTTAATTAATAATCCAATTGATTAAATTGCATGTTAATTATATATATAATGGTAGCTAACTTACCCATACTAAACATGGCAGTCCCTGTACCAGCTTTTGACATTATCAACACAGAACCCTCCATGATGCTTGGCATCTTAAAATGCCACCTAAATGTGTATTAAAAAAAAGGAGAAATTAATCTTAAAAATAGGAAAACAATCGGTCTGATTAATTATACGTTCGGTTGTGAATTAAGTCAGTTGAACAGAAAAAAGAAACAAGAAAAAGAAAATTGAACAGAAACACATACCTGTTAGCTATAAAAGCCCAAACAAGGCCAATAATACAAGCATAAGAATTAGGATTCATAGCCAATTTCATCCAAACAACCTTCATCAAACCCCAGAAAGAACCCCCACTACTTGAACTAGAAACATCCCCACCACCCTGCTCCTCCAAATCCATTACATCAAGTCTTGCTCTTCTAAACTCCAACACAAACAGGAAAACAGTGAGCCAAACAAGAGCTTGCACAACTGAACCTTGAACCACAAGATCAACACCCATATCTCCATACATAGCTTTCATCAAAGGAACACCAACAACAAGAGAATTAGTTAAAGTACATAAAGAAAAACTTGTAATGGACCATGTATAGCTGCCTTTGGTGCTACACTTAGCCCAGAAAGCAAGAACTATGACTATAACAAGCTTGGAGATAGCGTCGGCTCCGACGAAAAGATAGTTCATTTTGAAAGGATCAACGTGGGCAGTGAACTCGAATGTAAAAAGTGGGAGGGTGAAGTAACACACAAAACGATTCACGGCTTCACATTGTTCTGGTGTGAAAACTTTCCACCATCTTACTGAGCCGTACCCTAAAACTAAGGCAACATAAAGAGGAACCATGGCTACTATCACCTTATACACATCTTCACAACCAATCATTTTTTTCTGTTTTTTAAGGTACTGAAAGCTTAAGAACTGCCCTACGTTAATTAGAAGGATATCTTTAGGGTCTTCAACAGGGAAATGAAGAATGTTGTATAGTGGTGAAGCTTGGTTGTGTATTTTTGTCTACCTATATAGGCATGCAAGCTTTAGGTTCTTGGAATCCTCGCATATTATTTATGTTGTTGAAAGTAGACATAAAGAAAAAAAAAGGGGGGGAAATGGACACCATCAGGGAGATTTTCATGTTTGAAGTATAGCATAATTTAAGAACGGTTTGAATCGTGGCTAATAACTTCAGTCATTTTAGTTAAAGCTAATTCAGTAAAATTTTAGTAACAACAATTAATTCAGCAAGAGAAATAGCAAAAAAAAAAAAAGAAGAAGAGTATAATTTAAAAAGCCTATTTGGTGATTAAATTTTATTAAATGAACCAAATTATTGATAATAAATAACAGTCAGTAATGATCGGTTATTAATAGATTTATAATCATATCTTGAATGCTAATAACATTTGAAAAGAAGATTGAATCTGAACTAAAAGGTCTAGGTAGGACAATTCAATTATAAGAATAGCTAACTCATAATTATTATGTAAAGAATTTAAGTTTGAGATAAATTTGTTAAAAAAATGGCTGAACCAGATATAAAAACCAATTGAAAAGACTAGGAAATTGATTTGATATTCGGTTTGATTTTGACAACATGGCTTGTTAAATGGTGGGTGTATAAGATTCGAAACCATGGGCTCTTGAAGTTGCGAGTGATGAGTGCCTTTGAGTGCATGGAATTGCGATGTTGCTTTCGCAAATGGGTTTTGGTTTTTATATGGTCATAATAGTTCATGTACACAGAATAAGGAATGAGGTCCAGCGATTATTCCACCAACCTTGCAAATTGAGTTAATTATTTCTTTTTTGGTAAATTAATTTGTGTAGTATTTATTATTATTATTTTATTCTCTCCATTATGCGATAAAGGCCAACATAGAACTCTCATACTTGCATATATTATTTGAGATTGTGAAAATTGACACATGCAACACTAACTAAATTGATGGCCTACAACGTAAGAAAGATTATTCAATTATTAAAGGGAGCATACCAAAATTATTCTAAAATTCTTATTTAACCCAGTTCATAGCACCAACCTTCCCAAGATTTTACTTTAGGGTTGAATTTACACAAAAAGCACCCGTAAATTTATGCTTATAGAATTTGTTAACGGAAAGATAAATATAAATAAATAAATAAATAAAAGTTTTAAAAGTCAATACTATGAAATAAATTTTTAAAAGTTTAATGGAAAAAATTTAAAAGTTCAGAGATTTACAGTTAGATAATTTTGTCTTTAATTTAATTTATATACTTTAAAAAAATAATTAAGATAAAAAGAGATAAGAAGTTTCTGGATTGGTATTTAAATAATATCTAATGAGCATATATATATATAGAATTTGTTCCAAGTTCAGATGATAAAATATGCTTAGATTGAACGTCATCTTAACAAATAATTCATCAATCTTTTTGTTTTTTTTCATTGCATTATAAACTAAAATTCCACTCATTATATATATTCCTCTTCTGATGGTGTCGGATGGATATTTGTGGGGCAAAGAATTTGATTTTAATTCCTTGTCTGAGTTGATAGGATTTCTTTTCTCTTTTTTTTTTTTAAAAAAAAAAAATTAATGCACATTCCGATTTGTGCATGAATCTATTGTCTAATTAAAACTCGTGATTTTGAATATATTATTGTCGTAATCAATTCTGTTTGTTTATAATAATTAGGATACAAAATGGACAAATTTTAATTTACTACTTCTCATCTTATTAATTACCCATATTTTAAGATCTCAAATTTGATTATTAAATCTTAATGACTTAATTAATAATGATATATGCATTAACGTTTGTATCTTCCATCATCCATCATTTTAGAGGCAAACCATGGCTTTTATTTTGACCACTGAACTTTTTATCTTTAATTAATTTATAGTGGGTGGATGGGTTTACACTTTTATGTGTGGATGATGAGTTGTGTATTATTAGTTTTGTAATTTGTTCATAATAATAAATTCTAAGTCAAACAATTCCATTTCAAGATAAAAATAGAACTAGAAATGTTCAAATTGTGTTTGATAACTTTGAGGTTTCTCATTAAGCAATATACATATAGGGCTAACTGAAAATGTGAGCAAATATAAGAGAATAAATTAATATTAAACCTTAATATATATATATATTTTTTATAAAGATTTGAATGTTGAAACTAGCAAGTAGTAAATATAGGCTATTTGTTTATAAGAACAAATTCCAAAATGGATGGTTTCAAAATTTCCATATTTATCTATATCAAGCATCAAATATCCATGGGCTCATGAAAGGAAAAACCTTTGTCTCATTTTTTCTCTAGCCTCCACAAAAAAATATAGTCTCCTTCCCTACCTGGATTCAAAGGTTTTTATTTTATTTATCTAATTTTGAAACGGTAGCCCATTTTCTCTTTCGTCTTTTTTTATTAAATTTATATTTGTATTTTTCAATATTTTTATGTTTTTTTTATTTTTTTCAATTCTCTCTATAATAATTTTCAGATTTGTATAAATCTAAAATTTTATTTTTATTTATTTTTTATTTTTTTTGTATTTTGATTTCGATAAACTCGTATATAAAATTTTTTATTTTAGATTTGATTTTTGTGCTTATCTAGATTTTATTTGTGTTCTTATAAATCTAGTTCATTTAGTTAATGTTAAATGCAATTTAAATTTTTTATCATGCAAATTTATTCTCCATATTTGAAAGTTATTATCTTTCTTTATGAAAATTTTCATCATTTTGGAATAAGTTTTTTCGTAGATAACAGATGGATTGAGTTTTTTTGCTAAAAGCTATATTACTCGTAACATATTATTATTATCCACTGTTTTTGTCTAAGAAGTTGAAAGATATATTACAGTAACTTCATTATTTTCGTACGTCTTATTTATCTTTAAATTTTATAAATTTATTTGTATTTTTCAGATATACTTTTTATATTATTAATAAAGATTTATTTTGCATTCAAAAAAAATATCCATGGGCTCACTTGTTCTTTTTTAATAATAATAATAATAATAATAATTATTATTATTTGAAATGATGCTATTGAGAAGATGGGAGCTGAAGTCGAAGTGCAAAATTCATATCAATGGTGGATAAAAAAATAAAATGGAGCAAAAATACACGGTGGTGGGAGTGAGAATACCATACTGTAAATTAACTTCATTTCATAATTTATTTAGATACTTAAATTTTAATAATAATATAATTGTAAATTTTATAAATAATAAATATAAATTTATAAACATTAAAGTGTGTGATATTTGACCGCACTAACACGGTATCATATAACATTAAAATCAATAAAAAAAATCTATTAAAATTAGCAATGTACTAAAATTTTTCGTATTTGAGATTAACTTTTCCTCCCTAAAAAAAAAAAAGGAAGAAACAAGAAGAAGAAGAACAAGCATCAGCTTTGGCATCTCATCATCTCTCCTATGCACAATTATTAAGGCACATATCTCTTCAACTAGCGAGAATCAGTGTACCCTCCCACGCCATTGACAGTTGCAGCAATTGACATCGATATGCTTGGGCTGAACTAAATGTAAAACGTACCAACAAGAAACAATTCAAATGAATGATGGGCCTACGAGAGCCCAATTTTAATATATGATGGGCCCTGTTAAGCCTATTTGAATGTGCAGTGGCTTCACATAGGCCTAAATTTGAATGTTTGATTATGAATTATTGCCTTGGCAGTCGGGTTATGGGATTTTGGACATAGGTTATGAATTCGGGTACAGCTCATTTCCGGAGCCGCAAGGAAAAGAAAAGCAAAGCTGAAAAAAGAAAAGAAGAATAAAAGATGGTGCTTTTTCGCTTTAATTTCAAAGGTCATCTCAAAACCAGAGCTTTAATGGCACGATAAGAGGAAAAGAAAAGGAATGAGAATGTCATACATTCCTCAACTGAACTTGGCATCTTCTCTCTAGCTTCAAGAATACTTCACCTTCACGTGAGTTCCCCAGTCTCTTATTCACAAGGCAATTTTTACAGTCTTTTTCTTATATTATATTGTTAGTTTCATCGTTAAAGTTGGTTTCTTCTTCGAATTTGTTCTCTTCGACCTCCATCTTTTACCCCAGAGGAATATGGGTTTCAGATTTTCAAGCCTGTGATGCCCTTTTTTTTTTACACAAGCTGTCACTGACTGAACTCTCTCTCTCTTTCTTTGCTTGGTGCTATCGTTTCAATGTTTCATAACACACGATAATATTGCTTCTGACCAAATTTTTCACCCATGGAAAATGGGTTTGGGCATTTTGATCTCATAATGTCCATGTGATAGCTATTCTTTAACTATAATCCACTGAAAGAAGACGGCTTTGTGCTTTTTGCCTCTATAATAGCAATCTCAAGCTCAGTCTCGCACTTGGCTCGTTTCTTTCTTTTACAAAAATTTTCATCTCTACTTTTGTTTTTGCCTTGTCATTGATGGAGTTAAAAGGGGTTCTGGTTACTGAGCACTGTGACACACTTAAATTACAGCTCCTTGTGTTGGTACTTCTGCTTTCACACCAATGTCATTCCATTGATCTCAATCCTGAAGATAGGGGCTCACTTATATTGTTTCGGTCATGGGTTCAAGATCCTAACCATCACCTGTCCACCTGGGTTGGTTCTAACTGCACTAACTGGACTGGAATTGCCTGTGAAAATCAGAGTGGCCGGGTCGTTTCAATCGACTTGAGGAATATGAGTTTGTCAGGTCATATCCACCCTAATTTGTGCAAAGTTGTGTTTCTTGAATCCTTGGTTTTGTCTGAAAACAGTTTTACAGGGCAAATCCCTTTATGTCTTGGTTGGTTGCAGAATCTCAAAATCCTTCATCTTAGTAACAATAGATTTATTGGCCTTGTCCCTGATACTTTGATGAGACTTAAGCAGCTTAGAGAACTTGTTTTGAATGGAAACCGGGATTTGGGAGGTTTTCTTCCTGGGTGGGTGGGTAATTTCTCATCAAATTTGGAAAAACTTGACATGAGCTTCAATTCCTTTCGAGGGGAAATACCAGAGCGCTTGTTTTATTTGAACTCTTTGAAGTATTTGGATCTTGGAAATAACTTCTTATCTGGTAATCTTCATGATTTCTATCAGCCACTTGTTGTTCTGAATCTTGAATCCAATTCATTTCCGGGTACTTTGCCTTGTTTCTCTGCTTCTGCTCAGTCTTTGAGTGTTTTGAATTTGGCAAATAATTCTATTGTTGGAGGGATTCCTACTTGCATTTCTTCCCTAAAAAAACTAGCACATCTAAATTTGTCCTGTAATCACTTGAATTATGCATTGTCTCCAAGACTCGTTTTCTCAGAGGAGCTTCTTGAGCTGGACTTGAGTTTCAATGACTTATCTGGCCCGCTTCCAACCAAGATTGCAGAGACTACGGAGAAATCAGGGCTTGTTCTTCTTGATCTATCTCATAATCAATTCTCTGGGGGTATCCCATTGAAGATCACAGAACTGAAAAGTTTGCAAGCTTTGCTTCTTTCTCACAATGTTCTTGCTGGGGAAATCCCAGCAAGGATTGGAAATTTGACTTATCTCCAAGTGATAGATCTTTCTCACAACTTATTGTCGGGTTCTATTCCCTTAAATATTGTTGGATGCTTTCAGCTACTTGCTTTAGTGCTCAACAACAATAATCTTACAGGTGAAATTCAACCAGAACTTGATGCTTTGGATAGTTTGAAGATATTAGATATAAGTAACAACAGAATTTCTGGGGAGATTCCCCTGACTTTGGCTGGTTGTAAATCACTTGAGGTAGTGGATTTTAGCTTCAACAATCTCTCTGGGAATCTGAATGATGCAATAACTAAATGGTTAAACATCAGGTATCTATCCCTTGCTCACAACAAATTCAGTGGAAACCTGCCAAGTTGGTTATTCACATTTGAAGCTATTCAAACTATGGATTTCTCCGGCAACAAGTTCTCTGGCTTCATACCAGATGGTAACTTCAACAGTAGCTTGAATTTCAACAATGGAGACATAATTCAAATATTGCCTTCGGATCCATTCCCTGGGATGCAAAATCTGAGGATCAAAATATCAGCATTGGCTGTTGATAGCAATGAATTAAGCTTCAGCTACCATCTGTCTTCAGCTTTTGGAATCGACTTATCATATAATTTGTTACACGGGGAGATACCAGGTGGCCTATTTGAACTGGAAGGTTTAGAGTACCTAAATTTATCATACAATTTCCTTGATGGTGACGTTCCAGGTTTGGGAAAGATGTCAAGTTTAAGGGCTTTGGATTTATCACACAACTCCTTGTCAGGACAGATTCCAGGGAACATCTCCAGCCTTAAAGATCTCAATCTCCTAAATTTTTCATATAACAGCTTCTCAGGATTTGTCCCCAAGAAAGATGGCTACCGGAGGTTTCCAGGAGCATTTGCTGGAAATCCAGACCTATGCGTCGAGTCCTTAGGTGGAGGGTGCGATGCATCGAGCTTTCCAGCAGTACCTGGGAGGTCATCTGAAGAAATGGAGGGTCCAATTTCTGTGTGGGTCTTCTGCATCAGTGCTTTTGTTAGTTTTTATTTTGGTGTTATGGTTCTTTGTTGTTCTGAAAGAGCAAGAAGTTATATTCTCCAGACTAAAATCGAACACAATTTCTGTAGGTGAACTATCTGTACATTCCTGTTTCTGTTGTACTAGCATAGTAAACTTGTAATATGGTGAGGTTTTCTGTTTGTATAATGATGTGGGAATTGATTATTGCTCTGATTTGGCAATGCAAAAGTCGAAACCAAATAATAATTTTGGTGCCTTTATTGATGATCATTGATTACTTTTTTCTTTGCTCTTCTTTTAATGTGATCGTATGGTGAATGATTGCTAATGATTAAGGTTTATTGGTTATCACTACCCTTGGCATATGTCAACCGGTAATTGAAGAATTAAATTGCACTAGGGAGAATTTGATCCCAAATGAATTGTGGGTTATAATCCTTCTTCTCCTGCTTTGTTCAGGCCATTGGATATAACAGAACTTTTCCCAGCAACAGCTCAATTTCATATGGAAACAAAGAAAGACATCTTCAACACTATAATATGGGGGAAAAAATACAAGTAATTCTTACATTGTTAAAGCGTGAAGCCCACAAGCCACAATAAACCTGACATAAAAGGCTCGGTATTATGAACCGAATTGGAAACTAAAAGGAAAATGGATACAGATTCAAGAGGGAAAAAACAAAAATCTCATCTGCCACCATCCATTAAACTGCCTAGATTATAGAAGTATGCTCCATCCTAAATCCAGATGGCACCTTGGAAGGCTCGCTGGCTTTCTTTTTGTCAGCTACGAGATGCAGGAAGAAGCCTAGGTGAGCAGGAAAGCATCGAAATCGCTTCTAATGTTTCTTAATATCTAATAGGTCCATCCAGGCTCCCTGATGCAAACTGGGAAAAAAAATGTATGCATATATATACACACACATTATAATCCACATAAAATTCCTTTTTAATTAGGCTTAAAGCATATATCTGACCTAATAGACAATTGCATTTAAAAATACATGTACTTCCAATTTCCTAACAGTTAGACACCGTTATGGACGTGGACTAGAAAACAAAGCACCTATATATTGGTGGAATTAAAACACATGGTTATCCATGTCAACAAGTAAGTGTCTAAATATCAGCATACAAGTGTTTATTAGGTCCAAAAAGTTCAAGTATAGGTTTCTATTAGGTCTGAAAAGAAATAGGCTTAATATGCAATTTTACCCCTGAAATTTTTCAAAACGAGCAATGTTGTCTCTAAAATTTACTTGCGTGCAATGTTCCTCCGGATATTTATAAAAATGTAAAATGTAACCCTTATCCTAATATTTCCGTCAGTTGACCGCTTATATAGGATGACACGTGGACATCAAATGACATGTCCACGTAGGCAGTCAACTGATGATTTTAGGTAAAACTGATGGAAATGTTAGGGCATAGGTTACATTGCATATTTTTGTAAACATCCGGAGGAATATTGTACACAAGTAAATTTTAGGGGTAACATTACTCTTTTTAAAAAAATTCAGGGGTAAAATTGCACATTAGACCATACAAGAGGTGTATTGGCAAATCTGACCAGCTACATGGGGCTGGTCTAGCTGTATATCCATTATTTGGCTGTAAAGAGTATTTTGTCAATACTTGAAAAACTACCTTGTAATATCGCAATAATAATGGCTATTTTAGCTTACAATTAAAATTCATGTTGGAATGGAACTAATCAAATTCACTACCAAACCACAATCTAACCTGTTGAACAATAGGATTGGTTGAAGTTGTGAATTCATCAGTCATCCCTTCCCAGACAACCTTCCCGTTATGTAGAAATAACAACCTACACATATAAAACAATTAGGCCATAGGTAAGTATAGCCAAAACACAGCAGTTTCTGATGCGGCTAACCTGTCTACAGCCCTCCTAATAGTACTATGTTGATGTGTAACAACCACATAAGATGCAATATTCCCTGGCTTCCCAAGAGCATCCTCCCCCTTAATGTGGACTGAACGGATGAGGTCTTCTACCACAGTGGATGCAATTGGATCAAGTCCAGCAGTTGGTTCGTCATAAAGGAGTACCTGCTCAGAAAAGGGAGAGACTGTCAAGAAAAAGGAAAGAATCTCAGTGCGGTACTTATGCACAGATTCTGTATTTTATTCCATAGTGATACACCTTGATAAGAAATCAAACTACCCGAGTTGCATTTTCAATTTCCAGAATTTGTAAATAATATACATAAATTGCATTTCAGGAGAGAGCAAACAGCCCTTGCATGGTAGAAAACCAGAAAGATCATACGATTGTAAGATGCTAGAAACAATGCATGGCTATATCTTCTTAATCCTAGGGACAATGAACACAAAGAGGAAGAAAGAATGAACCTTAGTGGTTCATGCTTCAGGTACAAGAACATGAGCATTAAAGTACAGGGTTCTAGCATAGGTGCAAGTTAGGGGGGCACTGCTCGTACCAATTTGCATAGCTAAGCCTAATATCTCATTTAGTTATAAAAAAAAAAGGGACAGAACATGCATCAACTGAAAAAGCATGAGATATATAGTAGTAGCATCTTAACCTAGCATTAAGTGAGATCATTGCTCTACTTTCAAACTGAGAATAGTCTTTGCAAGTGCATGCAGCTAATCACAAGAAGATATGCAGCAGCTAATGAGGAACATTTCAGTAGCAGCAACCCCTCTCCACAGTGCCTCCCCTCACTTATGAACTGGCCATGTTTAATTCACTCTGCCCCTTCTTAGTTCATTCTTTCATAATTTTTGCTAAAAGCAGACTTGTTTTTTCAACAACACTCTCCATTAAAAGTAACAATATATCAAATGCTATGCTTGGGAACAAAGTGAAAATTACTAAATATAATATCCATTTAAAGCCTTCTTTATTAAATCATGCATCAAAATCACCAGAGCAGCAAACAGAAATTTTGAGTTTTCTAATATTAAGTGTGAGACAGGAAACAAAGCAACACATTAACATTCATCATGAAAACGTCAAAATTTGAGAAATGATCAAGTGTTCCAGAATGAACACACACAGTCCATCACAATAAGATCCAAACAATTAGTATACAAATTTTCATCAGGCACTCCATCAATGGCATCCCTGTCCACCATATGCACTAGTATAAGTACATAGATGATGGCAATTTACACCACTATTGTTACATTCCAGTAATGTGCCAAATACTGGAAAACAACAGGGGAAATTCCTTACCAAAATAAAGGCTGACAATCACGTTGTTACTTAAACATACCTCTGGCTCTATCGATTCCTTTGTGATGTCAAAAATTATAGATCGCGCTAAGGCAACTCTTTTCTTCATTCCACCAGATAATTCTGCTGGCATTCGGTCCTCAACTCCCTGGACAAAATGGACAAAACAAGGGACTGTGTAAGCATTTTCATCAGTCAAAAACTAAATAGTCCTGTATCTGCAGAGGAAGTATCAGGAAATGAGAGGAGGGGAAGAGCAGACAAGGATATATAGTTGGCAGTAAGCAAGAAATCATCAGCAATAAGATTAAAAGACAAATCTTAATCTTTGCCAGGGTTGCACTTTGTTAATTGGTTAAATTGCGAAGAAAAAATTGTTGCATTGGAGGGGAAAAGAATTATGACATCTTTTGTCAATTCAAGCCTACAATAGAAGAAGTTGACTACCTTCAATCCTACAGCAGCCAAGGTTTCTTTCACAAGCTCAGAGATCTGTTCCTCCCCCATGCTTGAGTGTTCATATCTAAGCAATCCAAACACAGTCATTATCTCATGCACTTCTACCAATTGGAAATCCGAAGGAGAAATGAATAGTGTTTGAAGATTTCTTACAGAAGGAAACCAACATTTTCACGTACAGTCAAAGAATCAAAAAGTGCTGCACTTTGAAACACCTGTCACATCAATATATAAGAAACTAAATTACTAACACAACAGCACAAGAGAGCTCATAATCATATTTCGTACTCAATCATACCAGCCCAATTCGAAGCCCTGACATATCTTGATCTTGATCACTTATCAAACCATCTCTCTTTCTACCTCGTATATAAACCTCGCCCTGCTCAACAAATGTTAGATATACTTAGTCAAAGTAAAGTATCTAAAGCAAAAAATCGAGACACATCATAATCACTTCAGTATGCACTAAGATACAAATATAATTAAGCAAAGATTGAAGCATATAAAACTAGATTTGATTGCTTCTATTTACCTTGTCTGGAGTAAGAAGTCCTGCAATAATCTTCAATATTGTAGATTTCCCAGTCCCTGAAGGCCCAATTATTCCAACTGCTTCACCATGTCTAATCTATACAAGAGAGTGAAAAACAGATATGAACAGGGGAATGAAATCCAAACTTCAAATGGTATAGAGAACCTCAGATTTAGTGTATTCAGTAAACTTCTAATAAAGTACTAGTTAGTACAGAAAAATAATCCAAATTTAATGATTTGCCCAATCAATCCAAATAAAAAGATAATTTTGCATCAGAATTTGACAGAAAAGTTAATGTGAGTAGATGCAACTTAAAAATTTTCAAGAGACATATAATGCTAATACAGCCATCACATGCAAAAGATGAAGCTAGCCACCCAACAGGGACATCCCATTCCTTGATGCATGAGATTATTCAGTAACAATGCAAGCACTAAAAACTATCGGCCAATAATTGACACACAAACCTTGCACGTGCTTCAACAGGTTCAAGTACTATGATAGGCAATTATAGAATCAAAATTCAAATTCTTGCATCTGAGGTACTACATCAACAAAAACTAGCTGTTACAAATACTTCTCATATTCAGTTAAATGCAATATCACATATTGGATTGCAAGCACAGCCCAGATGCCACCAACAGGTTTAATCAAAAACAGCAACGGTAACACCATTTTCCACAAAAATGTTATGCGTTATATGCACGCCAGTGATGTAGCGTCAATGGCTATAGCAAGAATGGTTAAGATAAAAAGAAAAGTATACGTGAAGTTAAAACTAAATTCACCTTGAAGTTCACACCTCTCAATATATGCTTCTCTCCAAATGACTTGTATACATTTCTACATTCGATTAGAACATCAGAATCATGCTCTGGTTCAGATACTGTTCGTAATTGCTTAGATTTGTATGAATCCTAGCAGAATAAATAAAAGAACATCAGAGAAACTAAAACATTATAAAATTAAGGAAAAGGAGAAGAACTAAAAATACCAAAATTCAAGATAATGATTAAAAAGAAAAGAAGGCGTGAGGGGTTTACAGTGAATTCGGTTGCAGAAAGCTCCTGGCTCCCTATGTTCCGTGGAGGTGCCATACAAGCACAAACAACTTGTCTTGGATTATAACAAAAAGAATTGACTGTGTCATTTCTCCAAATAGAGAATCCAGCAGGCCGAGCATCGCCATGGGGCCTACTAGGAGGAAGTAGCATTGAACTGGAAAAAGAAATCACGGTTTGGGAAGTCATTTAAGGTTTGGGCTGGCGATATTGCCGATGCTGAAGCACACCCTGATCAATCCTCGAGCTCAAAATTACAAAAGCATTTACAAGAATCAAAATGGGGCAGGGAAAGAAAACATCGGCGATAAAAGATTGAGAATTTTAAGCAAACCCACAAGCTTTAGTGGGCAAAGATTCAATAAAATAATCGAATTTCAGCATTCAACTGAAATTCAAAGGCAGATATTAGAAAATTGGATTCTGGGTAAACAAGTTTCAATCTTCAACGAATCCCAAGTCGACTAACAGGATAGCATCCTCAAATCAATCAAATTCAACCCAGATGAGATGTAAAATGATACTGAGAAACAAGAAAAGTAAGCCAGCAAGCAAAAATGTAAGGAGAAACTATACAAGGAAAAATAGCAAATCAAACGTGTATATCGTGCTCTTTTTAAATTGTAATAGAACGTAATTGTGGATCGTTTCTGGTTAGGTAAAGCATTGCTTATGACATGACCTTTGCTTTCGTTTCTTTCCGGGAAACTCTGGCCGCCTCCCCCCGAGAAAGCGGATGGCTAGAATAGTCACACGGAACGGATCTCATTACCCGACGGGTGGAAGCGGGTCGAATATTTTAAGATCTGATTTCGGGTTATGCTAATTATCTGAGTGGAGTATGAAAAGTAATATTTTAATTATGGTACATAGCAAAAATAAATTACTCGCGGAAGAGTTTAGAGTATCTTATTTTTTATATTTTTTTAAAACAATAAATAAATTAATTGAGATTTTTGTAAGTGTTTTAAAATTGTAATTCTTAGTTAACCATTGATATGGTGCTTAAATGACAATTTAATTTATATTATATTTACATTGATATTAATAAACTAAATTATTTTTATTTATTTAAAATTGGCAAAAATTGTAGCACTTTATATCGGACATCCATAACTTCAAAAATGTTGATTTTTGAATTATTTTTTTACAAGTTAGATAAATTTTGAATATGGTCAAATCATTTGAAATTGTATTAATTGTAGCTAGATTTTTTTTTTGTAAATTTATTAAGAAACCTATAGTTGTGCTAATTTTTCTTAAGAAAATTTCTTTTGATTTAAAAAAAAAAATTTAATAAGATTGTGTGTCTAAATTTCTGATCAAAAATTTTAATAATTTACTTATTAGCCATGTTGAAAAAAAATAGCGACTAAATCATACACTACTCTTATTACTTAAAATAATGTTTATAAACTTTTTATACGAGGCAATATTTATGATTTTTTTGTTGGATAACTTATCGTATAATTATGAGTAATGTATAATGTTATAATCTATAAACGGGTTGGAGAGAGGATCCAATATTACCTTTGCCTGATCCATTTTGATGAGGCTAAAATGGTCTTACCAGCCCATAATTTTAAGCGTTCTATACGGTGGCGTTTTGAGGACGGTGCAACCAACACAACAGGCATCGTTTGACTAATAAGCCCGACAAATTGAGAAAACGAAACGACGACGTATTACTGCTGCTAACCAGGCCAGAAGATACCTAGATTCTTGTGTCGATCATCAATTTCAGCTTTCGTTCTCTCTCCGATCAGAAATTTATCGTCTTTGTTGATATTATCTTCCAATTATGAGTGTCACTCAATTCGCAATGGTATGTTCTATCCAATGCTAACTCCAATTTTTAAGCTTTACTTTGTTATCTCAGTTTTCAGTTTAATTTCTGGAAAATATGAGCAATTGTTGACTTGCAGGTGGAGGAATTGGCTTTTCTTGTAAGGGATAATCTTCCTTGTAAACATCTCGTCCTTTCCATGGAAGATGCTTTGGTTAGCTTTCTTCAAGACGAGAGTGGGTAGGTAGCTTTGTATTTATGTTATTTTTTATTTGAATTCTGTGCTTGTTTATATTTATTAGTAATAAGAATTTGGGATTGCAGTACAGATGGTATTCTAGAGTTGGAGCCAATGGATCCGTACAGTCGCCTTCTCTTGCATCGCCTTGCAGATATATTTGGGTAGTTTTCTGTTTTTAAGCTATTAGCCAGAGACAATGTGAATATAGGATACCGTAAGAGTTAAGCTCTTCTTCTTTAATAATCATGCGTTAATGCTAGTAATTGTTGCTTTCTTGCTAGATTTGCTCATGTTTCTGTTGGTGAAGGAGATGAACGGCATTTAATTTTAGAGCGATGCCCAGAGACATCAGTGTATGTAAAGACTCTTGAACCTATAAAGTTGTTATTAAAAATATCCCATTTTTATAATTCACTTTGTTGTTTTATCACCTGCTGGTGCATGTGAAGTTAACTTTGGAAATTCCCTGCTGTTGCTCTGCCACTCTATTATGATCACGCAATTTGAATTAATGAGATTCTAACATACATTTGTGTGCTGACATATGCACTCGTGTGTACTTGATATTCCATTTTACCCCCGATTTTCTTGTTCTGAGTTTGTTGTGCCCTTATATCATCGCATATTGGTTTCCGGGAACTCTGGTGTGGTCTCATTCTCTGAATCTTTGGTGGATATTTGTGCATATGCTCTAATGTATTGTATTGTATTGTCTCTTCGCTTATGGCTAATGTTTTTGAGTTGGATTCATTAACAGTATATCTCTCCAGTTTAAGTCTAAAGTCTTTTTAGTTGGATTCATTAACAGTTTTCACAGTAATCATAGACCTGCGATATGTTGTGTGCATTTGATTGCTGAATATGCAATATGCCTGTTGTGACATGGCTCCTTGGCTTGACAAGTCAAATTCATTACATTTGACATGGCTCCTTGGCATTCTTATTGTCATGAAAGTCACAGATTCTGTATTTTGGCTTCGAGGTTTTGGCTGTAGTAATGATAACCTATCTGTTGTATTCCAGTCCTTCCATCCTTGTCAGTGACATCTTATTTCAGTCTGATGACTCTCAGCCTATTACAACTTCACATCAACTACTAAGGAGAGATGATGCTCCTCCAGGTAAAGGTTATCCTCTCGCTTCTTTAGGTCTAATAATTTATTGCTACCAGTGCAATTATGAAATTTCTTTTTGAAAGCTTTGGGACCTGAAGATAGCAGTTACAATTTAACACAACAAGCATGCTGAAATCCTCTTGGAAGCAAGCTTGAATATTGCATAGAGGCTGCCTTCAATTTCCTTGTATGTAATGTTCATGAACATGCCCTAACAGTACATGTTTAAGGTATGAGGCTTATGGGGGTCTTATTTGGGATGAATGAAGAGGCCAGAGGGTGGCAGAATGTAAGTTATTGTTCATTCCAATTTTGCACCTTATTAGGAAGATGATGGAAAATTGAATGTAGAGACAATAATTTTTGGGACAGACATTTTCAGGGGGTAGAACAGTCTTGTATTCATTGAATTTGAGCGTTATATTTTGTGAGAATCCTTGATTGTTGGAGGATGAGATAATTTGTTGTCTGCATACACAACACACTTGAAGATCTTGCACATGGTTTTTAAATGTCAAGAAAAGCCTCCGTATTTTCAAAAGAGTCTAGGTACCCTCAAAGTTGCACAGGAGCTCTTGTACTTTTTTCTCCTTTCCCTTCTGGCTTTTCCTCTCATTCTTTGTACATTATAAGTTAGTAAATACCCTGAATGTTGATACTCAGTAATAACTTGTGCTTGCTACAGTGTTGAAGGAGAAATCACCTTTTCTTACACTCAAGGAGAGAGAAGCAGCTTATGTGGCAGCTCGTGAACGGATTTTCTCGATGAATGTTGAGGAGATAAAACAGCCTCAGATGCCAAAACCAAGGAATGTTCCTGTAGTTGCACGTCGAATGATTGCTCATGCTTTGGGCCAAAAAATTAATCCATGTAATCAAGAGGGTTTTGTAGCAAATTGCAAGGGATATGAAGTGCAAACCATCAATTTGAATATGCAAGATAAGGATCAATTTGATCCGAGTTCTAACTTTGAAGATTCCAAGGCAACCATTTTCCAGCCTCAGAAAAAGATCAATTCACCCCATAAAGCAAAGTACGATTACCGCGAAGGCAGTGCATCCTCACCTGGACAAAGGAATTTGCCCAGTGAACCCAGTGAGAAGAGTTCTACTAATATCAGCACCTCTGATGGATCAAGTAGAAATCGAGTCAAGGAGTACTCAAAAGAGGAACATGTTGGGGCTGCAAAGAGGATGTTTGCTCATGCACTGGGTCTACCATCAACAAGGGCCGGTCTTGCAAAATGTGGTGCAAGGAAGCAAGTTGATGTGGAGTGAGGGTTGGGCAGTTTTGATGGAAGATGCGGTGCAAGGAAGCAAGTTGATGCGGACTGAGGGTTGGGCAGTTTTGATGGAAGAGATTGGTTTGTTTTTTATCCGTTGGACTTGTGATGACAGATTGCTACCTGTTGATGTGGAGTGAGGGTTGGGCAGTTTTGATGGAAGAGATTGGTTTGTGTTTTATCTGTTGGACTTGTGATGGCAGATCGCCACCTGGACTCGTGATGACAGATCACTATCAAAACCACCTGGACTCGTGATGACAGATTACTATCACGACAACCTGCTTTTTGGCAGTGACATATTAGGAGAATAGGCCTTGATAAACAAGAGGTAGAGGACGGCCACTTGCATCTGCACCTGGTTCCCTTGTGGCTGGTTTAAATTCTCAGCCTTCTGGAATTGCTCTTCCAAGGGAATGGTAAGCGTGCCACACGGCAGAAAATGATGTTTCTGTCTGTGGAAGAGCCATGTCAGCAGATAACAGACCTATCTGCCGCTTATTGTTTTGACCTCTAATGCAACTTCTTCCAGCTTAGAGTCCGTAGTCATGTTTTGTGTTGTGCATGTCATTAGGCTTAAACAATTTGTATGAAGGGTTACCTTTTATAAGAGTCCACATTATGCTACTCGAAATATCATGTTTTGGGAAGGATTCAAGCATTAGCTATCAACATGACTGATAACGGCACATCTTCTAGTTGATGAATTTACCTTTGTTATTTTAGTTTTAGTTTTTCTTTGAATTTGGCATCACTCTTAACTAAGAATTTGCAAGCCAAGCAATGATGCCTCTTTGAATGCCAGCTCAACTATTATTCCTTATATTCATAGCTCCATGAGCATCAAACAGTTTATTTTTAGAAGGATAAAAGCCATATCACTGCCTTGAGTCCTTGAAGTTCTAGATGGGGAAACGAAGGGGCAAAAAGTCCTCAAATGGTATCATAGTGAAGTTCCATACTGCAAAATGAAATGGAAAATAGCCAACCAGGAGTTGTATAATCTCGGAAATGTAATGATATACTTTACATCCAGCAGTCAATAGTCCTTTCTTGTGATTAAGAAAATAAAGATGGTATATTTGGAGAATGGGAAATGAACTTGGAAAGAAACATGCATCAGCAGACCTTTCCCTCATATATACAAAGGGGACAGAGAGAGACTGAAGGAAAAGTTGTAGCCATGAATCACCCAGCCGTGTGAAAAGAATAGTAACAAATAAAAAACACACACCATTGATCCCAAAAATGTGAGTAGTTGTCTATTCGTATAAGCAGAAAAAGGCCATGTTCCTTGCCAAACTCAAATTTGGTACCATCTAAGTTTCAGACTCTGTTCCTCAAAGCACTGGCCCAGGAAACAGTAAGGTTTTGCCCCAAGTGTTCAGTCCATGTGGGGGCAGTGTTGGTATGCAAGTTTCTCATCGGCAGGATTGAATCTGCAGATATTTTAAACAGTCTTGACCAAAAATCTGATGGTAATCCAAGTAGCATCGTAATGACTTCTATAACTTGCCTTTTGACTTAGAGTCCGCTACTTGTTGCTCTCTGGTAAGGAAGTTGATTTTGAAGCCAAAGCATGAAGCAACGATTGAGTAGCAAGAAGTTTTTCCCTGAGAATGACATTGTAGTCATTCAAATGCTGAAAGTTTTTCTGAATATCTGAAATCTCTATTCCAGAACCAGTGTTGAAGTCTGCAAATAAAAGCAACATCACTATTTCCATGAAACTGAGTTGTGATTTTAGAGCATTATATACATGATGACTTGAGCCCTATTTTAAATAGTCATTCAAATGCTGAAAGTTTTTCTGAATATCTGAAATCTCTATTCCAGAACCAGTGTTGAAGTCTGCAAATAAAAGCAACATCACTATTTCCATGAAACTGAGTTGTGATTTTAGAGCATTATATACATGATGACTTGAGCCCTATTTTAAATTTGTAGGTAAGTTTGACACAAAAGTCCTTTTTGGTGATTGGAATCTTTCTTTTATCTATCAATTAAGGTGAAAATAAAACATCTTGAGGTATATGTTTTACTCTTTATTCTTCTGTTATTTGCTTTAAGGGGAAAAGCGTAATTTTAATGAGATAGGCAGTTGAAACAATCCAGACTCACCATTCCACCTGAAATATAGAGCATCAAATGGCATGATTTTTACATCTCATATTTTACAACTGTGGCTTATGGATGGACATGGTAGGTTCATAGGGAATCAAGATATTACACAAACACACTCTCCAGCAGGAAACAGCCTTATGAAGCCTCGGCTTACACATGCAGACCTTCATTCCCCTCTTCCTTCGATAAATTGCCCTTTTGTTTTCTCCCAGATTTAATCAAGTAATGCACCTTTCCTATCTGTCAGCTAGCCTAATGAGTATAAGTTAAGCTTCGTTATGCAAGTTGTTGAGTCCTTCAGTGGTTCTACTGTTATAAGTTTTAATTCTCCAAACACCAAAGTATTAAGTTTCTGCCCTTAACGGAAAATCTAAGGAATTAAATACTTACGAAAATTTGCAGGCCTTCCTATTATTACCTAGTGGAGGTGGCAATGGAATGGCAGTATCATCAGTAAGTATGTGTGCTTGAGTCTGGGAGGCATCTTCCTTGCATGCATCCACTGAATGCTGTGTTCTATTGTTTGCAGAGTCAAATACTTCACCACTGATACCCTAGAAAGCCCATAGAAAATCATGCAACTTAAAAGAAGCTTATGATCAGTAAATTCTGCTTCATAAAAAAATTGCTCAATAATTCATAATCAATTGATAAACTACATCACATAAAATGATATTAACCCAGGTACTCCCATTTAAGGGACATCGCAGTCACTGCATTAGCTAGTTGTTAACAAACAGAATCTAAGAATAGAGAAGCACGGGCACTATCAAAGCATATAAAAGAGGTAGTCCAATATCATTTAAGTCAAGGGTGGCTGACTTATTTCCTTTTTTTTTTTCCATGCAACATCACATATTTCATTAACATGAAAAGATGGCTTCATGAATACCAAAATAGAAGAAAAATAAAAAGAACCTTTAGCCATAGCTTGCCAAGTAGTGCTCTTTAAAAGAGATGAGGACAAGTAATGCTCTTAAAAAGAGATGAGGAATGTGCCCTCTGAAAAGCTCTGTTTGCATTTACCACGTGTATGCACTAAATACTGATTATAAAACAAGAATACAATCGTACCTGTTCCCCCTTGGAATTGGAAGATTTCCCTCCAGCTATAGAAGGTTTCACTCCCTGGGTACAGATATGCCCTTGAATAAAATTCTGCACGACAAATTAAAAATGGCCAGGAGGTAAAGAAGCTTCGAACAGGAATTCAGAAGTGTGAATAACATCTGTGCAGAACTGCAGATTGCACAAAGCAATTATCACAATATACCTTTTCACTAGGTGTGCTAACTTTTCTATTCAGACTTATACCATCACTTTTGGATGCCCTCTTCCATGATGATCCACCTCGACGTGATGATCCACTGCCACGAATAGATGGTGCTGCTAAAAAGCCACAACCAGGCTCCTGTCTGCTTCTTTTCAGATTATCATTCAATGTATTGCAACCCCATGTGTAATTTACATATTTCCTCATCTAGTTATTAAAAGAACATATCCGTTTATCAGTTAAATTACAGACCAAAAAGTAAAAAGGTTAATCTCAAAATCAAAAGTAGAATATTGCAGTTCCTTGGGAAAGAACTTACTTTATCCCAGTGATTTTGAGCTTTAAGCCGATTTCTTATGCTTCGCATAGTGCTATCTTCATGTTGGAGTTTTTTGACTCTGTATTCACACTACAAAAGAGCAGGTTACAATAACATAAGAAAAATGATATTGTTCTTTTTTTTATTTTTTTCTTTTTTCATTGGTAAAGTTATAACTCATTCATGGACTCCATATATGCCCCATGCACGCATACACTCACATTTTCCAGAAACATCTTTTTTCCCTACACTATCTTGCAGTATTTTCTGACACTGCATATACCACCCAATATGCTTACTTAAAATTATGCACAACTTGCAATGGCCATTACTACTGCCACCATGAGACTCCAATCACTCCTTTACATCCACTTCTAAATCTATGATATGATGACCGGTTATGCTCCCCAACTTCCAAAGGGGTTCAATGCAAGGCAATTTGTTGGAACTTCACTCCCTAAATCTTTGAGCTTAAATTCCTCAAACATAATAATTCAATGCCCGGTTTGACTCTCTAAGGGTTTAGTGCACATACTTTTCTTAATTATTTATCAGAACAGAAGAAATAAAGGAGTGAAAAGAGACTGCTCTAAAAGGAATAAGAAATATACTTGCACCAAAAGGTAGAAAAATATGCCAATACTAATACAATACAGGCCACCAAGATCGGCAAGGAAGCTCACTGCAGTGCAAACAGAAAAATCAAATATAAGACTTTCAATTACTAGGGCAGGTGATGATATAAAACTAAACTAGACTTAATAGTAAAAAACAAAATGTTCAAACAACCAAGAAAGGTAGCAGCTAATTCAAAATACACATCTGAGTTCCAAATTGAAGCTAGGGCAGTAATGGGTTTCCAGATTCAGATACAAGGTATTGTTCGAGACAGCAAGGCCTGAATCTCAGCTTAATCCACAAATCAGGTTAATATATGAAGTGCAGAACTAAAGAAAATCAACCAAAGCATAAAACAGAACTTCAACATAACAAACAGCACCATGATCCTCCTTGCAGCTTCATTCCTATGCTCTCTTAACCTCCCTTCTCCAAATTGAAGTGAACTTTGGAATTAGTCCAGGTATAAATAAATGCAAAATAATGAGACCAGAAACAACAAATCTCTAGCGAACAGAATGAAAGAATCCAAATTCTTAATTAGAATTGCACATACAGAAACATGTAAGAATCTTCTACCAATCAGCTGAGATTTTTCAAGAAAAGTCTTCAAGGATCCTCTGTTACCTACAATGACTGAAGCATCCAACTCTCCACTTAGAATGCAATAGAAAGAATCAGCTAATTACATTTCTTCACTCAACATCCATCTACTCTCTACTACTTTCTACTAAACTCTACACAATTTGAGAAGATAGATCCACAATATGCCAGCCCTTTTAAAGCTCTATGGCTTCTACCATGTTACTTCCATCCAATGCCAATAACCCCAATGCTTGGCAAACATGAGGGCTCATGATAATGCAAATATCATATTTTAACACTAGTGATACAGATATTAGCATATTCTTTTTCAGCACAGCATAATCATATATATTAGGAATCATAAACTCACAAAATTTATTTATAAACCAATTCAACAAGAATTTAGATAATCCAAATAGCAGATCTCTGCTCTCTCAGCATCCTATTGTTCACTATCAGATATATAGTATTATCATCCCAAAAAAATGAATGAACTCACATAAAGAACAAATCAAATCTTCTTCGCAAATAGAGACAGAAAAGTGGAAAAATTATTATACCCATCAACAACGGAATTTAAACTGATTAAGATTTCATTGAATAAGCTTACTTCCATAATTAGACATCACATTTATCCTGAAATAAGAAATTTTGAAATTCCGAACCCCACTTCAATCCCAGAGAGGAGAAAAATAAGGATAAAGCAAGAGCATCTTTAAACCCAAAGTAAGGCAAATAAAGCAAAAACAGAAAATTCTTTTAGTTGTAAACTGAGTTTATCTACGATAGGCAAAAAGTTGTTTTGATCAGATGTTGAAAGCAACATCCCAAACGTCCAAGAATTGACTTATAATTTTGCCATCATGTTTTAATCAGGAAACTACATATGCTAATCTTCCCATTCCATTTTTATCTAGGAAATTTAATGAAAGGAAATCTAGCTAACCTATTTAACTAGGAATGTATTTATTTCCTACCCAAAGTAGATGTATATGGTTCTAACTAAGTGATCCATAGACACACCATCATTCTGTATCAGTTAGCAGGCAATGTTATAAAATTCCTTTTTCTTTTTGTGTACAGTGCTTCATCTTTGAAATTCAAGTGGTCAGAGAGGAAGAAACTATTCTAGGCAATCTCTTACAATTGGTGACAAAATATGATAAGGTAAGAGAAATCCAGCAAACATATTTAGTAAGGAATGCCTTTTTTCCCCATTCTAAGTAACTAAGTGATTCAAAGAAAAATAGTCCCCAATCCCAATAGTAGTACCGTGTTCCTAAGATAGTAACATTTACATTGCATTTTTCATTCCGCATACTAGGCAACTCTGGTCCATCAATGAAATTCAATTGGTCCTAGTACAAACCTAAGTTACCTTCATTTCGCATACTATAGGAAACTCTGGTCCATCAATGAAATTCAATTGGTCCTAGTACAAACCTTAGCTACCCATCCTCCAATTGTGTAAGCCAAGTTCCAGTACAATAAAATTGAAATACACACCTTGTCAATGCACATCAACATAGATATATGAATACGTACGCCGACCATGCAGCTTGAACAGGAAACATGAGGGCTATGTCTATTTTTTCATTTCACTCATAAAGATAAGAACAATGTTAGGAAAACAATAGCCCAAAAAGAATTGTTTTCTTTGATAACAATCCAAATAATGGCTGATTCTTCAAAAACAATTCAGGTATGATTAGATGAGCTAACCTGAGCACGCATCTTCAAGCATGTGGTGAAACACGAAATTCATGCTAATGACTTGACACAGTCAAACGCATATTACAATTTAATTGCCACCACATCAAATCAAATTCCCAATGTCAAAAATTCCCAAAAAAATAAAATCTAATGTACGTAAATGCATTGTCATCACAGAATGCTAGATAAGTAAATGAGCATGATAGATACCTAATATCAGTCATACTGCAGCTGCAAATTCTACAGAGTATATAATCAAAGTAGCATCATGCCTATACACAAGGCAGGCAGATTACTCACCTGGACCCATTATGTTTTCACTTTCGACCTCAACAATATAGGAGGAGAGGTAGTTGACATACAAAGTAGTGTTGATAAGTCCATCATCAGAAGTTGCAAGAGAGGTTTGGAGCCGGCTTGTATCTTGGAAAAATGAACCCGGAATAAACTCATGAAATAAAGGTTGTAGGAGCCTTAGATCATGTAGATTATGGTACAAACGAGGAAATAGATTAAATTTCAATATATTTGGATTCCTCCCCCTGAATGTAACTGGCCTATCATCTGAAATGCTTCCATTCTTTAGTGTTCCGCTGACAAAACTAAAGTGCCTTTTATCTGCATGATTTCTTGTTGTAAAGTTGAATTGAAAGCCAACTGCACTGGCAGGAGCATTTGGAAGATCAACAAACTGCCACGAGATATACATATAGTCCTTCTTGAATTGGCAATTGGTACACTTAAAAGTTAGCGTTGGCCCCATACTTGTGTTGAGGCAGGTGTAGCTTGCCAGTTCTGAAAGATTGACAACCCTTTGGTCAACAAAGCCAGGACTCCCGGTAACCAGAGTACCAAGACCACGCAAATTGGAACAGCTCATACTAGAAACAGTGGTTACGTTAAATTCCATGTCGTTACAAAAAGCATCCAAGTCAGGTGCATTTGTGGCTCTCACATTATGGACTTCGATGGTTCTCTTTGAAATAATTTGGTATAGCAACCTAATAAGCCAAGTCAATTTATACACAGCAATGTATGAATATAGTAAATTAGCATCAAAATTCAACTGCTTTCTTCAAGAAGAAAGGTATTATATTTACTCACGCAGCAAATAAACCAATGAAAAGTATCCAACTTGCCATCGAAAAAGTTCCGCCAAGTTCTGTTTTCCGTTTCACAACCACCTGTTGATCATTCTACAAGGAGAGAAAAAAAAAAAAAAAAGTGAATGTATTTCACACATCATCTATGAATTACTTGGAGATATAAATAAAGGAAGTGTAACATGACAATTAAATACACACACACATAAAGATCAGTTGCAGCTAACAAAAAAGAAAAAAAAAAATCTGTACCCATATCCTACGTTCAATTAAAACCCAGAATCAACAAATCTAGAAAAGGAAAAAAAATGTGATCAAAAGAAACTTACAAGCCAATGCCTAGTGGAAAAGCAAATATCCAAACGACTAATCCACCACCTAAGCTTGAACCAAGGATTTCTACCATCTCCAAGCTTCATAAACCTCAAGAAGCAGCAAAATACAAGCCATGAGAGCAGCATCACTAGAGTAGCCTCCAAGAAAACCGCCTGCGACTGAGTGAACTTTCTGATAGAATCAAATTCGAAAATTGTCTCAGGGAAAGACACAGTGCTCGCGAGTCCGATGTCGGTCTTGATGACTGAGCTAGCAGTGAACAGAGAGCAGCTATTGAAGGTCCGGTTAAGGAGACGGCCCGGCGGGCAAGCGCAGAGGGTGGCGTTGTAGTTGATGGAACCTTGGGGACAAGCTGTCATTTTTGCGTTATACCAACTACTGGGATCAGAGAAAGGATTAAACTTTCCTTCAAACTTGGTTTATTGGTAATGAAGGAGATGACAAAAATACAGACGTATCGGCTTAAAAAAGAACATCGCACCAAGGTTTGAAATTGGGATAACGGGCAAATCTAGGAGTCCAAGAATGTAAGAGTTCGTGACCTGGATTCCGGATTTTGTGTTCTACAGAATCCGTGCTTAGAGAAAGAACTAAGAAGAGAAGAAAAGGTATTTTCCATTTTCAAATGGTCATAGAGTGAGAGGAGAGAAGAAAACGGAGCCAAGATGGCATTTTCTTTCTCGTCAAAGCTTGGTCCTTTCATCATCAGTTTTATTTCATTTTCCACCAAAGAAAGGATATTTAACTCCAATTAATGCCACATTTGGAGTAATGATTTGATTAGTGACTACTCGCTATGTTTCAAAATGATTAATATTAAAAATAACTGATGTTAGAAAAAAATATATAATATTTAAAAATAATAATCATCTTATAATTAAAAATTTTATTATTTTTATATTAATTAAACAGTATAATTAATATAGATTAAAAATTACTTTTATAAAAATAAACTTAAATAAAAATATATTTGATAAAAATTAATTAATATATTTTAATTATATCAAAATATCATTTATTATGAAATAAAATTTTTTTTTAAACGATGTGTATTTTGAAACAAAAAAATTTTTTCTTAAACGATATTTATTTTAAAACAGAAAAATATTTATTTTAAAACAGAGGAAGTATCTTTTTTCTACGCATAACTTATCTTGATCAATGGTAAGTGTAGTTTACAAGAAAAGTAGCAAATAATGTTTAATGATTGTTGAGACGTTGGTGCAAGAATGACACTTTTAAATTACAACTTTCAGCGAAACGAGTAGAAAGACTACAAAATAAGAGCAAACAAATAACAAAATACAGGATCGGTCTGTCATACTAATGGAATTCAAGCATGGAAAATGGACAACAGTCAAATATTTTAATTAATATGGCTTCAAAAATATACATATAAATTAATATTGCTGTTTTCATATACTTGTTTGTTTTTAATATTGCAAAACCAGATTGACAGTATCCATCCACAATAGCTAGCTAATAGACACGTGAAATCTTCCATCTGTATGACTGATGACAGAGATGGAGCAACACGGGGAGGTGTTCTCGGCGATTCAAGAAAAAGACTAGAGTGCTCCTGAATCACAAAATGATAGGGACCTATTATTTCTGTTTCATTGTAACTGTAAATATCATTTCTTTCTGTTTAATTACAACTATAATCCAACACAAAAATGGAGGCTAAATATGGATGGTGATATCGGTATGTCCAAATTTTGGCTGAAAAAATAAAAATATGGTATCAACTTTTATAATCTGGAGGTCAATAATCTTTTCTCCTGCTGTTGGCAAGGTCACTGCTAAAATCATCCTCGTCATTTTCAAAGCGTTCTAATAATTCCTTATAAGAAGGATTATACACAACAGCTAAGCGCAAATACTTTGTAGCCTCAACTTTGCATCCTCCTTCGAATAAAGCACTGAAAAGCCAAGCCATCGACTAGTTGGAAAAATATAGTGAAGTGCAAAAGAAAATTACCAGTAATTAGGCAGATAACGTTAGCTTTCAAGTTGCCTAGGTATGATTTCAAATCGAAGGGTAGAGGCTAGCATCAATGACTATTAAACTTCATACCTTGCAAGAAAGACCAAAGTTTCAAAGTAAGGGACTTTGCTCTTTGGGTCCTCCGGCTCTTCCATTCTTGCAACCCTTTCGTAGTGCAGAATTGCTTCTGTAGTTTTCCCCTGCAGTAAGAAATGAAGAACACGAAAGGAACTGTTATGATTATTACAATTACCAACTCAAATTGATGGTTTGATATATCAAAATATAAATAAAAGTAAATAATATCAGAATATGATTTCAAAACTTGGTAAAGATAATGTCCTCCACTTTAGATAGGACTAAGTGTTCACCTGCACTGCACAGGCGAGACCAGCCCACTGAGATGCAAGAATTAGGAGATGAACATTCTCAACTTCTGCTGGATCGCCAGCAGGTAATAGCTGATGGAAAGTCAGAAATCACACTAATTAATGGAGCAAAGAATGCAATTGGAAAATAAATTGTACATGTCAGACAAACTCAAGTTAGTGCTGACTACATCAGGAAGGATTATCATGAAATAGCAAGCAAATGCTGCTAAAATCTAAAGCATGCAATAAAGTGCAAACATATTAACAAGCATTAAGGAATCAAGTATTTTTACATTGAGTGGTTCTAACATGAGAGTGCTATCACTCAAAATTCCATTACAATCAGGTATGAAACAATTGTTTAACCAAGAGAAACCTTGATAAAAAAAATTAAGAAAACGTCAATACAGACCTTGGAGATGGCATGCTCTAAATGTTCCAAAGCTTCTATATGCATTCCTTTTTGCAGCAGAACCTGCCCCAAAAGGCCCAAAGCTTCCACATAATTAGGATCTTTCTGGAGTGCTACCCTGCAGTCAAAAGATAATTATGCAATGCAAAAACCATGAATTGAGATGGTTATAAAAAGGGAGACAAGGAGGAGGAGGAGGAGGAAGAAGAAGAAGAAGAGATAACAACATTACTTTAACAAAAGAATTGCATTATCTCTTTGCTCCATGGATAAGAGTCGGATAGAATGCTGTCAACATCATCAATAATAAAAAAGTGAGAAAGTTTATAAAGGTCTTCTAACCAAATAAAACATCCAGTTTGCACTGTTGTTGACCCACTTCCAGCAGCTCCTTTGGGTGTAAACTTTCTGCAGAAACAGCATCCTCAATGATTGGTGAATCCAAAGATGATGTTTCTCGTTGATCCAATTCTTTAGATTGTGCAGCTGCTGCTGAAGAATCCCTGGTTGTTAAACCTAACTTGTCACGCACAGCAGGATGTTTGAGGGATAAATGCTGCAAATAAAATTTCCATGTATAAGAAAATGGCAAAAATAATTAGTTACTTTTTAGGAGCTCAAAAGTGTTTAAAGCTCCTAAAAGAACTAAGATAAAATTTTCTTATTGAAAGGTCATAAACTACATATGGACACCTCAACCAAATGAACATTAACTTATTATAAATATGCAGAACTTTGTATTGGTCAAGAACTAGACAGTAACACTAGTCTAGCATAGCTTATTAATGAACCATACAATTGCAGAAGAAGAATCATGCCATGTAACATTCAAGCACAAATGCAAGCTGATCATAGTTCTGTGCAATAACAATTCCCTTCACTGTAGAACCAAAGGCAAAATCCCAATGGATGTGATATTGACTACAAAATCAAAAGGCAAAATCCCTATGCACGTGTTAACTCACAGATTTAAGCAACGGAAACAAGGGAGAAATGAAGATAACACTCCCAACATTTATGCTTAGAGGCACATGTAACAGCCCAAGGTATTTGTCTTGTGGTCTGCAAATCCTAATTTTGTAGGAACGAAAACCTTACATTCCCAAACCTGGCATTTTGTGGAGTCCTTTTACAGATTAATGATAAACAACATAATAATTGATGTTAAGTATGTCAGATAAGACCCATGTCAACAGAACTAAAATAACAATGGCTCCTTAAAGCACCTCCAACCAACTAAAAAGGACCACTGCAAAATGCAGACACTCAGGCATGTCAACATATCCAACTGGGGGGTTCTTTCTTTTTCTCTTCAAGTTAATATAGTACTATGGCTTCCATAAACAGGACATAGAAACAGAAACAAAGAGCAACTAAGCATAAAGAAAATGAGATGCCAAATAAATTTTAATTGTTCCTGGAAAATTCCCCCTAGAAGTCTAGGTTCAAAGAAGTACAAGTGAATTTTGCTTCCTTGTACTATTTAGAACAGAACTTTAATATGCCATTAAAAATTAACTAACGAACCATGTAAGGCAGTAAAAGAAATGTACTAGGAAACACAAAAACTGACCTGGATAAGATTTAGTGAACTATTGGTGACCCAATAGATCAGACTTCCCTGCAAAGTCAATAAAAAAAATGTGAATCAGCACCAGGAAGGAAGGGAAGATTGGTATCAAAATAAAGCAGTTACCTCCGAAGATGAAAAGCAAAAAGTCAGAAAAATGGAAAAAGAAGAATTTGACTGACAGATGGCTGGTGTCAAATTGATTATACCACTGTTTGTACTGAGGAAACCCACCAAAGCAAAAAACAAGGATCTTTAAAAATGGTGCCATCTTAGTGCAGTACACAACCACATGCATAAGCTCATAATAGCTCATCACTTCAAGATCATGTTGAGCTAAGCTGAGGGTCTTTCTTGAGTAGGATGAAGAATATATATGAGATTAATCGGCGCATCAATAAGCTGAGCACTCTACCATTGAATTATGAATTAGTAACTTCCTCCCCCCAAGAGGATTGGACTAAGGGAAGAACAAGTCAATAGTCTAGAGAACAAAGCCATGAGCAATGTAAAATTAAAGGAACTTGGAGAGGTGGGATATTTTATTATTTTTGGTAAGCAAATTTTAGTGATGCTTAATGCCCTGACAGCTATTTCATCTACTTGTTTATCTTGTAAATATGGTTTTTATTTAGGGATTTTTCCTCTTTAGGATCTAATGTGAAGGCTGTTGTTCTGGGTGTTATTAAACTTGCTTAAATTCATGGACTTAGGGCCCCTAGGTTGTTCATTATTGAAATCTCTGTTCTTCTTTCCCTTTCTCCATCTTGTTCTCCCTTCTCCTCTCCTTCTCATCCCCCTTATATCATGGAAAGTTGCATTAGCATAAGGGGAAATGATATGCACCAGAAAATTTGACCAATTATAATAATATCTCCAAGGTGGTAAGCTCAGAAAAGAGAAATGATGAGGACAAAAGGTGATAAGGAGAAATTGATTTGATAAGGACAAAAGGGATGTGAGAAATATGAAGGCTGGATATAAATTTACCTGTGGAATGCAGAAGCCAATGAAAACTAAGGGCAGTGTCAGAATATCCAAATACATCTTATAGTACTGCAGTAAGAAAGCCTCCAATCATTTGTGAAAATACAATGATTCATAACTTAGGAAAGAAATTATGTTTTGAGAACTGCAAGACAGGGTATCATGGAGCTAATAAAAAATTACTATCCACTCACTTTTGCCAATAAGCTCAGCAGTCCAGTCTTGTCATGAAGAATTGAGGATTTCTTAAAAGAGAGCTGTAAAGTTATCAAACATGTCTTTAAAAGTCGAGTAAACAATGTCACAATAGAGGATTATAACATACATTTCAGATGCAGCAACTGTTTAAATAAAAAACAAAACAAGGTTGTTATGCACAAAATATACCAAGAAGAAGAAGAAGAAACCTAGAAAGAATCAAATATTATCTGACAGCATTCCCAAATGAAGCAGATTCCATAGAACTCAATGCAGTGACCAACCAATTTTAAAATGAAAAGAAGATTATCTTAAAATTATAAAACTCTCCTACATGATCTAAGAAGAGTATGATTTACCTGAACATTAATGTAGTGCAAACCACCAATCAGCATAGGAAAGATGGGGCCTAAAATACCATGAGGAAATTCAGTCAAATTCTGAAACCACAGAGTGCCACCCTGTAATTGATTACCAAAAAAGAGAGAAAAAAATCACTTTTCAGTTTCTACATTGGAGTAAGGAAATTATAAACGCAACTGACATTTATTGAGAGCACCAGTAAACAGTTCTTCACAGAATTTTGCGTTTATACATGCTGAATAAAGATAAATTTGCATTCAATCAGATTAAGTACAAAACATAACACCAAAAAACATATGTTCTCTACTGATTGAAAACGTAAAATGTGATTTAAAGGATTCTAGTGACCAAACAGGAAATAGTTCTAAACCTAGAAAAGCTATGATAAATTCAATGACATTCAATTTGAAGTCATAAAAAAATATTAAATAAAAGTGATATTTTGCCATAACACAATTCAACAAAATCTAGCCTATGTTAATGAAACTTAAAAGGATCAGAATAACTTTTGCCTCTTACCATTTAAATTGTGGGTGAAAGTGATTACAAATTAGCATTTTGTAAAAGCAGGTAATATTTCAAATTCATATGATTCTCAGTGGAAAATACATCTAACTGCTGTAAAACTATACTACCAGATTACAATGAAGCAGGAGCCCAAAAGAGAGAGTCCACGGGCATGATAAGTTCCTTCTAAAGAAAGAAAAGTGGTATCTCTTTTATGCTATTTCAATCTTACAAGATCAATTTTTGCCATTTAAGAATGCAAACAAATAATGTTTCCTAAGATGGAGGATTAAAGTGGATGTTTACTTGGAATGAGCAAACGGTATCAACTACTCATGGCAATATAATGCATAATTAATTGTAAGCACATGAGATGTGATAGTTTAGACTTGGCTGTTTCTTGCAGTGTATAGGTTGAGATCTGTTGTGCTTTTGTGTAAGCTTTAAAGCAATAAAATTCTTCCTTGACAATGTATTAACCCCCCCACCCACGGCGATTTATTAAAAAAAAAAAAAAAGATGTAGACTAAGATGCTAGAAAGAAAAAATCAGTAAACAGTCTGCCCTTAGTTATTTTTGCTTTTGAAGTAACTACAATGAGTACTTAACACAGATACGTGCATTTTGCTAACTAAGGGATTTATTAGGCATTATGATAATGACATCCTCCAATATGATTGTTTAAGTATTTTTGCTTTTGAAGTATCCATAATGAGTACTTAATACAGTTACCTGCATTTTGCTAACCGAGGGATTTAATAGAGCATTATGATAATAACATCTGCAAATATGATTGTTTACCATTCTTTACCTCTTTTAGCAGACTTTCTTAATATACTATAATTATCAAAAGTTTGAATAAGCTGCAAAGTGTCATTTTTCTCCCTTTACCCAACACAAAAATTAAAATAAGATAAAAGATTATTCTAAGCAAAATAAAAATTTCAAACACCTTGTAATTGAAGTAATCAGCTAGCAAGTCACTCCCTTACACAAGTCAAAATGATATGATCTGGTCAACAATATTAAGTGTAAATGCATATGATAAAAGCTATTACGTGATGTCAGCTTCTTACACAGTCAAACCCAGCATGATGACCTAAAGACATTCTCCGAATGCTGGTCATCCACAAAAAGAAGCACGGAACCTGCAAATAACTTGAACTATAAGGCAAGATAATAATGGGAGAATTCATCAATCCAGCTATCTCCATCCAAATTTTGAGAAATGTGCGGTTTTCTGTGCATATATTAAGTGTCGAAACTGATCATTACAGGAGATAAAAACCTTGTTCCCAACTTCATGAATGAAATCTGCTTTTTAAACAAGTTCAATATTTTGTACATTCATGAAAATTTTCTTGCACTTACAAGTATCATTCAGCTACTTCATAAAACTCCACCTTACTATCCATACATCCTCTGCCAACCCCAAATATCATGTACAATCAGATATAGTCAATATTATCAGTTGTAATAAGACTCAACCTTTGCTCACATAGAGCCAACCTTAAGAACTTAATAGAAGCATGCATTGAAAGATAAAGAAACTCAGCATCTCGCTCCATATTGTTAAAGAAAGGGAGACCCAGTAAAAATCATAGTTGCCTTAACATGGTGGTGAACTTTCATCAACAATGAGATGATAAAATTGGGTTAAAATTTTACTCATGGGAATCAACAATAGATGATTGAAAAAAAAAAAAAAAGCCCTACTAAGGGGTTTCAATGTTGACAACCCAGAAGCTGCCTCCTTGGTCATCCTTTGGGCAGCCTTACTACATATTTCAGAAATCCGTTCTCTGTTTTTCTTTTTTTTCTTTATAAGCATATATGTGCCGTATCATGTAAAATACTCAACTCAAAACATTTATTTTCTACTGTAAGACTAATAAAAATGGGAATTCAATACTTTAGCAACTAAATCAACATGTGTCTATAAGTGTATAAGCATATCATTCACCTCCCCTCTGTCACTTCTGTTCTATTTTTAAGGGTCACCTAGCAGCATAATTTTCAAACTGTAGTGTAACTACTGATCATTCTACATAGACCAAAACTTTCCTTGACAGATCATAACTTGATTTCCATGTAAACAAAAGAAAATTCGCTGTACCTGAACAGAGAAATACGCAGCGAACCATAAATATGAAGGACAGCCAATCGCCAGTCTTTTTTTTCGAAAGAGTGAAATTTGATCAACAAATCTCTTTCCTGAAAAAGGTGGTGGGAATGGAGGAGGCACTAAGAGAAAGACATGGAATTTAGAAAATTGATCACAGATTGAATTTCAACTTTCAGAAGTAAATAGAAAATAAAAATGTTACTTTGCTATTACAGGCTGTGTGCATTAGTCTCCTCATGTTCAGAAACGTTCAAACACATGCCATTAAGACCCCCAAAACTATTATAATAATTGTAGCTATGCTTAAAACATTTTCTTGGCTGCAAAAGATGGAAGTAAATTTGCAGAATGCACAATTCAGAATGGAGCCAGGAACCCAAGGGAAAAAAAAAAGTAGAACTTACATTTGGGAAGTAGCTCAGATATCTTTGCCAACTTTTTTAATTGAAAAACAAGTAAAGGGAACAACATTACCCTCATAGCTACTGTGGTTGAAGCAATAACAATCCACCTGAGAATTTATTCACAGATCAAAATCTTAAGAAAACGAATTCCAAAATAATAATCACAAAATCGTTTCCTTCAGAAAAATTCCCTCGTTTTCCTAGAACATAGAGTACAAACCAAATAAACCCACCAAGGCAAACCAGTAAGATCATGGAACCCATCCAGTAATGAAATCAAAGTAAGAACTGGAAGAGATGACTCTTCCACGGCACTGCTACCATTAACCACACTCTCTACAGCATCAATTGCTCCAAAGCCGGTAAGCGTTGAGTCCGTAAAAAACTCGGAATCGTCGATTGAGCGAGACGAGAAAGATCGAGTATTGGGACTGTGAAAGGAGGCGAAGTTGAAAAAAGGAATCCGAGGTTGGTGGCGCAAAGAATTGGAGTTAGTGAGGAGACATGAGAAGTGCCCATGGGAGAGAGCGGAGAGAGAGAAGAGAGGCCGCGAACGGCGAACATGGGAGAGTAAAAGCTTAGCAGTAACCATTGCATCTGCCACAGGCAAAAAGGAGGAAACTTTTAGAACATGAAAAACGGGAAAAACAAAAAAAAAAAAAAATTATAAAAAGATTTCTACTAAACCATATGTCATCTGGTAGCGGCCAAACGACAAACGTCAAATTTCGGAAAGACTTAGAACTCAGGGCTTTGGGCCGCTGCTTATTAGCCCTATTAGACCAGGCTACTGACCTGGTCCGGCCACTATTTTTACATTTAGATAATTTCTTTCTTTTTTTAAAAAAAAACAGATATTTTCTTTTTAACCCAGTTCACTTTGGAACTTATTCTATACTACATTTAGACTTGTCGAATTATGTTTAAGTTGTCATGAATTTGAATCAAATTATGGTCAGATTGGCTCATAAAAGATCAAAATTTTGTAAGTTACAAATTAATTAGGTCAATTCAGATTGAATTATGACTCAAATATACCATAAGAGGATTAAATTTTATGATATTATTTTTTGAATGTTTTTCATTAAAAATAAAAATATTATGCAATTATAAAATATAAATATTTGCTTATATATATATATATATATATATATATATATATATGAATTATAAAATAATCATATAGTTTCATGATTCAATCGGATCAAATTAAATCACTGACAGATTAAAAGAATTGAATTTAGATTTAAAAATGCAAATTATATGAGCTAAATTCACATGTCAGGCCAAATTGACAGTTTCAATAAAGATTAACTTTCACATTTTGTTATAATATATATATTATTTTAAACTTCAGTTTAAAAAAAAAAAATCTGACCTACTATTAATTTTTACATTATATACTAGACTATTACTGTATAATTAATTCTCTATGCATATATTATGTAATAATACCTCCACATGCAGAAAACTGAATGCCCAATTTCATCACAACCAATTCCCAAGAATTACACCTCATAGCAGATAACCAAAGACAATCATGTTGACTTTTCTTTTTTTGGAGAAATTATGTGGACATTTAAAAATAAAATAATTCATCTCACTTCATTGTAGTGTAATAAATATATTATTACAATGGGATGCTGCAGATCAACACACCTCAGAGCACCCTTAAGAACATTATCAGAGAGAGAGAGAGAGAGAGAGAGGGAAAAATAGGAGAACCAAATATTTCAGTTCAGTTTCTATCTATTGCTGCCTTCTTTTTGATAGGGGAACAAGGAAGTGAAAACTACCAACCACTAAATTGAGACCAATTTTACCGCTAGAATGTCTTCATGGAGACGTCTATTGCTGCCTTTCTATATTCATGGTACATCGCTAATTCACTTCAAATTTATAGTACAACATCACAGCCAATTTTTTGACATCACATCTCAATGTCTTCCAGGTCCGGTAAAGGAAATCTCAGGATTGCAGCAATGCCTGTCAATTGTGCTAATTCTGTTTTCAGAAGAAAGAGTTATTGATTTAGTATAATGATATTTAAGGTAGGGACATTCAAAAAAGTTTAGTGCAGTCTTAAGCTACTGTTTGAAATCTGCCTGAATCAGAGAAAAACTATACTCACGTTCTCCTGAAACGTGCATAGATGAAAATATATGAGCAGTGCCCCCTGAATCCTTCACCGAGGTTACTAAATTGACATACTTCTGTCTTGTTGGTATATCAGCATTTCTGAAAAAATAAAAACAAGAAATTCTTAACATTGGCCCATAAAAACTTCATACTTTTGCCCTGTTATGCTATAAAAAGCTATATTGAAATTTTCCAAGTGAATACTGACTGGTGTTTCCATCAAAGCATGCATTGAATTCCAGATATGTTACCATCTATTGAGATTTTTGCATGAAATTACACTAAGGAGATGTTCCTCCTTTGGAAGTTGGGAAATGTTGAGCATCCAGCAAATTTCATAATCTATTCAAGAAATCATGTGTAGCAAATGGCAATTTCTACTAAGTAACTTGCATGTAACATTACACAAAGAGTTGTTGCATCAACCACTCATGCAAGTTTTCCTTGCATAATTTTGATGATAATGGCATCAAAGAAATGATGTCAGCCCCAAGCAAAGACAGAATCAAGGAAATTGAGCGCACAATTGTATTTTGTGAAGTAAATAAAGCAAGGCTCTCTCATCAGTGTAGTCCAAAAATACACCCAGAAGAATAAAAAAGTATCCCCCTTAACGCAGATTCTAAAGACACCATACACCATCCACACAGGATTATAACAATGAGCATGTGTTACCTCTCTATTAGACAACAATATATTATCAGATAAATACTTAACTAACCTGAAAAGCTCATCTGTGATCAGAAGTGTTTGGACAGCCATGCGATCATGGGCAACCTCCACATGCTTTGGTCCATAACAAGCTCGAGCTGGATCCTATAAGAAAATCCCAAAATCCAGATTGTAAAAGTTCATTTGAGATTAGGACTGCACTGAAAGAACTAATTTTCAATCAACCACCATCAATTACGTTTTAATACTAATAAGATCTCAATGGCTACCAGTTCTCTCAATTACAGTGAACAGAGGTTCATCACATTATTTTTGAATAACCCATCTTATCCTTAAGATTCTGTGAGTTGTTATATGGAGTGTTTGTGAATAGAAAAAGGACAATAAAAATAAATAAATAAAATAAAATAAAATTCATGCATCTAAACAACAGAAAATTACATTTGAAAGCATGTTAAAGAAGTCCTCGAGTGCTCGAACCTGAAACGGAAGAATAACTTTTAGTACCTCTGACTAACTGTCAGCCACTGTAGGCTTAGACAAAAATCAAGTAGGCAATGAGCTTGCACAGAAACAAAAAAACATATAGTGTGGCCCAAAAATTTAGACTAATAAAAAATATTGGCCAAATTGGATTATCTGGATTACTTCTTGAGCTGCCTTTGTATCTTTTATCATATTCATCACGTTTGGAGCATCGAGAACCTCTCTCAAACTATGCCTGTGAAGCAAATGTCCAAGTTCAGTAACCAAAGAAGCAGAATAGAACTTTAAGATGATAATCATCAACACAAGAAGTTAGCAAGTAAAATATTAACAGCTTGACCAAATGACGTTTTCAGTCCCCATCATAAATAAACTTGACAATACGGCTCCAATAATTATGAAGCTCAACAAAAAAAGACAACGTAAATTTGTTATGCTCTGATGGCTGTGCACAAACATGTTAGTGGGATAATCTTTCTTCCAATTTACGTAATGACACTCTCTTTTGTCTCTTTCTGACCCCAAACAACAAAAGGATTCATATGGATAAAGATGGAGGGACATTAGGGTGCAAAATTAAATAAGTAACCTCAAACATCCAAGCACTGAAAACATTTAACACTAAACTTTAGAGCAGAATGTTCTATTATGATTCATATGTCTTTTAAATTTTCCCCAAAATACCTACAAATGATTACTTCTTGTCAAACTATCAGCTTCGCCCACAACACCTCATCCTTACCTTAGAATGATAAAATAGTACAAGGAATGCGGTCATTCAATGAGGAGTTGAAGCTTCCGAATGGCAAAAAGGTTAAATCAACAAAATGGATAACAGAAACCATAGCTGGCACAAAAGGATATCAACCTATAGCAAATGAGAAGTAATTCTTGCATGTACAATAAACACAATGGATCCAACTATAACATTTCAGTTGAATGGTAATAAATATAGAGGGCAAGGGAAGCATAGGAGTATCATAATCTGATATACTGACGCATTAATGCATTAACAACAGCAAATAATATTGGATGTCACTTTTCCATATCAATTATGTTCACATTGGCCCACACATGCTAAGGAGTCAGATGTCTAGTGACCTCGGACACTATTGCAAGGTATCGTCCGCTATTTTAAGTGCCACCACACTAAAAGCAAGGATAATAAACACTGTACTTGTATCCTGAGCTTGTATGCACAAGAACTATGCGTGACTTGTTCTCAATAATAGATCTCAGCTGTCTCCTTTCTGCCTCCAATAGCAAATGGCGATGAAATTGATCCTGTGGCATGTACGAGGATAATTTTCAAGTATAATACACATAGCTACAGAAAATACCACTTAACAAGTGATAGCTACCATATATTAGAAGGTAAATATTCAAAAGAAAACAGGACCACTATCCAGAAGAGATATCTCATACTAAAAGTTGGAGAAGAAAATGACATATTCATCTCATACCTTTGTGAAACCAGGGCTTGCAATCACAGCACAACGAATAACATTAAAATCAACATATTTTAAGAAACCCTACAACATTTGGATAAAGCCAATCAGCCATTGAGGAGCAAGGAATCCTATCAGAAGGGAGGTAGACCCACAAATGTAACGAGCAAAAGAGCACTTGCCTGTAGAACATGCTCAAAAAACTTATTCAGTGCCTGCAGAGAGTAGAAAGGAAGGAAGAGATAAGCGAAGACTTAAACATGCTCACAAGAAATTAATGAATCCTACCCACTCCAAAAGACAAAAATAAAACCATAAAAGCCACATCCGCATTAGCTATTAAAATTAAAAACATTATTATAAAAAGTTCACATCAGCTCAGAATATGAATAACTCACACTGACCCTCTAAAGAAAAAGAAGCATACCGACTCATAACCAGCAATGGCAGGCCCATGCTTGCGAGGAATTGAAGTTTCTATCCGTGAACGAGTAGTTGTCATGCTGTTGTGCATTAGTCACAGCAACATTAGCAAACCATGGCAACCCCATTAGAAACTAAAAGCAACCGCATAAAACACAAAGCAATAAAGATATCTAGAAAATGAGAGATGATCTCTTATTGACTTCTACGATAACATAAGAGCCAGTTTGGATGTTAGGGGAACAAGCTATGGCACAAAAGCAGACTCTCCAAGTGCAGTATTCTTAAACAAGCAAAGAAATAAAAATGTTTTTTTAAGAAGCTCTCCGTTTTGCTTCCTCAGCCTTTGTCCAAAAGCAACAAGGCCCAAGTGCCATGTATTACACAAGTTCAAATACATTAGCCGATCATCCATCATTGTAAACTTGCACTAAAAGATCCTCACACCTAAAACATCAACAAAAACCATGGGCATACAATCTATTTTATTAAAAATTAACCTCTCAGCCATGTCCTACACGGACAATTATCCCATCCTAAGTTCTCTCAGTATACTTCCAGATTTAGCCTTTTATCAAAAGATGGGGAAGCAAATGATAATTGAAGAAATTGACCACGGTGACAGAAAATGCTCCTTCCAGTCTTTTACAAATTAAGGAAGAGGAAAAAAGAAATGATGTCTTCCATGACAAGAAAGAAGAGTAAGACATATTTGATATGTTTCAGTTTGCATTTAAGCCTGAATGATAATCATCACAATTTTTAAACATCTGTGAGAATATTCATTATTTACATTTTTGGTTTCAACATCACTGGAACCAGTATCTTTAGATGTATTCGTACCTTTTGCCAATTAGGATAATGTGTGCTAATCCTTCTTGCATTAACACCACAGCAAGATCAGCACTTGCACCAAGATCTGAAATTAAAGGGCGAGAAATAACGGTAAGTTTGGCATTGGTTTTCTATGCATATTTCACCAGTTAAGAGTATAATGAGCAAAAAGAAGTGCTAAAGGTGGAAAGGGCTATTTCAAAAACTAACACAACATGCCCCAAGGAGCACCACCTCAAGTAAGCAGAATGTGACCAGCACCATCAGCAAAGAACAAAGAACTGCCAGCGTATTAAAACTCCAGCACAAAAAGAACAGTTTATAAATAAACTAATATTAGAATTTGCTATTTATTGCTTTAGCATGCTTTGCTATGCATGCTAGTCAGAAGCACTTCTTACCAACTATATGAAGTACATAATTTTGCTAATTCTCTTATAACTCATCATGTGATACTTAGCAGCATTTACACCACACACAATGAAAATCAAATTTTAGTTTTCATTAACTGCAAGCCTCCAGATGTTGCATAACCTGTGAACACCATATTTGTCTCATTATCCACTGCTTTATATACGTGGGTAAACAAACAAAGTGTTAATTTTTCTTTAACTGTATCCAATTGCTTGAAGCTCCAAATTTTGGCATGTCAACATCACTGATATCAAGGTTTCACGTCAATGCTACCAATGTCTAGTGATTCTAACTATTCTGCCTTTAACAAGTGATACAATCACAATGACAGTGGCTTACACCAGCAGGAATTTGTGAACCACTGGTGGCAGTATATCAAGTAACTAGAGCATGAGATCCAACATATCAACAACGCGAAACATTTAAGGAAAAGATTTTATGAATAAAGATGCATTCAGTTGAATTACAAGATGGATAAGAAATTCACAGATCGAGACAATACCGGAGGCTTGATTGAGTACATCTATTGCCAGTGAGTCCCAAATTTCCTAGAAATATTGCACAAAAACACCAAAAGGAGTATTACATACATACATACATATATATATATATATATATATATATATATATAGGATTTGGAAAGAAAATAAGCAAATAAACACCTTTCTTAGAACAAACGGTCGGTGCAGATCAAGTTCTAAAGTATGGAATGCTCCAATCTGCCATGAAATCATTATGAGCTAAGCAAGATCAAAACTATCCATTTATGGACTCAGAAATAAATATGCTCATACAATTTACCTTCACATATTCATTCTCCAAAATATTCTTCCCACGAATTCGCAAGGCCGACCCAACTTTATCATAATCAACATCCTTATCAGTTAAAAAAAGAGAAAGAGTTACAACTAGAAAGTATCTTCAAACCCATTACTCAAAAGATCACGATACCCTTTGTTCTTCATTCCAATTGTACTACCTCCACTTTTATTTCCAACTTCAGTTTCACTCTTTCTGCATCTCTTCCCCCAGAAGCTGCCTCTCTCAAAACTTTCCTAATGTAACAAAAAAAACGAATCCGAGGAAAACCAATTAGTGGGGTTTATTTCTGGAAAGAAAAACAACAAGAAGAAGCACTGCCGCAGAAGAAATAGGGAAATAATTACCTAACGGTAACAGCCATAACGGTATCTCCAGCAGATATCAAATTATAAGCGATCCAAAGATCATCAGAATCGATTGGCGTCATCTAATGAACTCACTGAAAAAGAAGGCAAGAAGAGAGAATAATCTGCACCTTAACACTACCAGGGCCATCGCGCACGTAGTCTCTCCTTGTGATCTTCATGATTTCGCGAATTTTGAATTTGATTCCAAACTAATATCGCCGTTGCCGGGATATATGGTTTGTTGTTCCGGTCAATTCATGTCCTTTTGTTTCCTTCAGCTGAAAGGAATATTATCAAGAGAGAAAATAAAATCCCATTTGATTTGGATTGGGCATTTTTTGGGTTGCTCGTCACTTCTCCAAAACTGGACATGGGCCGGGCCTTAAATTTCGGTGGACTTAGATATGACAATATTCACATTCTTATTCTTAAGAAATAAATTAGAAAAAAATGTAAACCTAAAAAATTAAAATCTAATTAATTGATATTTTTATAAAATGACATGATAAAATATATAAGTGGAATTTAATTAGCTTGCCAAGCTAATCAACCAATTTTAATTATAAAATAATAAAAAATTAATGTAATCTATTAATAAAATAATAAATTGTTAATTTAGACTAAAAACATTGTCACATACATTGCATTTACATCGGGTTAATTACATACGTGTCCATCGAATTTCGCAACTTATAACCAAATGGTTATAATAAAATAATTTGTAATAGAAAAATCATTGAAATTTTATTTTGTTTCAATTAAAGTAAAAATAATTTGAAAATTATTTTTTTATGTCACCAAAATGACAATTAAGTAGACTATATATGATTGTCATATTATTTTAACATCAATTAACTCTACAAATAGATTATGATTAATTACTTATACTTTTTTTGTTTTTTGTACACATCCTTTTTTTATATTTACATGATGACATTAAACTTTTTTCATCTAGTGGTTCAATTTATAAAGGCTATTGGTTCTAAAATAATGTGATAATCATAAGTAGCGTACTTAATTATCACTCTGATGATATAAAAAATTGATTTTTAGGTAATTTTATTTCAATTGAAATAAAAATAGAATTTTGATGATTTTTATGTTACAAATTATTTTATTATAATTATTTGATTATAAGCCTGAAAATTCGATGACCACAAATGTAATTAACCCTATTTACATCTATATATTTTCACCTTTCAAAATTTTCATCTTTATCTGTATATAAATGTGGAAAATAGGCCAATAAATACGAATCATAAATGTGCCAATATCAAAATGGATTTAGTAGTTTATATCGATCCATGAGTTTAATAAATGTTGGTTCATTTATAACCCAATGAAAATAATTTTTAATAAATGTGTAAAATTTTTATTAAATAATTATACTCAAAAAATAAAGTCTTTTACAAATATCAAATATACAAATAGTAAAAATTAGTCTAATCAAATAATAATAATAATAATAATAATAATAATAATAATAATAATAATAATAATAATAATAATAATAATAATAATAATATGATAATCTTTAGTCCTATTTTATTTATATGTAAGCATAGAAATAAAAATTAATATATATTATATATATGATATACTATTTGACTGGCCATAAATAATTTAGTTGTCATTTTTTTAGAAAGTAATATAATCCGTTTTAAAAATATATTGGGTTTTTTTCCCATTTTGTTCCCCAATAGCCCGAACAAAATGGAAGTACAAAATTTATTTTAATTATTAAAAACCCAATTCAACAAATTTCATACCAAATTGCCAATCCAACGTGCAAAAAATCCCATTAAATTATTTTTTTTACGACTTCTAAACTAATTAATATGTTTCAAAAAAAAATTATAACCAATAAGAATAATATTTAGTAGTTAAATTTTATCAAACTCCTATTAAAATATAAAGGGTTATATTTATTAATTATCTAAACATGTAAGATTATCTAAATTTAAAAAATTATCGCTTAATTCTCTCTCTCTCACACACATGTATATATATAAACTCGTAGAATTAAATTTATTAAAAATACCGTATTATAAAAAGTACGTGAGAACCGTGAATAATATAATATTTCAATAAATTGATGGATATTTCATATAATTTAATTCATAATAGTATTTAAATATTATTAATTTTTAATAAATTTAAAAATAATTTTGCTCTTGGCAAAATTAGGATAATATTTTTAAATAATAACGAACTCATGTCTTAGAAAAAGTTAATGTCTTTTTTTTAGTATTAAAATTTTCAAATTGTTCAAAAAATGCCATTAAATTTATTTTTTGTTTCATTTCCATTAAAGTTTTAAAAAGGAAAAAAATGCCATTGTCTTTAAAGCTAATCAATTACATATTACATAATGCCATTAAAAATATATTTATTTTAATAAATTTAATGGAAAAAACTATCTATTTTAAAAATTAATTTTAACTTGAAAAAACAAAATACTCTACATATGTTGAAACCAATATTATTAAAACCGGATCGATCGGTCGAACCGATTTAATTACCAACCGATAGGCCATCCGGTTGGTTCAGTTAATAAAAACCGAACTGACAAAAAACCGAAAAAACCGACCAGAATCGACAAACCGATCAGAATCGAATTTTTTTCTAAAATGGCAAAACGTCGTCGTTTTTAAAAAAATGTCATCGTTTGAAAAGCAAAAAAAAAATTTGGCTGCATATTTTTATGCTGCATAGGATCGAATTGGGGACCTTTTAATGGTAAGACTAACATGATAATCACTACACCACAACAACCTCATGTCTTTACTTTCATTCTTTAATTATTTTTAATTTTGATTTGTGGTAACTGGTATTTTTATTTTTACTTTCTTTCTTTAATTGTTTTTAATTTCATTTTGTGGTTTCTTATTTTATTGTCATACTCTATTCTTTATATTATTTCTTACTTTTTTTTTAATTTATTTCAATCGTTAGACAGCTCGATAAAGATAAACTCAACTTGTAACGCCCCAAAAGCAAATTTGGATTGATTATGTTTTCGGGTTTTAATTTAACAATGGTTAATTAAAACATATTATGAAAGTTAATATATATATATATATATATAAGGGTAAGATTTTAAAAACAATGTGTGGTTGATATTAAAAAGAAAGAAGAGAGAATTTATGGGTTAAGAAAAAGGAGTTGTTAAAAATAAAAAGAAAGCAAAATGGAGGGGTATTAGTATTATGATTATAAAAAAAAAAAAAAAGAGAAAGAGAAGAAAGAAAAGAAGAAGAGAGAAGCGGGGAAGGGGAGGGGACTGCTGCCGCCGCTCGACGCCGGCGAAAGGGCGCTGATCGTCGCCGCCGCTGCTCGACGCCGGTCCGCCGCTCCTTCCGTGGTTCCCCTCTTTCCGTTCTGCTCACCACCACCTAGATCGAGCTCTCCTTTTTCCCCATCACCACCATAACTTCTTTCTCTTTTTTCGGTGGTTCTCGTCGGCGGTGGAGGGAGCTGATGGTACCGGTCAGATCACGAGGCTGAGACTGAACTTTCGGTGGTCGTTGATTATCCCCACTCGCCGGCGTTAGGGAGATCGGAAGTGTGGTGGCCGCTACCTTCCAGCGCGTTTTCCGGCGGCTTGAGACGGTGGTGAGGCGCGTGAAGACCACTGGGAAGCTACCGGCGACTCTGGCTTCAGGTGTGAGGCTACGGCACGTCTCCGACGAGACTCCGGCGAGGCTCTGAACAGGCAGAATGGAGAGGGCATTTTGGTCTTCGACTCTACGGTATGGGAACTAGTTTAATAAATTGATTTTTGTGTATAGTTTTGAGATTTGATTAGATTGTTTTTATGTTGTTATGGCCAAGTTATCAACCAAATTAGAAGTTTTTGCAAGGGGTATCGTTAGTGAGCAAATTATGTTATTATTAAGCATCTAATTTGGTCAAGGAAACACTTAAGAAGTCAATTATATAATGACATTACCTATGGATAGTTACTATTGAAATAATCAATTTATGGTTGATTATTATAATTGGACTTAACAAATACTAGTTTTTGGAAGAATTGTTTCATGGGAAAGGGATAAATGATTATGTGATAAGTATTCGACAGTGTGCTGGTTTCTGCTAATTATTTTATGCTTTGTCTGAACTTAGATTTGTATATGACATTGAAAGTATAATAGTTATCGTGAATTTAATTAGGTTGAACTAGGCGGGATAAAGTTTTGAGTTCAATTTGAATTAAGTGTTAATGGTATAATTGAATAAATAATGAATTATAACTATTAATAGAAGTGTTGATGAACTTGGATATAAACTAAATAAGTTAATTACCTTATGTGTTAAAGGTTTATCTTTGATATCATTATTAAATTTAATATGGTGGTTTACTAATCACTATTCTAGATTTTGCCTAGTTGGAAAGTATAAAGGAAATTTGTGATTGAGTTGCAATAGAAATGTTTTAGCTCCTTACCAATGGATTTTGAAATTATTCCTTGGTAGGGAAATTATACGTTGTTACTTTGTTTAATGTATTTGTTGAGTTTAATTAAGAATTTAGCTAATATGTTTAATTGAGAAATGTATAAATAAAAATCTAGGTTATGCTATTAAACGCTAATAGGAAAATTTTAAAAGCTAATGGTTAATTTGGCAATAAAAAGTATAGGTTTTGCCGGTTGATTTATGATTGAACTTAGATAGCTAAAGAATCAATATTATTAAGATTGTTCTTAAATAAGTTTAATTTGATATATGTTGGCATAATGAGATATAGATATACTCTATGAATATATGATTTGATACAACTATAGTATAATCATTGTTGCTATCATTGCATAACTTCCAGTTTCGTAAAAGAAAAGTGATTAGGTAACGAGGGTTAACGTTTTAAGACATTGGTTATATGTACAGTATTTGATTAAGATAAGAAGGAATAAGAGATGACTCTTTGGAGATAGTTATAATTAAATTAAGTTTATTCTCACTTCTTACCATAAAACTTGTATAAGTATCGGGCTATGAAGTATGTTAACTTCACATATATGTTTTATTTTTCATGATGCATTTTGCTAAGATATTAAACAAAGAAGTTATTTGATACATAAGAGATCATAAAAGAGTAAAAGATGATTAATTGAAATTGAATATACGATAATTAAAGATTATAATGTCATAATACAAAACAAGTGAGAATGTAACTAGTATAGTAGTAGGCTATTAGAATAAATGTGATATAAACATGTAAAGAATGGAAATACCGTAAAATATAATGAATTGGGAAATATTGGAAAATACTCGTTTCTTTATGAATCTTTGTTTGATATTTGCATAACAAAACTGAATATCATCATTATAAATGGAGTAGACATATTTAGATATGTGATTATGACATTGCACCTATATGCATCTATAGGCACTAAAATGATATGGACTTGTGTAAGTAGATATTGATATCGGATTTGTCACTGAATATATGTATTTGATGTATTGATTGAATATATATGTTGTGATTAAATTGAGTACAATAGAGCAGGTGAGATGGCTATAATGAACTATGCAGGTACGTCTTTCTGAAATGACTGTGTTTATGTACTGTTTTAGACACTCACAGTGGATGTGATAAGATTATATATGGTTTCATGTTCATGAAAGCAATCTAGCAATGCATAACTTTCTATGCCAAGTATAAGTATTGTTAATATATGGTTATGTGAAAGTTTAAAAGTAAATTGAAAGAATGTATATTAAGTAAACTCCTTTGATGACTGAAGAGTAATGTAAAGAGAACTTGCTGAATTATTGTGAAATAATTCATGATATAAGTGAATGATGATTCACAAACTGTATAAGAATATTGAATGTTCTGAATAACTGTATTATCTGGATTGAAATGATAAAAAAAATTGATAAATGTACTGAAAGTAAGTGATCTTTTGCGCCCTTAGAAAATAGTCTGGCAGTAAAAACTAGCTCAGGATATAATTGGCTGGCCATAGGGATCTCTGTACCGCGGTGCAAGTCATGGCGACTTGCTTTACTATGGTAGGATCATTGATCTCCATAGTAATTATCTGTCTCTGTTTTCTGTATCTGTTATATGTTCTGTGGAGAAGTGATCTTTTGGTATCATTTCTCAGTATGTTGTGACCCTGTGGGGTCCACATCCCGTATATCCAGTCCGAGTATTTCTGTCGGTACTGTTCTAGGGGCACTAATATAAAAATAAGTTAAAAAGTATAAAAGATAAGTAATATGATCGTTCATAACTAATATGCGTAAGAATTTATCCTCTTATATAAGTACATCAAATGGATAATAAATTGCAAATTATAATATTGATGAGCACGTGATTCTTTCATTCTATATAAACAGTATGTATCTATATATATATATATATATATATATATATATATATGTATATGTATGTACATCACTCTGTTATTGATCAAGTGTATATATATATGGCACACTATGATGTTAAGTCTTATATTGTTCACCTTGTTAAGATTATGTAATGATTACATGACAATGAACTTTGAATGCATACAATGTTTTAAATGATGTAAATGTATGAAAGAAATATGCCGGCTGTCTTTTGTGGTAATAATGAATGATATATTGATTACTGAGTTATTAAGTTTTATTGTCCATGTAAGCAAGATGTTCTGTCGTTTATGCTTGTGATTTATTGTTGAATATAAGAACTGGAAACTAAAGTAATTGAAGGCATTTATTAAGAATATTAACAACTTTGTATTTGTATAATTGATACTACATGTTTAAAATATTATTTTTAGATTATTTTGTTCCCCACTAAGCTTTATAGCTTAGCACGGGTTTCGTGATCCGTGTAGGTTGCAGGATAGACTTGTTTTTGGTTAGACAGCTGCTTCGGCTCAACCATCAGAAGAAGGGATTTAGTTTCGAGCAATTCATCTTTTGAGGTTCACAGATGTAGCGAGGCGATTCTTAATGTAACTTGTTTCTATTTTGGAATATTATAATAATTTAAGAGTGTAATTTGTATTATTGACTTATCTTAGGAATTGTGATCAATAATGAAAATGGATGAATGAGATGCTTGATGAAATTATTTTTGTATTATTGTGCCCCTGAGGGGCTGAGGAAATTGTCTGATTTTTCAGGTGAACTAGTTAAGTTTTAGGGCGATATATTGCCGGATTTTTATTTGGGAATCAGTCACTTGGACAATTATAGTTTATCGGCTTCATTTTTAAGTATTTTCTTTTGGACAAGCCTGAAGTCGTTGGGATAGTTAAGTCTCTGTGTGGAAAAAAAAAATTTTTCCGTCTTATCACTTGATTCAGTTAAACTGTTCAGTAAGGGTGTTACACAACTTCCCTCCAATGAAATCAAATTGAACAATAAAAAATTTCTTACATCCTCTTACCGTTTAATTTGAAATAATTAAACTACATGCACAAAAAAGCCAAACAACAATTAACACTATTTGTAATATTTAAATATATATTCCCTTATAAATTCATTTCATATTAGGATGTGATCATTTGTTATCATTTCATATTAGGATTTGGTCATTTGTTAATGTGGTCTTAGTGTAATTGATAATAATATGCAGTAGTATTTATAAAATTATATTAATTAATAATATTTTATAAAATAGAAAAAAATTCAATTGAACCCGATTAAACCGGTCGAATCACGAACCCTCAAACTTATCGGTTATTTATCCGGTCCGATTTTAATAATGAAACCTTGAAATAGTATATAAAAATAAAGAAGAATCACATATTAAATCCTCTGCATATGTTAAAATAGTATATAAAAAAATAAAGAAAAATAACATATTGTTTAAACCCTGATAATATAAATTATTATTTCGATCGACTGGGGCCATGTATGTATGTTCTCTTCTCATGTCATGCAGAGGGATGACACGAGTAGGCAGGGAGAGCAAGTGGCAAACTCCATGGAAGGACACGTTGAAATGCTCAATTTTTATCTATCTAACCATGCCTATGTTAATCCTCTGCGTCACCCTTTCGCTTTTCCTACCACTCTCACTCATATCCTTCTCCCTTTCTCTCTTTCCGATTCCCAACGCGCGTCGGCAAGCAATACAGAAGCAGACAATTCTTGCCTCCAATCCTCTGTTTATCACAATGCCAGAGATCATGTTATCAATTGAGGCCAAGGTACAACCCTCATAAACCTCTATTCTCAGGTACTCTTATCTTCCCTGAATTTATTAGTTTAACTACAAGATTTTGGCTTTGTTCACTTGAGGATCTTGATGATTCCCACTGTGAACACGGTTGAAAAGTTTCTTACTTTGTCACTTGCTTACTTAGGTTTCAATAGATATATGTGATTGTCACTTGCTTACTTAGGTGGCAGTCATGGCCATATTTGTTATGCTTGCATTGAATTATGAATTTTGTTCAATGCTAGGTCGAAAATAATATTGGAGGAAAGATTTACGCCGTTGTTTGTTTTGAGGGAATCGGGTGAAAAAATAAAAGAAAATTCGTATCTTGTTACTAAATGAGAAGTGAAATAATGGAAAATCTGAAATTATTTCCTGCTGATTTGGTGGGAAAGCAAGAGAAATTAAAATTTTTTTCTTTTTCTTTTCCTGTGCACCATCTAGTAATCAAACAAAGGGTATTAATTGAAATTTCGTTAAGATAATTCTTAACCATTACCAACGTATTATGGTTTATGCTTGATGGACAAAGACTAGGAATTTTGTTTTGTCTTAGAAGGCTATTTGGTTATTTTACTTGATTCTTTCATATTTTTGTTATATTTACTTGTTGGCAATCAAGAAATACACAAGTTTGATTCTTTGGCTTAAGTGGAACTTAATTATTCCAGAAATGGAAGACGAAGCCACGGAGTGGGAGAACCAGGGATACGAAGAAGATAGTGGAAAGGTAACCTGGATTTGGAATAAAGGCTTAAACGTGGGAAAGAAGATTTTGGTTACTGGTTTTATGATTTCCTCTGCTCCAGTGGTTCTTCCTCCACTTATGGTTATCTCAACACTTGGGTTGGCCTGTGCAGTCCCCTATAGCCTCTTCTTAGCAAGCTATGCTTGTACTGAAAAACTCATGACTACATTGTTTCCAAGACCTACAACGCCTATTACTTATGAGGAATTAGGAACAAAAGATGATGATGAGAAATCTGGTGGAGGTGTGGAGAATGAGGAATTGCTTCCAAGACCTACAGGACCTAATACTTTTGAGGAATTGGGAACAAAAGATGATGATGATGAGAAACATGCAGATGTTGATGTGGAGAATGAGGAAGAAGAGCTTAAACAAAGGGTGGAGATGAGGATTGAGCAAGATGAAAAGAGAAATGATTCAGCAAAAGTGGATGAAAAACCACCAGAAAACATAGATGGAGTTGTTATTGCAATTGAGGGAGAGGATAAAAATGGAAGCAATGCTAGAGCGGAAGAGGTACCTTTAGGAGTAACAGATGTGGGAGAGATACGTGGAGTTGTTATTGCAATTGAGGGAGAGGATAAAAATGGAAGCAATGTTAGAGAGAAGGAGATGCCTTTTGAAGTAACAGATGTTTCTATAGAAGTATGTGAGAGAGATACCTCAAAAGGTAACGAGGAATTAGTGAGAGAAACAAGAGGATTGTTAGAGAAGATTAAGGATGAGGGCTTGTTCGATGAAGGAATGGGCAAAGACAAGCAGAATGCAGAAGACAAGCATTAAGGTGCAGAGGAAGGGCTTAAGAAAACTGATGGAAATGTCCAAGAAACTGTGACACCATTGGGAGATACGAAAGCTCATGGAGAAAGAACAAAGAGTGCAGAAGACAGGCATGAAGGTACAGAGGAAGGACTCAAGGAAACGGATAGACGTGTCCAAGAAACTATGATGCCATTGGGAGATACAAATGCTCATGGAGGAAGCGCACAGGATACTGTGGACAATCATGTTACGGAAGAGCACAAACTTAATAAAGATAATGTAGATGCAAGAGAAATTGCAGATGAAAGTCGATCCAATTTGTTTGTTGGTATAAAAGCAGATATAAAAGCAGCTCAAGCCCAGTACTCTGCAGACAATGGAACATCAGAAGGTAAAGTTTTGGCGTCAAGTCCTGTGACATTGTATTGAAGCCAGTTTTATAACTATTTGGTCGGTTAATTCTTAGTTGCTTTTGCATCTTCAGGGAGTAACCAGTCAAGTTGCGTAACCATTGAGTCATTAGAAATTACTGCTTCATCAACAGCAAATGCTCCTGAAAGTGGTGGAATTGCTTCTGATGAGGTACGACTTACTACAGGCGATACTTTCTTATGGGGTTAAATAACCAAATATAGAGCCCCATGATTGTGCTCATATTTATTTATGCACATTAATTACCTTAAAGATCAGTTCAAGAAATCATGTTTAAATTTCATTCTGTTCTCAGGAATCTCAAATCATATTCTTAATGTAAGGGCCCTAGTTTCCAAACGAAATAAATCTACCGATTGTCATTCTTTTCCCTCCTTCCTTTGTTTCATAGAGTAGATACCTTGCTGATTTTATCTAATGCACAAATTGCATTCTTTCTAGTATTGCCTATTCATGTTTCATTATGCCAGAAAAGCAGATGCCACTATCCATCGTAAGCATGGGTTGGCTTGATATTCAGTCTTGTTTGATATGGATTACTGTTACAAAAGCAAACCAAATGGTATGTTTTAATGAGAAAAAAGCTAATGACAATACCATTGTGGTTGCAAAAGGTGAACTGATCGAAATTCAATATTGAAATGATAGAATGAAGTAAAAATTATGGGAGAAGTGATTTTCTGTGGAATTGAATTGTATAGAACTCCTTATCTTACTCTGCTGCAGGGTCTGTACAGTGAGGAGAAGATATGGAAACAAATAGATGCAATGCGGATGATAGTGGGATATACAGCTTCAAGGCACGCAACTTGCATAGAGGAGCTCAGGGCACTGTACGTGTATACTGGGGTGGAGCCACCTGCTTCTTTCAAGGATCCCCCTGATCTGGTAGAAATCAATGCCAAGCTTAGGTTTTTGATGTCTATTATTGGAGTTAAATAGACACTTGGTTATTGAACTTTTGACTTTTAGATATTTTAGAAAAAGTATCTTTACTTCCTATGCGATATGCTTTCCATGCAATAATAATATGAATGGTGTTGTTTTAGCAAATTTGAAGGAGCTTTCTTGCTTCAGCTGGGTTAGGTCAATGTATGCGTACATTATCCATAGATTGAGCCAATAACATATTGTCATGTGTTATGATTTGATTTGGTTTATTTTGAATCATCTGCGAGCCTTGGGTTTATTTACATGTATCAGGAAAATTAGTACTTGTTCATCAGTTGAGCTATATGAAGGTTAGTCTAAAGAAACGAATTCAGTCTTTTGATTCATTGTCTAAGATTCTACTCTTGACATTGGCCATGAAAACTTTTGACATTGCACAGTGCAATTCTATGCCTTTGATGCTGTCTTTTTATGCAGTTTTCTCCGTTAATAATTTACAAATCATTTCTGGACCCTCGAAATTTCCCAAAGGAACTCTACATCTTTTGAACACCATAGTAATTGCAGCTTACTGTTTGTCTAATTTTATTGAGATATTAAAGAACTTTGTTGTACATGGTGACCTTAATTATGGATTGGAAATGTGAGGAAGACAAAAATCTAAGCTTGTCAAGGACTTTTGAATGGGATTCAAGCAAAAATTTTCAGTAAGAGTTGCCCATAAGTGGAAATTTAGGAAATGAGATGTATGCAGCATTCATGCTAGACCTACGAGGACAATGCCTTCATGTCAAATGTAATCACCAAATTAGATAAAAATTTAAATAAAGTTTTCTGTTAATAATATTTTGTTATAAGAAAAATAGTTATAATAATGTTTTGTTATAAGAAAAATAATTATCAATTTACTTGCTTTGAAGGTAAGTATTCAATTAAAGTATAGAAAATTTTGAATTTTGTTTTTATTTCAATATTTATAATTAAACTATATATTAATAAAAATGTATAATTAAATTATATATTCAATTTGGTGATCGATATTTAATTAAAAATGTAAAGGTTTTGAGTGATATTTTATTTTAATATTTATAATTAAAAGTGTAAAGGTTTTGAGTGATATTTTATTTTAATATTTATAATTTGACGATATATTGCTTTATTGCAAAAGAAAAATATTTATCAATTCGGTCATAGGTTATGTAAACTTTTTTTTTTTTTAAGGTTCATACGACATTGAATTTTACACATTTCAATTATGAAATTATCGGATTCAATTTTGATAATTCCATCGTCATTTAATAATTAAAACGAAATAAAATAAGATTTGACCAAATAAATTAAATTTTACAGAAAGAAAGAGTCATTGTAGAGATCGCGTCCTACGTGTACAAAATCGAGTCGAGGGTGAGGCGTTTTCGGGCTACTAATCACCGCCACTGACGGAGGCAACACTAGCACAGCGCCATCTGCAATTTCGGTACAGTTCGTTGGACCAATTCTCCCTCTCTCTACTAATCTCTGTTCCGTTGAAGAGAGAGGTCAGCATCATCATATGATTACATGCTCCCTCTCGTTATATATATATATGAGTATTAAATGAGTGATTGAATGAGAACCCCGCCATCGTTGCTCTCTCTGGCAGTAGACTCAGCTGTTCTTCATCTTTCTCATTTCTCTGATCTTTCCTCTCTCCCTGATCACATCCTCCTCGATCTCTTCGTGGTAAATTTCTACTTTCCCTTTTACTCTGTGCGAAGTTGTTTTCTTTTTCTCGAAATGGGTTGTTCTGTGTTTCTGAACTCAATGAAGGGAAATTATCATCTCTTTTATTCTGCTCATTCTGTTTTTTTCCCCTTGTTGCGTCTTTATGCAACTATTTAAATGGCCTATTCTGGCTCATGATTGAATTCAAATTTATGTTTTTTTTTTTTTCATATGTTTTAGTCCTGGTTCTGTTTTGTGAATCGTATGAACTGTGTTGGTTTCTTTTTCTTGGTTAAGGGGTCTGCTTCTGCTTTTATCATAATATGTTGATTGCCTTGTCATTTGTTTGTATTTTTGTGATCAAGTTGGGAATGCTGCGATTTTATTTTCTATTTTTTGGTTTACCTATTTGTTTCTTTATTGAGGGGCAAATGGCATTAGAACTTCAAATTTGCTGGATGTAGGCTTAATTTTAGATCTGTGGCGTAGATTGTGAAAATCTGTATTTGGTCGATTTGGATTTTGAGATCCTAGATGTTCAAAGTTACAGCATCCTTGGGCTAGCTAGATAACTAGTTGACTATCAAAACATCATTGTTTGAATGTAAGACCGTACAATTGGATGCTATTTGCTTTTCCGAGTTTGATTGATAATCTCATTCTTTAAGATTTTCTCCTTTCAAACTAACAGGTTGCTTGATATTTTGTTATAGAAAATAAACAAAGGCAATTTGTTTGCACGAAGGGCATTTTTTGTATGAATATATTATAGAGTTTTTCCATGTACTGTTTCTCTCCGCAAGTCTCATATTCATTTGAAACCTCCTTGAAAACAATTTTGGTCGGTCAGCAGTGAGACATGAATTGCTGCCATCACCTGATTGTCATGGATGCCAAACTTTATAGGTTTGTGTTTCAACTCTGTGGAAATGAGATAATTGGTTTCTCTTTTTCCAACATATTCTACTCTTTCCTGCTTGCCATAACTGTTATATATTCAGTAAAAGTTATGGATAGACTTGTCTTACCTACTGATCTAAAAGTTCCCATTTCCTTCCTTGTGTTTATTTAGCCGATCCATCTCTCAGCCAACTGGCAGTTATTCCTGCAAATTCCCAAATATTATATGTTAAAAAAAATCAAAGCAGTGGGAAGTGGCAATAACAGATATTTGATTTCTTTTATCTCTTGTTTTTTATAAATATTTATAAAATATCCGCTTTTTATATAATAAATGGTTTTTTTTTCTAAACCTTAGTACATTGTTAGGGTTGCTTCCTTGTGCATTCAAGCAATGGAATTGGCCTCTTTAATGAGGAATAAGGCTGCATATTTGCATCCATGAGGAAGCCTGCAATATGGAAGCCTACTGCACAAAGACACCCTTCTTATCATTATATTATTATCACTGTCCTTCTTTTGTCACTGATTACAAAAATGTTATAATGGACAGGGAAAATGCATGCCACTGTTAACTGTTTCCACATTGGAACGTTTAAATTTGAAACTTAGTTTGAATGATGGATGTTTGTGAGTGTTGGACTTAAATTTGTGTTAGATTAAAATTCTCCCCTTTCCCTTGGCAATTTATGATTTGTTACTGTAATTATCATACAGCTTTAACCATTCAAAATCCTGATTGCTGGGGTGGGGTGTATCATTGGATTTGGGCCATCAAAACTGGAGTTAAGCTCGTCAAAAGTTTCAGTTGGTTTATTAATTTCGTCGCGATTTGTATATTTCATATTCTTTGCTTTGTGTCCAATATTTCATCACACTTTCTTGTTAATAGTTTGATCCTGTATTTAGTTTTGCAATGGTCTTCCTGTAGTTGTTCATACTGCATGTGTTAAGCGCCCTCCTGTCCTATCTCATGGTGTGATGGTTTAGTTTCATCTTATTGGACGAGCCATTGTAACTTTGTCCTTATTTTCTTATTCTAACACGAGCTAAAGATATTCATGTAAAAACAAGCTCTGAGACTTGATTCTTGATTGAGCAGAAAATCTACATGAAGCTCTTCTGATGTTGGGGACTTGCCTCTTTTTAACGTAGTAACCTTGGTGTCTATGTTAAGCAGAGAATATTGAAACCTGGGAAACTGAATGAGAAAGTTCTAAATCTGTTCATTTCAACTGGCAAAGATGAAGTCTTTTCTGCTATCGAGGCACTCAATATCCAGCATGTGCTTACCCCCGTCCTTCCTACAAGTGAGTCATATTTGAAAACATTTTGTCATATTCTTCCATCTTGCTACTAATCAGAATTTCTGAAAGTTTTCTTTGACATATCTCTTGATAGGATGTTCTGACAAATTCTAAGAAATAATTGTGTGAACACACTTGGTTGTAACTTGAGCTAGGAGGCCAATCAAATTCGTTCTTTGGATTTTTGTTGATATCATAGTTTGACAAGATGTCCGGAATTGATATCAAGGACAGAGATGTTGATATTGTAATTGGAGCTCTCCGGTCAGACCTTACATCATTCTTGAATGCATGGAGACCAATATTTTCTCGTTTCCACTTGATAATTGTCAAAGACCCTGATCTGAATGAGGAACTTCAGATACCAGAAGGATTTAATCTTGATGTCTATACTAAGTCTCATATGGAGCGTGTAATGGGCTCTTCCATTCCTGCTCTCTTTTCTGGTTACTCCTGCAGGTATTTTGGCTTTATCATATCTCGCAATAAGTATGTTGTCTCAATTGATGATGACTGTGTCCCAGCCAAGGATGATAAGGGTTTCCTTGTAGATGCTGTGGCCCAGCATATTACAAATCTGACAGCTCCAGCAACTCCTTTCTTCTTTAATACCCTTTATGACCCTTATCGCGAGGGAGCAGATTTTGTTCGTGGATATCCATTTAGCCTCCGGAATGGGGTTACATGTGGTTTGTCATGTGGCTTGTGGCTTAATCTAGCAGACCTTGATGCACCTACTCAAGCCCTGAAGCCAGGTGAGAGGAACTCTCGGTATGTTGATGCAGTGATGACTGTTCCAGCAAGGACATTCATGCCCATCAGTGGAATCAACATAGCTTTTGATCGTGAGGCAATTGGCCCTGCATTGTCACCAGCTTTGAGGTTATCTGGGGAAGGAAAGTTCAGGTGGGAAACAATGGAAGATATATGGAGTGGAATGTGTGTTAAGGTTGTATCCGATCACCTTCAGCTTGGAGTGAAGAGTGGACTCCCTTACGTGTGGAGAAATGATAGGGGCAATGCCATAGATAGCTTGAAAAAGGAGTGGGAAGGAGTGAAGCTTATGGAGGAAGTTGTACCTTTCTTTCAGTCACTGATGTTGCCACCAACAGCAACCACAGCAGAAGATTGTGTAGCTGAAATTGCAACAGAAGTTAAGCAGAAGTTAGGGTCAGTGGATGCTGTATTTGCTCGTGCTGCAGATGCCATGTTGGAGTGGGTGAAGCTCTGGAAGGCGTTTGGCTCTGGTCCCTCACCACTGTAGGAGCTACTTTTGTTATTATTCCTCTTTGGAATTGCTTTCCCATGCATTCGCTACTAACTTATACCCTGTTGGGTTATTACACCATGAAAATTTTCTGTTCATTGTTGGTGTTTATTTATTGGTCTGAGTGACTGGAATTATTTTCAGACATGAATGCTTATTTCTTGTGTTATGGACTGAGAATCCGCCATGAGTATGAATGCTATGGATTCTTGTATTTGGCACAAATATTTCTGTTGATGGAAAGGATGAATTCTGGTTTATAATTGTTCATTTTTGTTCATCTGTTGAAAACTAATAATAGTCTGGTTTGGTGGATGACCTTCTTGTGCCTACCCCGATCGACTGTAAATTTTGAAAGATGAGATGACAGCCATATCTTACAAGTGTGTGGAAGTAGCATTGAAATACTTTGCGGAAATACTTGCATGACGACGTTCATGCAATAGAAATCCTAATCTCGGGTAAATGTGCGTTGAATTTAAAATAACACTATTATATTTTTCAATGTTTAGCTGGAAAAGATTAAAGAAAATGGTTTCCTATTTGCTATGGAAATCTGAGAGAAATTGGAGCATCTTTTAAGAGTCCAACTACTACAAAACTTGTGCTAAAGAATAATATATGAGCTGTATGAATACAGCATTCTTGAAAAGTAATAAAAGTATTGATTTTTAATTTCTTATCATAATTAAAAGATGGCTCTTTTTCTCTGTCAGAATAGCAATTTAGCATCAGAATCAACTCTTCAAATGACATTGTGCGTTCTATTATTGAGCCTTATTTTCAAAAGACAGGTACACAAAAAAACAGAAACAAATTATTTTACTGTTATAAAGTATGACAGTGAGTAAAAGAAAATGGTACATTAGGTAAAAATTATGCATCCCGCTAGTTTAGTCTGAACATATAAAATCCAATCCAACATAGAGAGAAGAAGCCTGTTCTAGCCTATTTTGTTACAGAAGAGAGAGAGAGAGGAAGAAAATGGACATAGCAGGGAGACTAGAAAGGATTCAACAAGAAGTAGAAATAGTGGAAAATGAGATAACTAGAAGAGAAGAAAAACTAGGTGCATTTTGGGAGCATCTTCCAGCCATTGATCCCTGCTTTCTAAGGGATCATATGCTCTGTTTAAAGCAGGAGATTATCAGTTTAGAGAATCAAAAAAGACTTCTTCTTCAAGAAGAACAAGAGCTTATTGTTCGAGCCGTTTTTCTTCAAAATGAACCTCTCGTCAACTAATCTAACTTCTTCGTAGCAGTTCATAAGTATACACGACATTCAACTGTAATTCAGTTATTTCATCAGAACTTCTGTTACGAAACAATTGCTGTTACACCTGATCAATAATCTCTCTCTTAGCAATCGCTCATGCTGAAAATCGATCCGGTGAATTTACTTCTTCTTCTTCACGAATATCAAATAAAGTTCATATTTTCTTTTTTTTTAATTAATTTCATGGCTTTATTTTCTACAACTTCTGTTATAATCATTATTGATTAAATGATTAAATTAAATTAGTCGTTTGATTATTTAGGATGTCAAAGGTTGTTGTATTTGATTTAAAGTATGAAATGATAATCTTATTTGAAGTCGTTGGTTACATAATTTCTAAATTGAGTACTAATTTTCAACGAGTTTAGTCAATTGCACAACTTTAAAGACAATAATGGTAAAAGAATATGAACTGTGCATCCAACTAATGTTGGAGTGAGTAACTACGTTTGAAATTAATTTTTCCTTTTTTTTTATTATGTTAAGAATATCATGCCAAGTAAAATCCAACTCAATATCCACTAAATTCATGCCCATCACATAAAAATAATTATATAAAAATCTCACGGTCCACAACTTAAATTTTAATTAGACTCTTAGTAAATAAAACTAAATAAATTATTCTTAATGACGGTTTAAATTCAAACTATCAATTAATTTATCCATTTAAAACTAACATACTGTTAAATTAGCAACATTTATGAAATGTATTCTTTCAATTATATATTGACATGTATACATAACAAATATATACGTTAATTTATTATTTTATTTTGAATACTCAAAGAGAAAAAAAGAAGATATTATTCTTTTCTTTTCTTTTTTACAGTAAATTTAGCTCTTATTTGTAAAAATAAAAAGAATGCGTATGTTAATAATGTGATTATTTTTATTTATTTATTTATTTATTTATTTTTACTTGAATTGGAAATTATAAAATAAAGCTGGCTTTAAGGCTTTAGTATATTTGGGCTTAAGTTGAGATGTGGACCGTCTAGGCCCATATCAAGTGCAAAGTCACAATTAGAACAATTTAATATATATTATGAAAACAACTCTAAATGCAATTATGCAACCACAAAGAGCACATTATTTATTATTATTATTATTATTATTATTATTATTATTATTATTTCGAGCTGAATATATGTAAATTATTTTGAAACATATAAAGCAATTAGTTACTTTTACTTATTTTATTCTATTCTCAATTACTCTTCATTTTTTGTAAAATAAATAGAATAACTCAATTATATGAAACTGCCGTGAATATTTCTCTAGCTTATAATTTCCAATTGTGAGTTTTAATTTACAAATTGTTATTCAAGCAAAAAAGAAAAAGAAAAAGTTGGAGCCGTGCTGTCTCCATCTCTGATTTCGCCTAATTGGTCAAATTAATGAAAACCTGGAGGGAGATTCTGCTACTTCTAATGTTATAATTCAATTTTCATTAGAAAAAAACAAACTTTTTAACGTAATTAGGTATCTGGAACATGCAACGTAGCTATTTAGGAAGCCGTATGAAAAAGATTCCAAACTGTCTTGGTGGTTAGGATATAGCCTATAGGCAACACAGCCTATCTGGCTTAGGACTACATTATCAGAAATGTCTGTAGCTAAAACGTACACACCATCATCGTCATCCCCACTTTTGCTCTATTGATCACTATCACTCTTGATTAAACCATTCATAAAAATTCTCTATAATCTCCACAGCCAAAAGGGTAGTCTTTAATGGCTGCCAATGTTTCTCTTCTTCAAGTCCCATCATCATCTATCTCAGCAAAGCACCAATCTTTCCAGACCAAACTTCAAGCCAAAAGATTTCACCCCATCAATCCTTATTTTATCCAAAATGGTATGTTGGTGTCTTAAATTTAATTACATTTTTCTCAATCTCTGCAAATGTTGATTACTTTGTATTTAAAGGTTGCTCCTTTTTGTTTAGGGAAATGTAAATTCGGTGTAATTTCATGCGCTTCTTCAAACGGAAGAGAGCCTGAGTCAGGGGATAGTGGAGTCAAGAGTGTAGAGAGGGTTCTTGAAGAGAAACGACGTGCCAAATTGTCTGCTAGGATTGCTTCTGGGGAGTTTACTGTAAAGCAATCTAGGTATGCTAGTGTTTCTCTTTGGTTCTTCCCTATCTTGTTCATTTTCTGGTTTAATGAGTTTTTTATTTTTTATTTGTTATTCACCTTTTTTTTTTTTTTTTGCGTGTGCCTGTTGATTTTGATTACAAAACAAGTTTTCCGTCTAGATTAAGGAATAGTTTGTCAAAACTGGGAGTTCCAAATGGGATTTTGGAATTTATTTTGAAAGGCGTTGATGCTACTGAAGATTTTCCTAAGATTCCAGAGGCAAAAGGAGCAGTTAATGCCATTAGAAGTGAGGCTTTCTTCATACCCTTATATGAGCTCTACCTCACATACGGTGGAATTTTTAGATTAACTTTTGGACCTAAGGTTTGTTCTTTATTTTTTATATGCAAATTCTCTTTAATTGTAGTGTCATGATTATGGTTCTAATTCTAAATTTACCATTTGCTTCTCTGTACTTGCAGTCCTTTCTCATTGTTTCTGATCCTTCTATTGCCAAGCATATACTAAGGGACAATTCAAAGGCTTACTCGAAGGTTGAAACATGTGCCAATTTTTTCATTTTTGTTTTGTTTAGTAATTAATTTTACACAAGTTTCTTTTTACTCAACCTGCAGGGTATCTTGGCAGAAATTCTTGAATTTGTTATGGGGAAAGGACTTATCCCAGCTGATGGAGAAATATGGCGTGTTCGACGGCGTGCTATAGTGCCATCATTGCATCAGAAGGTTTCTTTACTGATTTACTTGTTCAAGATTACCGTTGTTTACTTTTACTTCATATGACTAAAATTAATGATTATCTAATATGCACTAGTTTATCTTTTCTATGGCTAAAAAAAGAGATAAGTAGAGGAAACATAAGACATTTTAGAAAAGCTCGGAGCTGTGAATAATAAACAAACTGTAATATAAAAAGCCCCTTTGGAGATTGTAATATAAAAAGCCATGTGACATGTGGAAATGTCTGACCTGGTTTAGGCATCAAATGATTCTTTTGGAGAGTTTGAGTTTATCGATTGTGTTCTTCTACACATAATTGGTTTGATTCTTGATTTTTACTTGTAGTACGTAGCTGCAATGATTAGCTTATTTGGACAAGCAACAGATAGGCTCTGCCAGAAGCTAGATGCTGCCGCATCTGATGGGGAAGATGTAGAGATGGAATCACTTTTCTCTCGTTTGACATTAGATATCATTGGGAAGGCAGTGTTTAATTATGAATTTGATTCACTTACAAATGACACTGGCATAGTTGAGGTGCTTCACCTGTTCTATTCTAAGTAATTCTTATCTATTCATGATCTATGATTACGTTCTTCAATGTTGGTTTTGTTTGTTGCTTGGGTTGAGTAGGCTGTTTACACTGTTCTGAGAGAAGCAGAAGATCGAAGTGTGGCACCTATTCCTACTTGGGAAATCCCAATTTGGAAAGATATTTCACCACGGCAAAGGAAAGTGTCAGCTGCATTGAAGTTGGTTAACGATATACTTAATGAGCTTATTGCAATATGCAAAGTAAAGTTCTCAATTCTGGAGGAGAAAGAAACTGTGCCTTTTTATTTTCTTTTTTTGATATGTGCTAATTTATATGCTTTTTTTTTTTTTTTTGCGTCAGCATACATATGCCACAACATATCCACAAACAAGATATCACTGAGTCAAATAGAACTTTATGTCTAAAACCAACCTTTTCTTTTAAGCTTTCCACCTCAAACTACTCCAAAAAACATCTGCATGTTATCTTTTACATAAATGTGCTCATATATGCGTTTTTAACACAGCTGTTCCAACAAAATAGTTTTGAAGAAAGAGTTCTTACAAAGGCATAATTGATTACTTGTGCAATTGCAGAGGATGGTAGAGGAAGAAGAGCTAGAGTTTAATGAGGAATACATAAATGAACAAGATCCTAGCATTCTACACTTCCTGTTGGCATCCGGAGATGATGTATGTATTTAGCTAAAATATTTGCTGATATCTTGAATAAGAGCAAGTTTTTTCACAACCATTTGTAGGTTTCTAGCAAACAACTCCGCGATGATTTGATGACAATGCTAATAGCTGGACATGAAACATCAGCTGCTGTTTTGACATGGACATTTTATCTTTTGTCCAAGGTAATACAGACTTGAGATTCAGCAATGTAGGAACCATTTTATAAAATTTTACCCCGACGTGGCACTCTCGGCAGTGTATAGGAACACCTCACATAATTCTAGGCTAATTTTGTGCTTGTTCTTCTTGATTCTTCTCCTTGCTGATAATTTAATGATGCAATTGAACATCCAGTCTAACTTGGTGGTTATCTACCAAATGGTTTAATTATTTTTTTCTCTGATGGATGCAGGAGCCTAGTGTCTTGTCCAAGCTTCAAAATGAGGTAATATAGAAGTGTACATACATTGAGAAGTATTAGAATTGACTCGTAATTTAAAATTTTCCTTTCTAATTACATTCTTCTCTTAGGTCGATTCTGTTTTAGGGGATCGTTTTCCAACAATAGAGGATATGAAGAAACTCAAGTACACCACTCGAGTAATTAATGAAGTAAGAGCATGAAAATCATTTATTCGTTCTCCTGTTTCTAATAAATTGTTCCTATTGACAAGTCACTTTTTGCAAAATCTTCTGTTCCGATCACTTTGCAGTCTTTGAGGCTCTATCCACAACCACCAGTTTTAATTCGCCGCTCTCTTGAGGATGACATGCTAGGGAAGTACCCCATTAGAAGGTAAATTCCATGCCCCCTATCTAGTTATCTATTATTTGCATTGTCATCTCTAATACATATTTTTCTTAATTGCTTCATAAATTGAAATAATCTAATATTAATTGGGAAGATATTATCCCCTAGCAGGTACAGTTTTGTTGTTCTTCAATGGGGAAAGAGAAAAAAAAAAAAAAAACTCTTTTTTTCCTTTCCACTTGGTTGAGGGCTAAATAGTTGCTTCTAATCACTACATTCTTTTGTGCTTGTTAATCGTAATTACAGTTATTCAAAGTTGTTTATAGCATTGCTATTTGCATTCTTCTTTCCTGTGCATCTGCATTTCCTTTTCTTACTATACATCCGTCTGAAGCTTCCCTGACATAACATCCATTATGTCAGGGGTGAAGATATATTTATTTCTGTCTGGAACCTGCATCGAAGTCCACATTTATGGGAGGATGCAGACAAGTTCAACCCTGAAAGATGGCCTTTAGATGGTCCCAATCCAAATGAGACCAACCAAAATTTCCGGTATGTTTCCCAACTTTTCCTTGGTGTCTCAATTGACAGCCCATTCGGTTAACTTGCACTTTCTTTTCTTTTATTCTGGTGATGAAAAAGCAAAGAAAAGTTGATTAGGCAACTAAAAAGCCATATTAATTTCCTTCCTAATTTCTAACTTGAAATTTTAGATATTTGTATGGTATACTTGTACTATTATACCTACTATCATCCAAATTATTAAGTGACCTTTTGTAAACCTTGTTTCAGTTACTTGCCCTTTGGTGGTGGACCAAGGAAATGTGTTGGGGACATGTTTGCTACATTTGAGGTAATTTATTTTTGGAAGGACGTGAATTTTCAGTGAAGAACTGAACTTTTTGGTGTCTGGTTTACTAAAATCTCGAAGCACAATACTTTTCACTGAATCATTTGATTCGTACTAATACTGTGTAACCTTTCACCATGCTGATTTACAGACTGTTGTGGCAACAGCCATGATTGTTCGGAGATTTGACTTTCAAATTGCTCTTGGAGCACCTCCGGTACGTTTCCTGAATGGCTGACAGTTGACTAGTAGATTGCACAAAATGAACTTGTTATTGTGGCTGGCCTTCACTCATCGTGCAGAGATTATTTAATAAACATACATATTGCAGGTTAAAATGACTACAGGTGCAACAATCCACACAACTGATGGATTGAAGATGACGGTCAGACAGAGGATACAACCTCCTACAGTGCCAACATTGGATACGCCGGAGGTAAAAGTAGTTGCACCTGTCAGTATTTCCATCGGGGAACCCCAGCTTGGGCAAAAAGGTGAAGTTAATCCTGCCCGTTCCTGATTGCTATATTTCTACCATTATTCAGCCATGCAACGTTATTTACACCCATCATCTAAAGTTGGTAGGGGGAAAGGAAAAAAAAAACAAAAAGGCAAAGGCCAATCTGATTTGAAGATATCAATGTGCAGCAAAGAAATGTCATTACAACAATTTTCACCCAGCTATATATATATGCAGTCTGCAGCTTGCACACTGTCATATCTCTACTTTCTCCGTGATAAACTGAACTTTCAATGAACCACTATAGGATAATATAGTGTATAGACAATTAAAGAAAAATCAACATCAAAATCACCATAAAAGCTAGAGGTGAGAAAAATTACGTTACCATTCATACAAATGCAACCTCTAGTTTTTCGGGATGTTGCATTTGTAATAATCTTGCTTTCAACTTGTGTCGTGTACGAAGCAACAAGACTTCAAGTTCATTCTTCCCCATTTCATCAGTCTCTTCTAGTTTGCAATGGTGACCATAACAGAAAACAAATTGACTTTGCAGATCTTATCCCTCATAGCATTGAAAATAAAATGCCATTTACAAAGCTTATAAAACCAGCTTCATTTTTATAAGCAAATGAGCGAAGTCAAAATCAAGCAGCATGTGATATCAAGACAGAGCAATAAATGAGCCAAAACTTGTAGTATGTGAATTTTGGGGATGGATATCATCTGCTGCAACTGAAACAGCTTGGTATTAATGGAAACTTCGAACATGGAGGAGTATTTTCTTCACCCGCTTTCTTGCGTGGACAATGTTTATAGAAGGCATCTACTGCACCTTTTACACCATCCTCATTCTCCATGGCCTTGGCCAATCCGATAGCAAGATCTTTCACCTGCAGGGATGCGTTCACACTGTAATTAAGCATTTACAAAATGAAGGACAGATCCTTATGCATTAGCATCTCTTCAAATTGCCGTTGAATGGCGTAATTTTTAAACATGCTGTTTTACTAAGTACCTAAATCCACTTTGATTGAAGTTTTATAAGCAGATGCATTTTGCCACAACAGAAATCAGTAAAATGTTTACATACTTTACAAGAAAAAGAAGATAAAAGCCAAGCTATATCCATTGACACTTTGCAAAAGTTAATCTGACGTCTTGCGTGAACAAGCAATAAGCATGGTATATGACATTGATACAAGCCAATAAACAGCAGATACATATGGCATATGATAAACCGGAGTCGAAACTGAATAGAGAGAAATAAATAAATAAATAGATAGATAAAATCATGACCTCCTTGCTCTCTAGCATAAAGTTTATAGCGTCAACCAACTTTTCGAGTGAGAACTCATCAACTGGAATAGGAGCAGGACCTACTCCTCTGGCATGAACACGCTCTCCCCAGAAAGGCTGATCCCCAAAGATGGGTACAATGGTTGTAGGACACTGTTACAGAAATTAACCATAAACCATAAACTAACATTTATCTTTATAACCACAGTGGTGACCAAGAAAAGTCATCAATTTACCGCAGCTTTAAGACCAGCAGCAGTTGTTCCAGCACCACCATGAAGCACCTGAAAAAGAATAGGGGCAGCATAATTGGATATTGCCTATTGGTTTAAAATGAAATAAAGCTTCTGCAAGGATACTATTTATGAGTGATTAAAACAAGAACTAATTTCTGTTTCTAGGATGTAAAATTCTGCATGCTCATATCCTAATACCTTTTCCTTCAACATTCCTAGGTAACAAGCAAAGAAGATCACCATTTGCAGCAGTAAAACTGAAATGAACAATGTTTTTCAGTGTGTCCACCAAAAAGAAAAACCACTTGAGTTTGCAGGAGACTAAATGATTATTAGAAAGGGAAAATATTTAAAAAGAATAGAAAGGCCAACAGGAAATGCCACGTGGGTGTGACATTCAAAAAACAGCATTTCCTAAATAGCCATGATCATGTATTTCAGCTCTAACATCAATAGATTTATACACTGTAGCACGTGGTTGATGCAGTCAATGCTTCTATCATAATAGATGATTTTGAACTGAAAATTTAAAGGGAGAATTAAAATGTTAAAAATTTGAGGCGAAGTAAATGTCCAAATGCGAGAAAAAATAGTACTAGATTAGCCTTTTAAAACTGTTACATCTTTGGTTCTGCTTTTACATTCACTTAGTTGTTCACTGAAAACTTGAATTTCAGCAATGAGAGAAAAGAACCAAAAACCATGAACTTAATAAAGAATTTTATAACAAAACAGTTTCATCTTACAAAAATTAGACACCATGAACTTCAATTCTAATCCTATACTCTTCTCACATACATTTAGGTAAAAGAAAAAAAAAATACCACAGCCTTGCATCTTGAGAACAGCCAGTCATGATGGCAGTTGTCCAGCAAGTACACAAACTCCTTGGTTCTGCCACTGGAAAAAGAATAATTTAATATATACCATCAATTGTCAAAGCTTGAGCTTTATTAAATATCAAAATTATAAAAAGTTCAGGTAATTTTTTATCAACTGTAATAGGTATCGAGACTTACAATTGCCAAGACCACCCCAGCCCTTGTTGATAATGCCTCTTTGATGAGTCTTCTCCAAAGCTGTAACTATAGTCTGGGTCATCTCTTCTGGTTTTTGAAGAGGCTGTTGCAAGTTTGAGATATTAATCGAAAAGAAACGAATTAAGCAATATATCTCTACTAAATAAGCATATTTAAACTGGAAATGGTAGTTAATTTAAGGCTTAAGATGCAAAATTTCTTCTAATGTTTGACAAAAAAGCAATTTTATTCTTAATGTTTCAGTTAGTACAATATTACCCTTCATATTTAAAATTGGAAAATTTTTGCCCCTTCATGTGTCTGCTTGTTTGAGTGCCATGTGTCAAGAGGCTAATAAAAGAGGGGTAAAATTCTTTCAATTTTAGAACATGAAATGTAATAGTGCACCAATTGAAATATTAGGGTAAAATTGTACTTTTATCAAACATTAAAGGTAAATTTGCACCTTTGGCCTTAATTTAATTAATATAGCTTGCAGCAGTTTCCACCTGGTTTATCTTCCAACCTGTGTTCTTATTGCTTAATGTAGTAGCATGTATTTTAGTATGCTTTATTTTTTGATAATTACTTTTCATAATGAACAAAATTGTCAAAGCAAAGATTGTATTAAGCATACTATAGAAGCTCCAGCATCTGGTAAATGCTTATCCTTTTTGATTAAGTAGTTGACATAACTGGTAAAGAAACTCGCTAGACTACCAAAACCAATGTAGATAGGTGGATCACCACGCCCTAGCCATTCTACAAGCGAATCTGGAGGTTCATAATTTGATGCAAGGTCCAGGAAGCAAAATCCAACGACATCAATCTTTGGTCCCCAATCTGCAAAATAGATGGGCAACATTCCAAAAGTTAATATATGTTTTTTTGTGTGTACATATGTATGTATATAAGCAAAAATGAAATCCCTATTCTTAGAAGAGAACTCCTGAAATCCATCCAATTGCAACTGTAAATATCTTCAAGAAAAATGTGAATCCTATGAAACTTTCATCTTATTGGTACAAATAGAGCACCTTTTGGTTTTGGAACAAGGTGAGGACTCCATATATACCCATATGGCACATCACGAGGAGAGCTATAGTTTCCACTTAAATATGTCATAGGTCTTAGCTTCAACATTTTCTTCCTGAACTCATTAATAATATCTCGTATTCCAAGCCACATCATTGCATCGAAGATTTGATATGACAGCTGCAACAGGGTCAAGGTCAGTCATGCTTTATACAGAACATAAATTAGTTTAAGATGAAATGAAACCAACATTTGAATGGAAAAGAGAAAGAAAATCTCACTTTATATGCAACTGGTTGCTTAACAAGAGATAACGGATGTGGAAATTCACTAGTAGGCCTACACAGTCGATCAATATCATTTGTTACAAAATAACTAACTGCATTTAATTACATTTCTCGAAGATGTGTATAATGAAATAATAAAGAGAAGCAATGAGCCAACATATCAAAGTCATGTACTACAAAAAATTATCCAAATCAACCAACAGACTTACGTCCAAGGCATTGTAAAGAATATATGAATTGGTACTTTTAGTGCCTCGGCAACATGTGTATGTCCTGTAATTGATCTCCTATGTTAGAATTGCAAAGACAAGGACTCAACAGCACATTAACTGATCAGAACCTATGCTGCAAATATGGATAAACATATCAGTTAATTCCAATTTTCCATGACATTCTTACCTCAGTCAGCACCAGGCAGCACTCTATTATGTAGCTTTTTTGTTTATAGTCATCAGTCTAATAAATCTTTTTGATAAAATCATTGTCAATCCACAGATACATACAGGTACACACCAACTAAAAAGCACCCTCACAGGAAATACAGAATACTCTAGGGAGGAAGAAGGGAAAAGGTCATCATCTAACCATATGATGGAGGGTTGGCAATTATTGCATCTGCTTTAAATGGAATTTTTGTATCAGGATCAGGATCCCTGCATGCAGGAAGCAAAGAGAAAACTATATCCCTCATTTGCTGCCTCTGAGTAGGTATTTCTGAAGGTGTAGATGGCAAGAAACCTTTATTCTTAACCATATCTGCAGGAAAAAATAAAAAATAAAAAATAATTGATGTAAAAAAGACAATATGTTAAAGGCATCTTTTAAAATTCAACTGCAGGGAGGAAAATAGGGGGAGAAGGATGGAATTTCGAAGGCCAAAATTTCTCTATAATTACTACCATGAAAAACTATATCTCAGACATTGCAAATCCAGTGTAACTCGGTTAAAAAAGCAGTTCATTAAGTATTGTCTCATCTGGAAAACTGATTGAATAACCCAGCAGTAAGCAAAGGTTTAAGTCCCCTTTCACTTCAGGTGGTGTTCATAAGCTCATGCAAAATAAGGAGTGACACAGCTAATTGCCCATAGCTAGTTCCAGTTAGGAAGATGGTAAAAAGTTATAGAAGAAGGTTTCAAATAAAATCCTAAATCCAAAAGCGATTGAATGACTGCAAATAAGAGCCACTAGATGTCTCCTTCAGTACCATGCAGTCTCAACGATATCAGAAGTTTCTCGAATGCATCAAATAAACCCACATAGAAATAGATCTATACACTACTGTCCAATCTTTTACTTTATTTTTTTTCTCAGATCTTTCCTTTTAGTCTTACAAATTTTCTAATCAATCTTTCCGCCAGACTTGATTGATAATGTTATGTGTTGAAAATGCATTGTTACACAAAACAAATAATGCTTGGATTTCCAGTAACACTTAGAAGCACATCAATATATTAGCAGCACTTATTATTATTATTATTATTATTATTATAGATATTGTTATTCCTATTATAGGGGTATGGAAGAAGGTTAGAAGAACCTGAACTGTTTTTAGCAGATCCAATAAGGTTAAAAGCTAGGTTCTGTAAGAAGACCAACAATTTTTTAAGTGCATAATAGAAGAATCAGGTGAAAATAGGTACATGACAAAATACTTTGGATAAATAAATGTTGTAAACTTACATCCAGCAAGAACTTTTGGATCTCCACCTAGAGGGTAAAATTCCAAGCCGGCAGTCAAAACAAAGTCTTTAAAATTTGCATGTGTTGCTAATCTGACCCTGTGACCATCAGCCTGCAAGCAAACATTCATCTTCATGCACGCAAATTGCTTATATTTAACGGAACCCAACTTCAATGGGTAACAAAATACAGAAGCTATTTCTAGGACAAGAAAAAGAATTTTGGGCAGATTCTGCCCAAATAGCCTTTCATTTAATAGACACGAGAACTACATAGACAGCAATTGACATCACCTTCGATGCAGCAGAAATTCCAGTTATTTATAGTGGCTTTGAACACAAGAATCCGGAACATAAATTAGGCATGCTACTCATCAACTGTGCATAATATAGCAAGCAAACTTTCCTATATAAATAGTAAAACACATATAGAAGGCATATAACCTGTAACTGTTTTCCAATGGCAGTAAAAGGTTGTACATCTCCACGTGTCCCAACAATAAGCACTACTATTTGCAATGGAGGTATATCTGGAAGCTCAGCTGTGTCCAAAGGTTCCTCATCAATATATACATCCTGAGTAACCGGGGGTGCTAAACCTGGGGTCTCCGGTTTGATATGTTCAGGCACTTCTACTTGTACAGTTCCATCATCTTTAACATTTGCAAAATGTGGAAGCAATTTGAGCTGCAATATTTAAAAGGAAAAAAAAAAGAGATTATTAAAAGCTCCGATGCATCTCCGTGGCCCGATTTGATTACACCTGAAAGTGGCCGGAGCTCCGATGCATCTCCAGGGGACAAAAGCCTTCTCTTACCGTGTTGCAAAGGCTTAAAGGTAAACTTCCATTTGGAACCGTGATCGAGATGGCCTTATACGACGGTCACGCTGGTTGCCATACAAACGCGGTTTAGGTAACTCATTTTCAAAGAATTTAATGGCAAGTGTAGATAGAGAAAGTAGAAGCATTGACTGAAGAGAAAATAGAAGGTTTTGGTGCTAATGAGAAAGACAGTGAATTTTATGGAAAGGAAGAGTGGTTTTCCAAGACAAGAAACAGGAAGTGGTTTTGGTATAATGAGTAGCCATGAAAGGGTGAAAAGAGTTTAAAAAAAATATTTTAATTGTTAATTTTATTTTTATGCCACGTAGCAGTTAATATATCCTATTTTGTTGATTCGTACTGCTATGACGTGTGTTTTTCACGCGTCGGTGTCTTATTTTCGTTTTTTCAACCAAATTAATTTTTAAGTTATAAAATAAAAATTAAATAATTTTTCATTATAAATCAAAATTTATTGATTATATCGTTATAATCGATAAATTTTGATGATTATCGATAAAATTAACCTGTATAAATTTCACCTGAGATTAACTTAATTATATTTGTATTCGATTTTTTTTTTTAAAACAAGGAGAAGAAAAAGAGAGAGTATAAAATAAAATAAAAAAATTAGCTAGAAATTAATATAAGAAATCTGCAATTCATGGCATCACCAGTTAAATTTTTCTTCTTTTTTTTCAGTATCACCTGATTTGGAAAAATGTCAAATATAACGGTAATTGAAAGTCTAATTACTTAGTAAATCAACAACTACGAAAGTCTGTTATCAGATAAAATAAGTTATTTTTTATATTTAAAGTGTATAAAGTTTAAATTTAATATTTTCTAAAATTATTCAAATTCTAACAAAAATAATATAATTTTCAAATTTCAAAGCATTGCATTTATTTTAGAGTTTAAATATGATTACATCTGATTTTTTTAAACTGAATTAATACATAAATGAAGGAATTTCGAGAAATTGAAAAATAAGTTTGCAACAAGATATATTTTTCTTTAATCTGGCTGAATATATTATTTATTTTTTTATAATTATTGATATTATTCGGTTTCAATTTGATTGATTTATTAGAAAAATAAACTTATTTCAATATTGATTTTCAATACTTACAAAACTTGAAACATATTACTTAGTTTTTCGCAAAATAATATAATACCAATTTAGTAGTAGAACACTTCTGTAAAATTACTAAAAATGAAATTTTAGATCAAAAAGCCCAAAAAAAAAACTTCCAATTAGAATCTTTTACTTCATAGGAATTAAAATTAATCATAAATTAATTTACTAAAAAATAATCATTTTAGTGCTTTTGTTTTTTAGGCCCAGTTTGAATTATGATTTTTGATAAAATAGTACAATGTGATATGATTTAATGGACTGTGTTGGGAAGATGAGTTATTTATGGGTATGAATTTTAATAGTTAATTCATTAATTTATTTTGTCCAAATTTTAAAATTACTAAATTGTCATTTTCCATAATTTTTTAATGTTTTTCTATTACTACATTTATTTACGTTTATAATTTAATTTATATTTTAATATAATCATAAATTTTTAATTGTTTATTAAAATTATTTTTATTTTTAAAATTTTTAAACTTTTTTCATATAAAAAATCTATTAAATCATATATTAGAATATCTTTCTAAATACAACAGCCAACCTTACCATTCCACTCCATCCCATATCAGGAGAACTATTTCTTCCAAGTGTTTGTTTCGATACTTGACGGAAGTGCATTGAGCAGTGATTTTTTTAAAAATATGATGTTTGAAAAACTTAATTTGAGAAATTGTGTGTGTGACACTCTTACTGTAACAGTCTTTTAAATACGAAATTAAATGATAAATATAATTTTTTTTCAAATTTTTAATCAAAAATTCGACAGCATAACGACTATATACTTACTAGCCCTTGAAAAACAGACAAGTTATAATCTCTTAAAGGTACAACAGTCTATAACAGACATAAATATATATTCCAGATATTCATTTACATATCAAACATATTCATTCAAAAATACTTTATGACAAAACACATAATTACAGTCACAACAATTTATTGATCAAATACAGTCAAATCATTTACTTCAAATATTTAAATATATACATGTCAAAATATAAAATAATTATAACTGTCTTTTTTTTTAATGTTTACTCCACTATGTACCCTGCTCCAGCTGCTCTTTCGAATCTGCACGCAGTAAACACTACGTACTAAGCATTAAACATGTTCAGTGATGATTATAAATCGAAGAATTTTTTAAATAAACATAATTACATTAATTATGTTAAAAATTATATTTTTCTTATCAAAAGCACTTTTTAATATTTTTAACAGTATTTTCAATTTATTACTAACATTTTAGCAAATCTTTCACTTTAGTTTTAAACTTTTTAATTTATTACAAAAATATTCCTCTTGCAATTTTAATTACAAATCACCATTACTTTCTTATTTTCACATTTTAATTGACTTTTGGCCTATATGGTAATTTAATGGGCTTGACTTTGGCTTTTTAGACAGATTTTTTTATCTAATCGTTTCGATACAATTATTACTTCATTTGACATTTTATACTATTAGTTGCCGTTGATATGGCAAATCTTCAATTCTATTTTCAAATTTTCAATACTTACAGAATTATTATTTTTATACTTTATTTACCATTTTACCTTAGTTCATTTATTTTCACTTTAACTTTATCAATTATTTATTAAAATACAGCTATTAATGCTTTTAACATTCAATACTAATTAATCTCATTACTTTGACAAACTTTTCAATCAAGTATTTAATTCTTGATTTTATTACAAAAATATCATTTTTACGCTTTTTATTGCAAAATTGCCACATTGGCATTTTTAATTACAAATTGTCATTAACTTGCTCATTTTTACTTTTTATTTGACTTTGATTTACAAAATTTTTGTCCAGTTCTTGTTTGAATATTTCATAAAATATTTTATTTTTAGTCCTTAATTTTTCAATTAATTACGGTATTGCCATTTTTAGACTTTTAACCACAATATTAGCACTATTTTTCAAAATTTTCATTTTCAAAGTAATAATTGACAAACAATATATACTAATTGGTCATCATTTTGATTTTTTTTATGTTAAATGATACTTTACAAAAATTTATTTTTGGACTGTTTGATCACTAAATTACCATTTAACCCTTGTAAATCATTTTCTCAATACTTTTGCTTATTAAGTGTAAGTTTTAAAAAATTACAATTTTATTCCTAAATTTTTAATTTCTTTCAATTAGGTCATTTTTCACTTGTACTTTCTTTTTTAAAATTTTTGACTTATTCTTATCAGTATACCCCTAGTACAATCTCTACATAAATTCTCATGTAGAATATAAGGGATGTGAACCCCACAGGATTACATACAGACAGATTGAGAAATGATCCCAAATGATCAAGTCTCACAAAACAGATATCATTACAGACATATGGAGATCAGAGATCTTACCATATAAAAGTAAGTCGACATGACTTGTAATGCGGTATAGGATGTCCATATAACTAGCAAATCATATTTTGAGCAAGACTTTTACTGCTTGACTAATGGCAAAATCACTTACTTCAAAATATTTTTCAGATTTTAAATAATTTCAATCATTTTTCAAAACAGTACATTTTGTCAATTAATATTTTTCAGTACTTTTAACTATTATTTTTTCTTTTCTATTATTCTGACAGTCACTTTTTTTAATGCTTTATATACAGTTTATGAATTATGTCATCATAATTTATCACTTTCTCTCTGATGTATGAATTATTTCTTAATAATTAAATATTTTCACTTTACAATCTATTTTATCTTTTAGATTTTTAACAATTTTCTTACTTTTTATATCCAGTAATACAATCGTTCAGAATTTTCAATACTTTTATACTATTTGTGAATTATTTTACAATAATTCACCATTTTCTTATCAAATTATGAATTATTCCACAATAATTCAACATGATCATTTTACACATTATACTTTTCATTGTCTTTTCAGTTCAATGCATTAATCGGTCAATCTTTTCATCACCTTTGGATAATTTATGAATTATATCAATATAATTCATTATTTTCACTTAAATTATGAATTATAACTCAATAATTCAACCAATTTATTTTGTACACATTAAAATATTTTCTCTAAAATATTCAAATAAATTCTAAAAAAATTCATAGGTGTTATATTCATTTATTTCACGAATTATTTCATCATAATTCATCAAATTTACATTATACATAATCAATTATTTACTCCTAAATATTTAAATTATTTTTATAAATTTTATAAAAATTCATGGACATGTTTATTTATATTTATTATCATTTTAAGGTATAAATGATCAAAAATAAATCAAAATATACATTATTTCCCTTTAGGTAAAATTTCGGACGTCACAAGAATTTCATCATACAAAATTAATTCAATTAAATTAAGCTTACATTTAAGCATAATTAAGGTCCAATTTTATTTCTCTGAAGCCAATTTTAATTGTTCATATTTTTCCTATAGTTTTCCTAAGTTACATAAAGGAAATTCCATACAAAATAAAAAAAATTACAGGATTTTATAGTCACTTACCTTTACCTTATGCGGACTCTAGGCACCTAAAACTACTTATAGGCACCCTTAAACAAATTTAAAACCTTAAAATTCACATACCTCAATTTGATCCCTAAGCCTTTTTCACTTGATTTTTCTTGCTTTCTTTCCTCAAATCAAGAGATTGAGGCTGTCAAAATGATCTAGAGAAATAGTAGATCATTTATTGTGCTTGGATCAAAAGACAAAGAGTGAGAGATTTGAAGAAATTTTGAGAGAGAGAGAGAGAGAGAAAAGATGGTTCGGCCACTTATGGAGGAAGAAGGAGCTGAAGAAGAAGAAGATAGACCACGAAAATATATGTTCTCCCATCCTTTATATAGTGGCTTTGGGTAGGTTGGGCTTGGTCCAACCAGAGCCCACTCACTTAAGGTCCAATAACCAAAAAATCAAACATGTTTTGCTATATTTCTGCAATTACCTATCTCATCAAATTCAAATCGCTTCAAAATTAATTCCATCATTCTTATCACATTAAAAAATAGGCTATACATAAAATTTCAACCCAATCGGAGTCTGTTACTGATCCGATTCGATTAAATCGATCCGATTCAAAAATATCAATGTTATCGAAAAATTTACTTTTTATAGCAAAAATAATCTACACATTATTTTAGGCATATTTGCAATTTTTAAAAATTTTTAGATTTTATTTGCTATTTTTAACTGCTCAATTAAACTTTGGTCAAATTAGTTAATCTAAAATCAAATCGCTTCGTCTTTTGTATTTTTTATTTTTGAAAGTCTATTTGACATCAATTTCACTTTAAATTTTAACCTCGAACTATCCGTAACCCATACTTTTCGATGGTCCAATAAAATATTTTTCATCTTTGAGTATATTTTTCAGCCCGAATGCAATATTCAATGTCAAAAAAATATTGTTCATGATTGATCCGGTATTCAAGCCATTATAGCGCGTTTTTGAAATTATTTGAAAAATGAAGGTGGAAGTGTTTAATCCTGCAACGAATCATTGCGAAAATAGGAGTGAGAACCACTCAAATATTGATGAATGAGGCAATTCAAAAGTGTGTTACGAAATTTCGAAATGAGTGGGATCCACTGATCTGATTTCGCAATGAATTGTTGTGGGAATAAAATACATATTTATATTTATTTAATTCTCCCATCTCTCTATTTTTTCATATTTTATTTTAAAATTTCATGGTTAATCACGCTCTAATGATATGTAGATATTCAAAGGGTCCCACTAGCCCACATAATATTATATTATTTTTTAAATAATTAAATAAGTTATGTAATAAAAATTAGCATTAGGACATCAATAAATATGTGAAATAATGACAACACAAATAGGTCGTTGTTAGGTAGTGGGTAAAAAAAATACCATCCAAAATCGTACCAATTTTAAATTAAATAAATCAATAATTTAAAATTATAGAGTAATATTTTTGTTTAAAAATCAACAATTTACTTTTAATCAATTATTAATTTATTTATATATATTTCATGCTTTATATTTATATTTAAAATTTTTTTTATACTTTAATATATAACTTTTTAAATTTTAAAGTATTAAAATGTTTATTAGACTTTAACTGGCACGTGTGGATTAACCTTTAGGTTAGTATCATATTACACGCTTTTCTAGGTATAATAAGCAAAAATAGAATACCATAATTAATTTACGTAAAATGATCTTATTAAATGTTAATTTTTATTACATAACTTATTTAATTATTTGAAAAATAATATAATATTACTGAATGATATGCGAGTTAGTGGAATCCTTCTGGATATTTGTATATCATTAGAACGTGATTATATGAAATCTTAAAATAAAATATAAAAAAATAAAGAGAGATAAAAAAATTAAATAAATATAAATATATATTTTATTTTTGCAGTAATTCGTTGTAAAATCAGATCGGTGGATCTTTCTCATTTCAAAATTTTATGATGCACTTTTTGGCCATCTGGTTTACTGATATTAGAGTAATTTTCGCTTCTATTTCTGCAGTGATTGGTTGCTGAATTAAACATCTAATTCCTATTTTTCAAATAATTTTAAAAATGCACTATTTTTTTAAATTAAAATTTTCAAATACCTCATTTTCAAAAAAAATCCCCGTTGAGCAAATCTCTGCCAAGTCACGTCTCCTACGTGTCAATGTAGACACGTGTGTCCAAAAGTTGGGCCACAAAGTTGTCATGTGTAGTCTTTTGGTAGATAAAGGACAGAGAGAGAAAATGGAAAGAAACGTTTCGTTTCAGACGCTGACAATTAAATGCCTCTTCTCTCTCTTAACATAAAATGGCAAAAAGAAAAGAAGCCCACAGTTCCTCTATTGTTCTTTTTCCTTTTTCTTTTTTTAATTACTATTTTCCATTGTTCTGGATAGAGTGTAGGGAAGACATAAGTTCTTGAAAGTCTCTTCCTTTGAGTTGGAGAAAGAGAGAGAGAGAGAGAGAGAGAGAAAGAGAGAGTCAGCTGGTGCAGCAGATAAGGACAAGACAACCCCTTCACCGGCTGCCTGCTTCACTGTGGTAGGTTTCTGGTTCGATCACTCTCCTTTCCTTATGGTTCTATTCTGGATTTAAAGTTTCAGTGTGGGTTTGGTTTCTTTTTTGAATGTATATCCATTTCGTTGTCAAGATGGAAACTTTAATGTTTAGAAAAATCTCTACTTTGAGTTGTTTGCTTGCTTAAAGCTGGCAAATTGGAAATGAAATGTAAAAAAGAATAAATAAAGAAAGTTGTGGAAATAGCACAAATTTTAGTGCAACAGCTGGCTTAGAGAACAGTTATGTAGTTCGCTCTCATACTTTGGTTGCTTATGAAACTTATTTCAAATTTCTTAAGATATAGATTTTGCAAGAAAATGGATTCTTCTTATAGATGTTTACAGATTTATTGAAATTATCTCTTTCTTTCCTGTTTGGTCAGACTCTTTTTGTCTCTGTTTTGCTTTTGTGGGATTTTAGCGGTCTCTTGATTGGCGGTTTGAACTTGAATCTTTGCAGATGAATGTGAAATTATGGTATGTCTGAATGGTGAACGTACTGGATTTGCTTGAAAGTTATAAGGGAGTTCTCTGGAATTTCTATCCTAAGTAGATTGAACACCGGAATTTCAACAAGCTTTCTCCTTGAAAGCTTCAATGCCTACTAGCAAGGTTTATCTGACATACAAGAGAAAGTTACCACCATCAAGAAGTAGCATTGCCCATGAAAATGGGTCCCATAATGCACTTTTTGAAGGACCAAGTGACAAGCCTATGGCTGTGGCAGACAAGCGTGATGCTTCATGTGATGAGTACAAATCAGAAAATCAGCAAAGAAGTTCTTCGGTGAGTTTTTTGACTTGAAAACAGCACATAATTGATTAATATGGTAATATAGTAATTTTTGGTTGTAAAGGACCGAAGAAAATTTGTAATATGTTGTTTTGCTGATTCTATTTCAATTTAGTGGGATGTTGCATTTTGTTAGATAGAAATTCTCTACTCTTTTGCAAGAAGCTGCTATCTGTCTTAACACAGTGCACTTTACATCCACTGTTCAAATGGCATGCTTGCAATTTAGTACTGTTTTGTCTAGAACCTTGATGATCTCCATTAGTTTTCAGTAAAAGATCACAGTTCGATCATGTCGTATGCTTTTTGTCAAATGCGAGGAAAAGATTGGGAAATTGTTTAGATTGATGAATGTTAAAGCTGGAGCCTTAAATCTCTCGTGATATAAGAAAATAGGTTTCTGAAATCACACAAGTATCAATGTAGAACCTTTAGTGTAATGCTATACACAGGTTGTAATCAAATAGCAGATTGGAAAAAAAAAAGAGAGGCTCAAATCACATGCAAATGATTAGAATCTCCCTTGATTTTGGAATTGATTGTCTTCTTGATGTGCTGGCCTTGTGCTGATCCATTGTTCATTAGGAGTCTAAAGTTAATGGTTTGTAACCTTAGGGCACACAAGAACCACTTTTGTGCTGATCCAAAGCTGGATTGAAAATGTTCAACTTGCTATCTCCTAGAATACTGTAGTGGAACTAAGGGATGCTACTTTATCACCTCAAATGTTTATCTTTATGGTCATGCACCAGCTTGAGAGAAAACACACTTTTTGTACCATTTTGTGGTTAGTTTTGTATTAAAATCCTATGCAATTGAATGAACAAGCAATCTTGGAAACTTAAGATAAAGTTATTCTTTCTTGCCTTGCGTTCTCTCGCTCTCGCTCTCGCTCTCTCTCTCTCATTGTGGCACAGAAAGAGTCTTGAATTGTGCTTTCACTGAGGCATTATCATTTTGAATATATTGCTTTAAAAGTATATTTCCTTGGGAGAAGCTTCATCGTGTTTATCAAAGTTAGCGAACATATACCATATTGTTATTCTCATGGATTGCAGTCTTAGATTTTTTTTTTCCTCTCTCTCTTTTGTCTACTAACTTCCAATTTTCATGCAGATGTTTCCTGGATGTGTTAATTGTGGTGTCAGAGGCAACCTGCTGCAATGCAAAGACTGCCATCAACCCTATCATTATGAGTGTGTTGGTAGGGCCTTTAAGGTATATCCAACTTTTGGTGAGGAGAAAGAAAAGAAAAACCTTCGTTGGACTGTACTAAACAGCCTGACTTTTCATTATTATCTAATGAATCTCTCTTTGTTTCCCTTTTGACTACTCTCTCCCTCTCTCTCTCCAATGCTCGGACAAATCTGTAGGCAAGGCATGTTCTTAATAGGGAAATGGTGACATGTGGTTGTAAACTAAGAGATGCCTCTGCACATCAGCCAATCCAAACATCAAGCAAAATGGAAGCAGAAAAACACATTCAAGAATCTGATGTGAAACTAATTTTTGCTAGTTCATGTAAACCACATGTGATGGGGTGTGATGACGAGTACAGCTCTGGGAAAGCCACAGAGGCACCTCCTAATGTGGATATATCCTTGAAAAGTAATTCACTTCATGGTCACATTCTTTCATGTACAGTGATGAATGTAGATTCTGAAGGGAAGTTAGTTTCTCATTCAACAGAGAGTTTGGATTCTTTCAGTTCAAAACCTTCTGTAGAAAGGAACCGAATCCCTGTATGCGATACTGTTTCATGTTTTTTGAAAGCACCGAACTTAGAAGGTACTGATTCTTTATCTGAAGATAAGACTGTAAACTGTTCAAGCAATTTGCTTGGGCGAGCCAAGTTGACCACTTCTCTGATTACTTTTAGTCGAAGAGGTAAAAGGAAAAAAGATGATGATGTGGCTGATGTTAAATGTTCGTTTGCCGAGGAGAAAAATTATTCAGATCTTACCAACTGGAGTAAAACTGCTGACTGTCTTGTGCCTCATAAAGTCAGCTCTGGAGATGATACAACAGATATGGAGCTATCTATGGAGGGTAGAGATTCAAGGCCTATGTGTCATCAAAATCAAAATAATGTATGTCCTCTTCCTTTCTGAATGGCATTATCTTATGTCTCTTGAAACGTGCAAGTTAGGAACCCTTAGCAAATGATGGTAAGGCGTGGTTTAAGCTACCAAAACTCTAAAGGTATATCAATTTAGTCTCATCTTTATAACTGTTGTTTTTGTTGCTCTAACATTTAGAGTCCTTACAGTGTTATCAGTTTTATATTGTTATTTATTTTTGAAGGTGAGATTTGGACCTCCTGTTTTTTTAGTTGATTACATGCATTTTAAACTATCTTTTACACTATTTTTGCATAATATGGTTAAATATAGGTGCTGAATATCTGGATGAATCACATCTAGCAAACCATAATGCTCTTTTCTTATTGTATGTTGTGACAAGGAAAACTACGAGTTCTTGAACAAGTCATCTGTACTTTAGATAGTTTAAATGGCAATGCTTTAGGTCAAATTCTTTTGCTAAAGAGAAGAAATGAAAAACTATCTGTTCACTGTGTGTACTTTGCAAGTGTGAGAGGTGATAAGAAGTGACTTTGATTTGATAACAATTTCCAGGGTAGGAGTGCACATATTCTTTCTATTTTAGAACTTGTGATAAATGAGTTAGCACAAGAATCCATGAGGACTTGAATACTGGCTTGCAGTTGATGCTGATTCTTAGGCTTTAACTTGAAGCTGATTGAAATACCTAATTATATCTGTCCTTTGGTTGATTCAGTTCATGTGCATATGCTTAATGCATCCTCGCAGTTTTAGTTTAAGATGTGTAAAATCGATACAGGTTTCTTTCCATCAGTCCTTCATGTGTGTACTTGATTTTTTTGATAGATGGAAGATGATTCTGCACATTTGCATGTAGCAGCTGCTAGAGAAACTAATACGTAAGTTTCATTATGTCTTTAATTTATTGCACGTAAAGCCTGAAATTGGGATTTGGTCGTCAATTATATAGCAGATTGATTGTTTTTCATGCAGTTTGAAATGTAAGGAAGAACTACCCCATGGTTCTGAATGCACATCCAAGGATGCTTCACTCACTGGTGGACAAGGACAGATTTCCAAAGTTGCCGTGGACAATGAAGAAGCTCCTTTTGATAATTGTTCACAGATCTCAATAAGAGGTACTGCAAAAAATCCCTGTGAAGCCATAGTCAAAGATGTAGAGTTGGAGGATACTAAACACAGAGATGAATGTGAAGTTCTGTCAACCGATGGTGGGAAAGCAGCAAAGGTTCCTGATCACACAAAAGAAGGAAATGGGCCCTGCTTGAATCTGTCTGTTGCTCTGGGTACATTAACAACTACAATGGCATTACTTAGTGGTTTTACCTTCATGTGATCAAATTAGGAGTGCAAATTATTTCTTTTATCTTGCTTTTCAGATTCATGTTGTCCATTGGAGTGTGATGTTAATTTGGATTTGGGCGGTCAAGAGGATCCTGTAAATGCTACTTCAGGATCTCTGCGAGAATCAATGAACTCCATAAGCAGAAGTCATCCCACTGATTCAGATCAAGCATCTCATGCTGAAATATTGGAAGGCCTAGATAAGGGAGTTGGGGAAGACTCGCCAATTCATGCTACAAGGGCCCTCAGTGAAGCATCTACTTCTACGGAGGGAGCTGGTTTTGACTTAAAAGCTAAGGTTGGAGCTTGTCCTATATCCACCATGGACAGTGAATCAAAAAATAAATGTCTGCAGGCAAGCTGTATCTCATTGCATTGCTTCTTCTTCTATTTATTTATTTTTTATTTTTTTTCAGTATATTCTAGTATAATATTAATTCTTGTTGGTTTCAACGTGTGTGTGCGTGCGTGTATTAATTCTTGTCCTATGTGAGTTACTTCAGCTCTTTAAGAATCGAAATTCCATAACAGTACTTCCAGTAGATGATATAAGTGCTTGTCTAATGATCCTTTCTCATTGAATTAATTCCAGCTTTTTTCTGAAGAAAAAGGCAATTGCTTTGACTTGGCTATTGCAACGGCAGAAAATACCACTTGCATGGTTCTGGAAGAAAGTAAATCTCTTGATTTAGGAAGCAACACTAATCAGATGTTCCAAACTTCAAGTGGTTCTCCATTGGATTTGGGTTTATCTCTACCGACAGGGTCTAATATGGGTAATCATTGGTCTAAAAAGTGCATGAACACATCACCAGTCTGGAACTCTGATTGTAAAATCAGAGATTATGTTCAAGAATCAATGTCTCACTCTTCATCTAACCAGGCATCTTCATTACTGAGACATAAGCTGATGCTAGATAGTATTGTAAGTCGAGCGAGTGCTTTGAATGCAAAGAGTGGATTTCAAGACAAGATTAAGTCATATACTACCCTGTGGTCAGAGGAAGAACTAGATTCTCTATGGATCGGTGTGAGGAGACATGGAAGGGAGAACTGGCATGCCATGTTAAGGGATCCAAGACTCCACTTTTCTTCATGGAGGACAGCAAGGGACCTTGCTGAGCAGTGGGAGCAAGAACAAGCTAAGCTGCTAAATGGCACTCATGTTGTAAAATTCAAGTCTCCGCTAGCACTTGATATTTCTTTGGAGAATAATGGTGGATTCCTAGGCCCAAAGACAGGTATCTGGAAGGAAAATAGTTCCGAGGAAACCAGGCTCTCACTAGGAGATGTATATGCTCATAGAACTGGAGGTAGTTACTTGAAGAGGTGTCGGTACAGCTACTCATGTTCGGAAAATGAGACAGATCCCTTACATAGGCCTGCTAATTACCCGAGGAGTGCACCATATCCAGATTTTGCTGGCAACATATACGGCAAAGCTCCCCATGTGATGAATGTGCCGATATGTGATCCCTTGCTACTCAATAGTCCTTTTGCAGCTTTGGCCTCAAAGGGCAGCTTGCCCCACTGGCTAAGAGAAGTGGTAAATACCCCTCCGAGGCCAATGGAGGCAACTCCACCTCCTGGCTTTTCATCTATTGTTCATTCGGGGACAATGCGAGTGAGCAAACAGTATCCAGATCATAGTGAGCCATACCTCACCAAATTTAGGAGCAGGACAGATGGCGAGTTTGGCAGTGCAAGGGCAAATGATCTACCACCATATGGTAGTGTTCGTTCTGATGTATTATTGGGAATGAGATATGGAAAAGCTGAAATGAGCAGGGGTTCTTCTGGTTTTGTCAGTAAACCCGACAACTTGATTATCATTGATAGTGATGCATCTTCTGAGGAGACCATATCCGATGATCATAGTGCTAGGCCTTAGCTTTTGATGATGTTATGCTTCTTTCTGCTAAAATGTGTATTATCTGCTGTACAGTTTTGTAGTCTAGCAATCTGTCAATAAGTTTTAGCCAGTTTTCTTGTTAGTTATAGACACATTGATAAACAAAGTGGTTGATCCTAGTGAGCAGAGCCTGAAAATATTTAGTTTTTCTTGCTCGTCTCCACAGAAATTAAACTTTCACCATGAATGTGTTGTAGCTTAAAAGTAAAATTATTTCGGTTAGTTTTGGCATGTACCTGAAGAAAGTTCCAAACTTTTTTCTATCCCATTTTTGCCATTGAGTTAGCAGCGGAATGACATCGTAGTTTGGACTTCTATTTTGGTTTTATCCACAGATGTATAGAAGAATAGGTTCAATACGTTTCTATATATATTAAAAATTTTATTTCTTGATATTTTTTCTTCTGTAGTTTGATTTGAATGGTGACATATACTTCTAAAATCTTTGAATATTCCAATGCTTGGCAGAGTGAAAAGGAAAAAAGAAAGAATTTTTAGTCTGACAGTCGAAACCAATGAGTTATGGCCAAGTGAAATTTTGAGTTTATGCTCCCATTAGAGCCCTATAAATTAAAGAAAAGAAGAGGGCAGTATGAGGTATGTATCTTGTTTTTCTTGAATGATTCAATTAAAGAAATCAAAACCTGATCGTTAAATCTTAGGATAGGTATGAGCAAATTCATGTCAAACAAGAATAGGAAAAATAACAAAAATAAGATATCAACTAAGCTAAATAAATTGGCAGTCATGTTTGGAATTCCTAGATGTTATACAATTTTATAAAATGATAAATCCTATGTTATCCCAAGATCCTTTTGCATGAAAATTATCGACAGAAAAATCTGTCTTTCGTTAACAAACCTTTGGCTAAAAGTTTAGAATAAATGTTTTTTAAGTGATCACTCTGTCTTTCCCCTTCCTCTGTTTCCTCTGTTTAAAGCATTTGTAATGACTGTAAAAATGGCGAAGAATCATAGGATACTCAAGCTGGTACACCCTGGAGGCTTTGTTGAGATTCATCAGAAGCCAATAACAGCTGATCAAGTCATGAAAAAGAACCCGAGACACTTCGTTACTCGCCCAGATGTGTTCAAGTTTCCATGGATTGTTGTCCGGCCTGAATCTGTTTTGAATATTGGCAGTGTCTTTTACATTGTTCCCTTCCATACTCTTCATGGTTTGATGCGAAGAAAAATATGCCCATTTGACAATTCTCCGCTTCTGCAACAACAGTTGATTGATTCTTCTCCTGTTAAGGTAACATTTTTTCATGAGCGTTTCAAGAATCCATTTCCTAATTTATCGCGGCCACGAAGCAAAGTGGATTTCAAGATTGATCATTGGCCTGATGATGCCATTTTCCCTGATTGTCTGATTAAAGACAAGCACCCAGACCATGATCAAGACTCACCATTCAGGTTTCCGTTTCAGCTTGAGCTTGATTTTCCAAGGAAAGCATATTCTTCATTCACGTCTCCATTTCAGCTTGAGCTTGATTCTCCAAGGAAAGCATTCTCAGTGGATCATTGTTGTGCAGCTTTTGAATTTGAAGATTACCAAGAATCTAAGCAGCAAAGTGACAACAATTTTATAATTGAGCCTACATCTTCGTTAGGTATTGCTTCAAGTGATGCTCATAAGGGTAAAACTTTTCCAGAAGTGGATGATGGATTGGAGTCCAACATTTATCAGAAGGAAAAAAAGGTACTAAAATCTTGTTTGAAGAAGGAAAAAAACAGTAGATCGCAGAGTTTCAGAGTGAGATTCCTTATTCCAGAAGAGAATGCTGAGAAGATAAATATAGAGGTCCTCAAGTTACAACAAACAAAATCTCGATAGCTTCTTGCAATCTTGCAGATCACAGAGTTTTTTCCTCTCTGGCGGATCATGTATTGAGCTATCTTATTGAATGAGATACAGTGTAATGTGATGCAATCAATATAAGTTAAGAGTACTGTTTTGAGGTCTGTAATATTTAGTTATTTAACATATAATGTTCTTGTTTTGTTCTCGTAGTTAGATCCTGTGGTTCACTTATCTTTTTCGTATTTAATCCTTGAATCCCATTTTTCAGAGTTGAGGCATATATTATAAGTCAATGAAATCTGCTATGAGTTGTTTCTGTGTTCTATCTTCCATTCATCAGAAGAATAATTTGTTTCCACTATAATAGGTTTTCAATACTTCCTGTCAAGACAGTTCATGAATTTATTCATAGACGAAACCATGTAAAAATTATTCCTTTACATGTCAATTTATCATTGATTTGGTCCAGTTGGTCAGGTAATTATTTCCACTTACCTAATATGGACTTGCACATCATATACAATTACATCATATTCCTATACATACCTGACAGATTTAAGTATACATTGGGTGGGAAAAAAAAAACACTTCATACCTTCAAAAAGGCTCTTTTTTTTTTTTCAATGTTCCTTAAAATTCTGAATAAATTTGGCAAGTGAACCTTGTAAATAAGCATGATACTCCCTGCTGAAACTAGATTCAGGCACGTTCAAATCCTGAGAACTCCTTCCCCTATTTTCCTTGAAATGTGCCAATGTCTTGAATTTGCTATTTGTCCCATTTTTCCTGGATGGACTTGGGTTCATATCATCACGAATTGATTGTTTCAGAAGGAAAGAATGGTTATGGTCAAGTGCAGGCATTGGATTGTCTGTGCCATAAGTTTTAGTCACATATTGCTTTGCGTAAGCCGCAGCTTGTTGTCCATTATTGATACCCAGTTCAGAGGAAATGTCACCCTCCAATATTTTCAATACCTGCAGAACTCATTATAGTTTAATAATTAAAATATTATAAGAATTCGTTATAGCAAGTTGATAGAGGAAAGCAAAAAAAAAAACCTTGGACATCCTTGGTCGTTTTTCTGGATTGGTTGAAATACATAAGCTGGCAGCATACATCATATATTTTACTTCATTCTCCACATAATTTTTCTTCAGTCTCGGGTCTATAATCTCATTAACCATCTTCCTCTTTAGCAATGGGCTACCCTGTAGCAGGCAGATTGAACTAAATAGTTAGAATTTGCAGCTCAGCCTGTTTTGCATATACGGTCATGGCCATAACCATCTTACTGAGAGAAAAAAAAAATACCCATTCTTGTACAAATTGTTCTCCTGTGATTCTTGAAAAGTTTGTTGCTTTAATGCCAGACAAGAGTTCCAACAGAACCACACCAAATGCATATACATCAGCTTTTTCTGTTATAAGACCTGTTTGTGTGTATTCAGGAGCCAGATACCTGAAGTTATAGAACATTATACCACAAATAGATATCAGAATGATTCCGTTAACCAGAAAAATGTGATTGAGTATGATATTTTAGTACCCGAAAGCACCGACAATTCGGGTTTCCTCTGCAGACTGACCATCCGCTTGCCATCTTGCCAGACCAAAATCTCCCACCTACTTGAACTGCACATACTAAGCAAAATGTATGTACTAAATGATGAAGATGTAAAGATTTTTTATGGTAGATATGGACTGACCATGGGTTCAAAATCATGTGTAAGTAGGATATTGTTAGGCCTGAAATCTCTATGCACAATGCATCCCACTCTGCAATCTTCATGAAGATACCTCAGACCTCTTGCAGCTCCAATTGCAACTTTCATTCTATTATGCCAAGCCATAACCTGATTTGTCTCAGTTCCTGAGGTGTATGCAATTTCAATTATACAGTAAAAAAAATGATAGAATACTGTTGTTTTGTTCAGACACAAAAAAGCTGTTCAGTTTCTTTCCGATTTTGTCATGATTTACATGATATGTAATATACTCAAATGGCAACAATTCTAAATATAATTGCAATATTCTTCAAGCTTACCGTATAAATGCTTATCTAAGGAACCATTGCAAGCAAACTCATAAACAAGAAGCCATTCTGTCTCAATGCAATATCCTATCAGCTTCACCAAATTCCTGTGCTGTGCACAGCTCAATATTTCAACCTCCGAGCAAAATTCTAAAGCTCCTTGTGCACTCAGGGTCTTATGCTGCTTCACAGCAACAAACTGCCCATCAGCCAGAATTCCTTTATATACATACCCCGATCCACCATCTGCTAAGAGATTATCACTTGAGAATCCATCAGTGGCTTTTTGTATCTCTTTGTAGCTGAACTTTCTTGGAGCTTTTCCAAAAACAGGTGCATTGTGCTTGCAAATGGAGCAAAGAGGTGGTGGTCTGGATGGTTCCTTCATGGAAATAGACATTGCTTTTCTTATACTTGAGGTTCGTTGATCGATTCGAGAAGGTGAGAACTCAGGGTTTTCTTCTCCAATGCTAGTCATAGAATATCTTCTATGAGTCATCTTCGCTTGGTTCTTTGAATCTCTGGAAAAGCATGGCGAATCCACCGATCTTCTAGCAGGAATTCTTACTATAGCTTTTTCCATATCTGTGTCAGAATAGCCAAAACAGTTAGCGGGCCTGGTTAAAGGCTAATTCTCTTCCATGACCACTGAACTTTTTATACCCTTAGCAAAGATTGGCCAATAAATTATAAGACAATAAGTTTTCTTACCTACTTTTGTCTTTAGATTGCCACAATTTCTCTTAAGTTCATCATCTGAGGGGCTTGCCGACAATTTTTGAGGCAAATTGCCAGTGTCAAAGCTTGGTATCTTCTCAGTAATGCCATAGAAAGAGGGAAAATAATCAGATTTCAAATGAAGAGTGGGAGTGGAAGAAGGGCTATTAGTCTTGTGAAGCTGCTCCTTTTCTGGACCAGACCATGAAACTGTATGATCTATATCAGAGACAGTACTTAGTATACCGAAACTACTTGTGTTAATGTCACTTTTGTAGTTTCCAGTGACACTAGGTAGCTTTCCAAGCATGCCTGCATCGGTCGGACCACTTTGGTCTATACTCAAACTGAATCTTTTCTCTGCTAAAGGATTAACTGCTCTGAGAAGTCTTGGAACTGCATGTTCTATCATTACAATGTTGCAATTCAATTGTTTCATGCAGCAATCACTTTCTTTCTTCAACTTTCTGCAATTCAAGAAAATTTGCTTCAGAAATCTTTCACTTGAAAAAGAACAACAGATATATCGATTTCTACAATTAGTAATCTGATTCTGACCTATCTAAAATTACCCAGGTCGCCTCAAGCTCTTTTGCTTCTGTGGCCACTGATCCCAGTTTTGAATCAGCTATAACTTTCACTTGAATTTGGACCTGTAAATTATGAACAGATGGTCACAGTCTTAAACTACACAAACTGATATTACTATTTTTCTACCTGCTTATTGTGGACCAAACATAGCTGCTTCATCATCTTCAGACAAACATTATGTATCTTCCGGACTGAATCCTGTTTACTTTCCTTACAGAAGCTGTCATAATCTGATGAGTTCTGCTGTTTTTGCCTCCATTTCTTGAACATGCCTATAATGAGCAATCATACGTTCATATCAAGTGACAAATTCTGAAAGATAAGCAAATTAAAAGAAAGAAAACAAAACCTACAAGAAAGAAAATGAGTGATTCTATTTGGAGAAGTCGAAGAACGTCCATTGAAAGGAAGCAAAGCTAGTAAAGTTATGGAATCCATGGCTTTGGTTATATTGCAGACTGCCCATTCTAATGCATGATCAGTGATTTCTTTACTAGCATCAACTGCTACTATCATCACCTCACTGTCCATTTTTTTTCCTTTCACAAGAATTCAAAACAAAGGAAGAAAAGAAAAAAGGGAAAAATCAGACACTTAATTATGAGAGCTTACTATTCATGGAAAATCAGACACTTTTTCCATTTATATCAGTTAGTTTGCCTAGCCGGCTGTACAAATTTATATTACCCAACCGTCTAATTCAGACTCCAAGTTTGGGTTAAAGCAATATTTTTACTGTTAAACTTTATAAGTATCAATAAGGCGTATTAATAGCTCAATTCATTTAATAAAATAACAGAATTATAATTAATTATAATAAAAACAGTTGTTTTTTTTTAGCATATTTAGATTCTTTTATTGCTTAACGTGACAACAGAAAAAACAAGAAGGACCATTAACGAGAAGGCCAATAATTGGGCAGCATCGGATGAAACATTTGACTTGATCATTTTTATGTCTGATAGCATCTGGAAAGATTTGCAATATTCATTTCATGTATAATTATTCTTTCAAATTATCCTTTTTATTTGCAGGACGTTCTTCAAGCTATTCAAGACATATATTCAACACCAAACTAGAAAAACTATACAATAATCAAAGAGACGGACTTGCAAAAATAAGGCAAAGTTTACAAATAATTAGAGAGGGTAGAAAATCTTCAATTGTATACATCAAATAGTGCATATTGGTTGATAAAATGTCAGCCGCATCTTTTGTCCAGAAACATGAAAGTGATTTACTTGGCATGATTAGAGGTGAGTAATAAAAAAAATCAAGTCAATCGATTTTTAATTTGGTTCTATTCTTCGGTTTTTCGGTTTAAACTTTTAAAAAAGTTCAGTTATTTCGGTTCGGTTTTGAAAGAAAAAAACCGTACAAAAATCGAACCAACCGTAGTTCTATTTAATTGAGTAATTTTTTGAAATTTTTAATTGGCTAATTATTTTGCATATGTAAATTATTTTATTTTGAGTTGCAAATTATATGAGTAAATTTATTAATTATTAATACTATTTTTTTAGTTGATAATTTAAAATTTTGACGATTGAATTGAATATCGATTGAATGAAAAAGTTTATTTAACAGTTTTTGTTGCATTATTTATTATATATTTTGAGATTTTATCTTTAATTTGAACTTATATTTTGCACAATTTGAATATTTTTAATTTAGTATATTATAATTTGAATATTTTGTTGAACTACTCCATGTTGCACTTAAGACTGGTATCTAAGACAAATTATTCAACCAAACAACTTCGATACTTTAAACTTAGGCTTAATTTCATTTGTAATCACTTAAATTTGAGGATTTCAATGGTATGATCACTAATATTACAAAAATCGAAAAATTGATAATCTAACGATAAAAAATATAAAGATAAATATACTTTTTATCTGTCGAATATTAAATAAAATATAATACGATTAATAATTTCAAGATTTTAAAATATTGTATTTTTGCTGTTGTCAATAAATTTTGTTATTTTTAATGATTTCGGTGGCCGAATTTTCATTTTTTTATGATTTTTTATTATAAATAAAAATTGAATAATTTTTTCGTTACAAATTATAATACAATGTTTATAACGTTATAATTGTCAAATTTAAACACAAATGAAACTAACACCTGAACTATTGTAAATTGGAATGCAATTATATCAGACAATTCTATCGTTTTCAAGCACTGTTTGAGTTTGGTTTTAAGACGGTAAACAAAGGAATGTCACTTCATTCATTTGGAGTTGTCTTGTCTGTTGTATTTTCTGCTAGACAGCATTATAATCTTAAGCTGAATAAGAACAAAATATATTTATAAATCATATATATATTTTGAACTTGTGGCACTGAACAATTAATTAATGAACATATTTAGGGAAAAAAAAAATTCAAAATAAAACATATATATTGGAAAAAGGACCTCAATGCAGATCCATCCTCCGCCTGTACTCCCACAAAACCCAAATCAAAAAGAAAAATGAACTTTTTTTCTTTCAGCTCCCCTCCTAAGAATTTATATTAGGGAATCAGTTGTTATGAATTAGAGTAATTATGCACAATGATGCTAGAAAGATCCTGTTTTTCTAACGAGTATCATCAGATTCAGTTTGTCCACCCAGTAACCTACCACTGTAACTGTCTGATCTTGTTCTGTCTAGTGAATCATGGCCATCATTGCTGCATTTTTCGGCTTTTTCAGCGTCAGAAACAAGGCCTTCCTTGGAGTTCTTCTTGCTCAAAGATGGATTATGATATGTCTGATCCCTGCTACTGGAAGAAACATTTCCGCTATTCGATCCATTAAACTTTACAGAATCCTCTCTGTTTCGCATTCTCTTGCTGCACTTATTCGGACTCGAAGAAGAACTTCCCCCACTTGATCTGCTGCTGCTATCACTGTCTGAACTATTTTCAGCTTCGTCATGCTTCTGTGGCTCAAGCTTATCAGTTTCCTTGGGTGGAGTTGAAGGTGGTGATGGAGAAGGTATTGCTGCCTTAGAAGCCATGGAAAGAAAGTTTAAAGCTGTTACAACATCGCCTATCCAGGGACGGGTTTCGCATTCTTCTTGCAAGCACATTGCAGTCATTGCAACTGCCTGATTCAAATCCTTTTCAGGATAATTCTTGCCGAGTAGTGGATCTACCATATCAGGAAACCTTTTCGGGTCCCGAAAGATCGGTGTTGCCTGTTTGATATATATAAGAAAAAATTTTAAAACATATTCTGTAACTATCAAGAGTTAGTCAAGTGGTCTCTATTAACAGCATATTCTGCAAACATTCTGAACTTACCCAAGTAACTAGATTTTGCTCTTCGATGGGTTTCGAAGGGTCTATGGATCTTCTTCCAGTTATAAGCTCTAATAAGATGACTCCAAAACTATATACATCTGATTTTAATGTGAGTTCACCTCCTCTTGAATATTCTGGAGCACTATAGCCATAAGTTCCCATTATTTTTGATGAGAAATGCTTATTGTCGCCTGAATTAAGCTTGGCAAGTCCAAAATCCGATAGCCGAGGATTAGAATTTTCATCTAATAAGATGTTTGTGGGTTTCAGATCGCCATATACAACAGGAGGATTGGACTTCTCATGCAAGTATTGCAGACCATTTGCAGTACCCAATGCTATTCTCATTCTTGCATACCAATCTAATGGCTCTTTCCCTGCTGGAACATCTGCAAATCAATGCATGATCTTTGTAATTAGACCTTAACCACTTAGCCTGGTGGCCAACGCAAGTACAACAGGTCTTCTAGTGATATTTAATTATAGTTGCAGTTGGAACGTTTTAACCAAAAAAAAAGAAAGAAAATTACCAAAGAGACGGTCTTGTAAGCAACCTCCTGTCATGAATTCATATACTAAAAGCCTTTGATCACCATCAGCACAATATCCGATTAGGTTGGCAAGATTTGGATGATTTATTGCACTTAGCGTCTTAACTTCAACAAGGAATTCCTTGTTCCCTTGCAATCCACTCCTGTCAAGTTGCTTTACAGCTACTTCCTGAAACAGGATCAATTATGAATAGATTTATGGACTGAATCTTCCCAAGAATTTCCATTTTAATTTAAAATTGGAAACTAAATTATAAATAGACCTGGCCGGTGGATGCAAGTGTCCCTTTAAAACATCTTCCAAATCCACCTTCTCCTAACAGACATTCATGGCGGAAGTTCTTGGTTGCTGTGGCTAGCTCCCGGAATGTGAATGCTTGTGCTGCTGTATCTTCAACTTTAGTTTCCTCTCCTGGTTTTTGTTTCTTTAATTCTGCACAAACAAAGCCAATATCATTGCATCATGATTCATAATAATTAATCCCAGACAGGCTTATAAAGACGCAAAACCTTGCCTATATTCACTCGAAAAAAAAAACTCCTGCCATTTGAAGGGTTGTGATTAAAAAGAAAAACAAAAATGGAAAGTACCAGGGGATTTTTCAGCAGATTCTCTAGAAGGAGCTCCATGCTCTCTTTTGCTAAAAGATTTCCAGCACGAAAAACAATTCATTTATGGATCCTTAATGAACAAAATCACCTCTAAACAAGAACAGCTAATGTAGCAGAAAGGTGAATGGCTGTGCCTTGAAAGAAAAATATGTGAAGAAATTAATATATGCAATCAAAAAAGGAATCTGATAGAGAGAATACAGCAAAAATGGGTCCTTCAATGCAATCGAAGGACCCGAAAGGAGAAAGAGCTCAAGGAAAGAAGGAAAAAATCGTCGAAACAAAGCATTTTTTTTAGGGAGTCGAAAGAAAATGAAAGTCTTTTCCTTAGAGAACTCTATCGGAGAAAAAGGAGGAGAAATCATTAGCCATTTTTGGATTTCTGACCAAAAATAAATTATGGAAGTTTCAGGCCAATGTAACAAATTCATCGCCTTCACACACTCTTCTTCTCCGCATCTGTATCATCTCCCACCGTTCAACATCAGGATTCAAATCTATGATCCTGAATGCTCCTTTTAATTTTCAATTAAATCCTATTTCTATAGGGTTATTACATATTTTCCACTGAACTTTTATACACCAGGACACCTCAATTTGTCAAGAATGCAACTCTCGACCTTCTATATGGTGAATGGTTTAGACTCATGGGATCATATTAGGAATGGTCATGGGACGGAAAATTTTCGTTTTTAGCGGATAACTGCATTTTCAAATGGATGTGGATGGAAATTTTCCAAAAACATTTTCCGTAGGGACGAGAACGGGAGAAAAATATTTCCTGATTTAGAATTTGAAACGGAAACGGAAATTGTGATCTTCGTTCCGAAATTTAGTAATTAAATTTATATAATTTAGTTTTAAATTATATTTAATTTCAATTTTGATAATTGTTAAATTATATTTAAATTATATAGAGGTTAGTGTGGGGCCAGCAGTAACCAACGGCTCTAAGCGTAGTGTGTATTTGGATTTTGAAACAGAGAGGAGTCAGCGATACCAAATTGTGGTAAGGTGGGTTGGAATGTTTGGCCATAGTCGTGCAGTGGGATTGGAGGCACCAAGAGAGAATGCTGGTATTAATCCACAAGGAAGGAAAGATGGGTGGCTGGAGATTGAACTGGGTGAGTTGTTTAACAATGGAGGGGAAGATGGGGATTTGGAAATGAGCATTTTGGAGGTCAAGGGTGGTGATTGGAAGTAGTTCAGGGTATAGAAATTAGGCCAAAACAGGATAAGAATCACGGTATATAAATAAGCAGCAACCATAAGAACCATTTGCTGCGGCTGACATTTTAGTTCTTATTTCTAAACATGTAGACGTCAAGCAAGGGGAGGCTGATCTGCCGTATTTCTACCCATTCTAGTAATTTATATTATTGTTAACTTGTGCGGTGTTCGGCAATCGGCATTGCTACTGAAGTGTGTATGCGAATGTTTTACCGGTTCCATTTCAAATGAAAAAAAGAAAAAAAAATTATCTCTTCAAAAAATTGTGTTTAGAATATGTAGAAAAATTTTAATGTAGAGTCGGTGTGGTCTGATAAATATAAAAAACTTGATATTTCATATAAAAATATGAAAGGGCATTTTAGTACTTAAAATTAAAAACTGAAAGGGCATTTTAGTACTTAAAGATTAAAAATTAAGAGTAACTAGATACTTATTTATATTTTTAAAAAAAGGCAATCATTTTAGTAACACTACCATCTTTTTTGTCAAAACTAAGTAACACTGTCTGTAATGCAATAGATTGAGTTTTTATATGTAAATATTACAAGAGAATTGACTTTTTGACTTCTTATAGGTAAATATTATAAGAGAATTGACTTGGAAAATGCGAAATTAAGCTTATTCGTGATTTGTTATTAATTCGATTTACAAATAAAAGTGGATTTTTTGGGCTATTGATGGTCCCAATTGTTTGTGGATAAGCATTTGATGGCTTCATGCTATGTCAGTTAAAGCTTATCCAGCTAAACGAGAAAAAGGCCAACGGCCCAACCGTTAAAAATGCTGCCAAATTATGTAATACATTATAAACAATTAAAAAAAATTATCTAATGTAAATTCAAATTAGTCAGAAAATAAATTTTAAATATTAAATAATTACAAAAAAATTATTAATATTTAATTAATTTAGGTATTTTGATATTAAGGATACTTATATGAAATTATGAAGATTCAGCTCATATATAAATGGAGAAAATCAGCGTTGAATTTTCTTTTATAATAAGCCAACTCAATTTGAATTAAAGTAGTTGGAGTCTATTAGCTTATAAATACCATAGTCTAAGTAAAAAAAAAAAAAACTTAAAATGAATCAGCTATATAATTTTTCAGGAATTAATATCATGTAGCTAGCTATAAATGAATAAGATGGATCAGTCGATATATATATATATATATATATATATAATTTAGTTTTTTTAAATAATATATAATTTAGTTTCAAACCTTTAATTTTTTTTTGCTGAATAATTATTGATAAAGCGTAAAAAGTTTTTATATGAGAAAGAGAGTAGGCAGCTAAGGTGCCCGATCGGATGATCTGATCCTGCAAGAAGAAGTATCCTGTCGAATCAAACGTTAGCACTCTGAAATTTAAGTTAGTGGTTTTATAAAGAGATAATATTTAAAGAGAGAGTCTCAGATGTTCACTACCTGGAATCACTGTTTGTTGGACTATTTATAGGAGATAAATGATGGGTATTTGAGTACTTGAAATGTGATAATTAGCAGTTGGAGTAGGTGAGCGGCGATGTAACAGAGAACAAGTGAAAGATATGGACGCTAGCTTGTGTCACTAGACTGACATGATGTATTGTTCCATCAATTTGATCGAATATTGTGCCTTTCTGTCCTGTCTTTCAGCTCACACTTTATCTTCCTTGTTAATAGGCTTTGGCCACTGCCAAGTGTTGTTGGACTGACTTGATTAGATTTTGAAAGATATTTTTTCTATAATTATAAATTATACTTCAAACTTAAAAGCGAAGATAATATATATATATATATATATATATATATATATATATATATATATATATATATATATATATATATATATATATATATATATATATATATATATAATTTAGTTTTTTTAAAATAATAAATAATTTAGTTTCAAACCTTTAATTTTATTTTTTTTCTGAATAATTATACTTCAAACTTAAAAGCGAAGATAATTTAAATACTATATGAGAAAAGATTGCAGGGTTTAAAACTTTAAATGCAAACGAATCGATACTAGGGATGATCACGGGACGGGGCGGGGGCGGAAAGTGCCTCCTCACCTATTGCCCCGCGCAAGGGCGGGGCGGGGACCGATAATATTTCGGGAAAAAAATTTCCCCCATCCCCATTCCTGCAGAAATTTCCATTACTGCGGAGATCTTCGTTCCCGCATAAAAAATATTTTTATTTAAAAAAAAAATTAATTATAACAAAAATATAATATTTAATAATTAAAAATATAAATTCAATTACAAATCAAATTAATATAAATTTTAACAATTAATAAAAATAAAATTAAATATAATTTAAAATTAAATTATATAAATATAATTAAATTTAGTAATTAAATTTCGGGAGAGGGGACCATAATCTCCGTCTTCTTCCCGAATTTTAAGTCGGCGAATAATTTTTTTTTATTTTCATTCTCACAAAAAAAATTTTCTGAAATTTTCTATCCCGTGATCATCCCTAATCGATACTTGATAGTAGCTATCTTGGAAAAGCAGAAATCGAAGGGCAGAAATGCAAATAAATCGAAATTACGAATATTGAAAAAAAAAAAAACCAAAGAAAAAAAAAAAGAAAAAGAAAACTCGTCGTTAGAATATGGAAGAAAACTATATCTGAAAAGCTTTGGGTTGTGTTTTTGGTGACCATCTCCTCCAATTTGCCCGCGACTCAAAGGGCTAAGCTTCTTTTCACACAACTGCAATAAAAAGCAGCGATAATAGATAAGCAAGGAAGTAACAGAGAAAGAAACCCTTCACTATCAACACAGGTGCTTCTCCTTCTTCTTTTTTCTCCTATTTCCAAAACTGATTCTTTGGGGGATTTGGGTTTTACAGCTTGTGGGTTTTGCCATTTGAATCTTTCAATTGAGTTGGAGCGTTGGATCTGCTCTGCCAATGCTGATTCTCTAACCGTTTATGTCTCTCTTATTATTGTCACACTTTTCTTTTAATTGTTTATTTTTTTTTCTTGATTAAATTTGGGTTTAGCTATTCAGTAGCAGTTTCCATTTTTAAGCTACGAACAGCATTTTCAGAAAGAGAATTATAGAGCGCATAAACGAAAAATTAAGTCTTTCCATTAGTGACGAATTTTAACTGGGGGAGCGGTGAGTTTTTGTGAATTTGGAGGTAGTTGGATAGGCCATTAGCTATTCTTCTGGGAGGTGCCTCCTGTGAAGTCCACAATTTTGAAGGTGCTTGCTGGTAATGTCTGAACAGGACACCGCATTTAGGTCCCCATTGCAGTTAGTAGCACATTACCTATTGGTGGTTAATGCTCCATTTTTTTTTTTCATGTTGTTTCTATGGTGGAGCTTGTATGGTGGTTTTGAAAAGTAAAAATTCAGTTTTTCGGTTTATTTAAGGATGCTTTCAGTTAAGTAATTGGAAGAAGATTGTTGGACGGACTAGGGTTGCATCTCTAGTGACGGATGTGCTAACTGCGATTCTTGTTCATTGGAATAGCGCACTAATTATTTAAGAAAGGCACAAAGATGGGTATTTTTGGATTGTTGACTCGGTGATTGTCTTTGCATGCTATTAATTTGCGTTTTCACTATGGATAATGTTCTTCTCAAATATGATGAAGAGGTGAACTTTGTTGCATTTAGAAAAATGATGTGGTCTGAATTTAGGAACACACAAGTTTCCTTCCATGTATTAAGATAAGAGGAAGGAGCAATCTTTGATCAAAATGCTTGAAGCTTGGTGTCCCCAAGACCGCAAATCAAAAGGTGAAACATTGAGATTAGTATCTGTCTAGCTTCTGAGACCAATGAGAATACCAATTAAGCATGCTTAGGGATTTCTGAGCAAAGTTTCTGGCTAGGTTAGTTAGGTTTTTTCAAATTCTTTATCCTTCCCAAAAAAATTTTTGGTTAGGCACAGCTGAGGTTGGCTAAATCATGTGGTTTGTTATTGTTGGACTTTTCCTATTGACAGGATTAATGCTTTTGTTCATAAGTTGAATATATAGCCTTGGTGGCTTAAGTTTTTTGTCATTCTTTTGAGTTGCTCATCTCTTTATGGGATAGCAGTAAGGTAGGGGATAATCAAGGATTTTTCCCATTGCTACTGCTGACTTGTCTCTAGGGAGAAATAGACCTGTTCTCACTCCATTTTCCCCATGTATTCTGTAGTTACTTTTGAAAGATGCTTGCTTTGGTCTTGGATTATGTAGCTGTTGTACAATTGCTTGTGAAGTAATTATGCATGGAGGCAGTCTTCTCTCTCTGTCTCAGTCTTACACCCGCTCACCACATTACAATTATTTCATCTGTATATAATTGCTCATGAAATTTCTTGATCCTGCAGGTGCTTTGTTCTTCCTCAGTAAGCCGATTACAATTGAATTTGACTGCATTAATCTTATTGCTTCAAGTTGTTCCTTACCATTTCAATGTTCATTAATCAAACTAATTACGATCGTTTCAAAATTTTGGATACGGTGACGTGTAAGTTCATTTACTTTGAATTTGATTGCAATTATTTTATTCCTTCAAGTTGTTCCTTTCCATTTTAATTTTCAGTTTTCATTTTTGGGTAAGTTGACATTTAAGTTCATATAGTTTTATGTTTCTTAATGTGCATTTGTTTCCTTATTCATTGTCTTTGCTTGCAGTATCCATACCTGACTGGAGTTTCACTCAGTAGCTGTGTTTGGAAAAGTATAGTCAGAACTGGTTCCATCCTGTATGCAGCACGTGTGGGGGTGGATATATTACCAGAAGCTGCTAGTCATTTTGGTGGATTCATGGCTGATCATGCTTTAATAATCCCTGATGCTTCTCTTGCTTTATCAGAGCATAGCTTAGTTATTGGACAAGAATTTCCTGATGTTGAAACATGCAGAAGAACATTAAAAGATATTGCTATAGCCATGCATTTTGATCTCCGGATAGTGAAATCGGATCGTAGCCGTTTTATAGCCAAGTGCTCCAAAGAAGGCTGTCCATGGCGTGTCCATGTTGCAAAATGCCCTGGAGTTCCAACCTTTACAATTAGAACCTTACATGGGGAGCATACATGCGAAGGAGTCTGCGACCTCCACCACCAACAAGCGTCAGTAGGTTGGGTAGCTAGGTCAGTAGAAGCCCGCATTCGGGATAATCCACAATACAAACCTAAGGAAATTCTGCAAGATATCCGTGATCAGCATGGAGTTGCTGTATCTTACATGCAAGCTTGGCGTGGAAAGGAGCGCAGCATGGCTGCACTTCATGGGACTTTTGAAGAAGGGTACCACCTTCTTCCTGCATACTGTGAGCAAATAAGGAAAACAAACCCTGGGAGTATAGCTTCAGTTTTTGCTACTGGACAAGAAAATTGTTTCCAGCGCCTCTTCGTTTCCTATCGTGCATGTATTTATGGATTCATTAATGCTTGTCGGCCTCTTCTGGAACTTGAAAAAGCACATCTTAAAGGAAAATACTTGGGTACATTACTTTGTGCAGCAGCTGTTGATGCTGATGATGCATTATTTCCTCTGGCTATTGCTATCGTTGATACTGAAAGTGATGAAAATTGGATGTGGTTCATGTCGGAATTGCGGAAACTTCTTGGAGTAAATACAGACAACATGCCTAGACTTACCATACTGTCTGAAAGGCAAAGGGCAATTGTAGAGGCAGTTGAAACACACTTTCCAAGTGCATTTCATGGATTTTGTTTGCGTTATGTTAGTGAAAATTTCCGTGATACGTTTAAGAACACGAAATTAGTGAATATCTTTTGGAATGCTGTTTATGCCCTTACAACAGCTGAATTTGAAAGCAAGATCTCTGAGATGGTGGAGATCTCGCAAGATGTTATTACATGGTTTCAACACTTCCCTCCTCGACTCTGGGCTGTAGCATATTTTGAGGGCATGCGTTACGGCCATTTTACTTTGGGGGTCACTGAGATGTTGTATAATTGGGCTCTTGAATGTCATGAGCTCCCAATTGTACAAATGATGGAACACATTCGCAATCAGCTGACTTCATGGTTCAATGAACGGCGTGATATAGGCATGAGGTGGACTTCAATTCTTGTTCCATCTGCTGAGAAGAGGATTCTAGAGGCAATTGCAGATGCTCGTTGCTATCAAGTGCTACGTGCAAATGAAATTGAGTTTGAGATTGTGTCAACTGAGAGGACAAATATTGTCGACATAAGAAGTCGTATCTGCTCATGTCGCCGTTGGCAGCTCTATGGTTTACCTTGTGCACATGCTGCTGCTGCACTTATTTCTTGTGGACAGAATGCTCAACTATTTGCCGAGCCTTGTTTTACTGTTGCTAGCTACCGGGAGACTTACTCACAAATTATAAGTTCCATTCCTGATAAAAGCCTATGGAAGGAACTGGGTGAGGGAATTGAAGGCGGTGGTGCTAAGGTTGACATCACAATACGGCCTCCCAAAACTCGCCGGCCTCCTGGCAGACCAAAAAAGAAGGTTCTTCGCGTAGAAAATTTTAAACGCCCTAAAAGAGTTGTTCAATGTGGTCGCTGTCATTTGTTAGGACACTCTCAAAAGAAATGCACAATGCCAATGTGACCTGGAGTTAGCTTATTGAGTTTCTTTTAGTTTGCTATTTTGAGATTGCAATAGAATCCTTAATGTGTTTGTAATCTGGTGTATGTTTTAACCATTTTATAGAACAATAAGGATCTTATCTCGTTGGTATAGTTCCATTTATGTGCACTTAGGAGTTTGGTCGTATTTACTAGCTTGATAGCCTAGCAGCCAGTTCAGAAATAGTTAGTGTATTTCTCTTCACACAGCAATGCATTTATTAAGCAGGAAATGAAATTTTTTTCCACCACCACCAAACATCTGTATTCTCTGCAGACTATAGTAGTTGGTTATAAAATTTTAATTTTTCTGGTGGCTTTTATACTCAGGGTTCTCGTTTCTCTTGTTATGATACATTGGATCTCACGTGAATCGTCAATTCATCCTTTGAGCAGAAGGTTTCAAACTCCTGTTAGAACAGAAAAAGTATCATCCTGTTCATCCTTTGAGAAGTTTGGTTTTGTTCGAACAGGAAAAGTATGCTATGTTAAGGTGCCTTGGTGATCCACACCTCAACCTATGCTGTGTTTATAACCTATTGTTTAAGCACAATGGTTGTAATCGAGACATAATGGCAAGGGTCAGTTTTTGGTATGGGGTTTAAGTTTTGAATATGAACATATTTTAAATGTCTAAAATAAAGCAGGTTTAAATTTGGAGTATAAAACAACTTTAAATATCCAAAATAGAGCATTTTATCCTTTTGTGCTAAATTATTCCCATCAAACTGCCATTTTCCCATAGAATTTTATTGCTGCTATTTACCTCAGAATAAACAAATGAACAGTCATTAATCATTTAAATATTTAATTTTCCTATATTTATTAACTAATGAAAAGTGATGGCTTCACATGTAACCAGTAAAAAGTAGACTTTATATGCAGATGGTAATAAACACAGAAGTAACATAGTTTACTTTTGAGCAAGTAGATAGGTTGACCCAAAGAATAAGACCGTGCCTATTCACTCATCACTAGGAATCGATGGAAAAACTCGAAATGAAACCCATTTTAATCAATTTTCCTTACTAACGTTTTTTCCCTTGCATTTCAGATTGATTAATTCAGCCATGACTATGAGCAAGCATGATACTTCTCATTGAAAATGATGATCTTTAATTTCCAAAAACTTTCTTTCTGGGCTAACAAAAGGATTGCAGAATACAGGTCAAAAGACTAGATATCCATACATTTGTAAAAACTTAAAAACTTAGAATCGGAGATAAATTGTATCAGTGCCAAAATAAATTCCACAATAATGGATTGCCCTTCCAATCACCAGCAAATGATTTCAATGGTCGGACTGCCCCATCACCCGGCAGGGGGTGGCTGCCAGCAGGAAGGGAAGAGTAGTGATGTAGACGGCAATTAAAAATTGGTTCCCCATAAGCTTATCCTGGGAACATTCCAACGCTGATGATCTGCAAACAAAACAAGGAATTCCCAGCGGCGCAGCAACTCCAGAAAACATATCATGAAACTAGAAATCTAACTTGTTAGGACATTCTGATGCTCTGTGCCCAGACCGCCCACAGTTATAACAAGAACCTCCAAATCTGTTGAGCAAATCGAAATATTCAATTTAAGTTGCATTACAACATCACACCTCTTTAACTGTATGAAAATTGGAAATCCAACATTATTATAAGAAATCGCAGCAAAAGTAGGAAATTTATCGGTGGCTGACTCAGGGATAGTACTCTCCTCCATATTAAGGTTACCCAAGCACAGCTTGACAACATATTCATTGTTTGCTTTTCCTAATGGGATAACCAAATAGCAAATTTTTATGTTCTAATTTATTTTTAACATGGCAAAATTCAGAAGGAAAGAATCAAATATAGATCACAAACTTTTTATGGAAAGGCAATTCCTGATTCTATTTATATAGCATATTATTTAAATATTAAAATTAATCTGGCTATATGGGATGGTGAACCTGGATTCAACAAAAACCTCAAAACAGAATATGGGAACCAAAACCGACAAGCATCAAGAAACCTGGGCTTTATATACCTGTCCCGGGGTGAAGACCTATCCCTAGGCGAAGGCCTATCCCTAGGCGAATACCTGCTTGATCTTCTACCGCCTATCAACCAATCATCACTGCTACTGCTTCTTGAAAAGCTTCGGCCTCCACGCCTAAATGTGTCCTGCTCAAGATCTGAATCTCGACCACCGGCCCAACCCCGGGAGGGTCTAGAACCTCTTTGCCCCCCCCTTCCACCTCCTCTTGGAGGTTGGTCCCTGCCAGAAAACCTGCCATAGTAATCACTCGGAGGCCCATCGTCTTGCAATGGAGGCAACTGCAAACAGATGGTTGTAAATATTTCGTTAACTCATCAGGACACACATGCTGCAGATTTCATTAATTGCATAGCAGCCATGTGAGCAGCATATGCATTCATATAAAAGATGATTATGAGAAAGGGACCAAAATCTAAAAAAAAAACCTTTGTGATCTTCGAAATGGTGTTTCCAGGTGGCAATTGCATATTCAACAACTCTTTTGCAATCTCCTCTGGGAGATCAAAAACTGCCCCTTGAACCTGATATAACAAATATCACTTGCTCAATTTGAAGATGGAAAGTCAAGAAGCACTTTAAGTCAAGATATATGAAATATTATACGACAATCATACCTTCTCATCTGCTATTAGATGTATTTTTCCCACTTCATCAGCTGCTGCAGTATAAACATCAGAAAGGAAACCAGTAACGGATCTAGCAGACAGGTATCCTCTAGAATAACTTGGATCCCGAGTCAACTGCAATGTTATCCATCCCTGAAAATCAAAGGTTCAGTCAACCTCCTTGGATGAGATAACAAACACTGGCTAAAAAAAATATAATCCTACATGTGCAAAGGAACAAGTACCACGCTACAGATATTTCAAAGTTAAACAAGGCCAACCAAATGATGAAATAAGGAAAATATCAAAGCCTTTTTCCAGGGTTCACACACTAACTAGCTTTGCAGAACAGCCCAAGAATAACTTAACCCAACTCATCCTTAATGATTCTTGACCAGCCCAAAGGATATCCTAGGTGACATTTCCTGCTGAGTTTGCACACCAGAACATTGGACAAGGATGGTATACATTTGAAATGTTAGGAGATAAATGCATGAATACATAGGGAAACTCATTAAATAATTGTCACCATCTCTCTCCAGGATCTTAAATACAGATGATATGTATTTCAAATCTCTCTCCAGGTTCTGTTTGAAGCATGCCTTGTGAGCTCTTTTATGAACTAATATTTACAAGCTTCAAACTAAAAACACAAAATTAATAAAACCTTGTAGAATTGTGAAAGCTGAGTACTTTGAATTTTAATGGCCGGAGATTACCTGCTCATGGCTAACAAGAGAGCGAGATGATGGAGGCCTGGAAAAGCCACTCAAATGTGCAAGCGCAGCAGCAAGAGCACTTGTTCCTTGTTCCTCAATTAATTTCTGGGCAGTTGGGGCAAAGAATTCTACAGACTCGGGATGAACTCCATTTAAAGTAGCAACCACTTGCTCAGCAGATGATCCCAAAACCTCTTCAATTGCTGGTGGACTAACAAACTCAAACTTGCAACCTACATCACGCTCAAGAGATCGGACAGTCCTCCTTTGGCTGCCAGTGTACATTAGAACAGCAGTACCTTCCTTGCCTGCACGTCCGGTACGGCCAGATCGATGCACAAATGTTTCAGGATCATTGGGAAGTTCATAGTGAATAATCTGGAGAAAAGGATGGACAAGGCTCAAGGTTATTAACATGTAGCCAGCAAAACTGAGTAGTTGGAGCAAAAATTTAAGGACGAAGACGACTTTCCACAGATAGTCTTTTATGTTGCAAAATTCAGCATAGAAAAATTCATCACCATGTGTCTAATGGCGGAGCGAGAGGCATACGTGCACCTAAATTAGTGCCATCCCTTACAAAAGTTCACACACTGCTAAATAATAAAATTTAAGGCGTTCTCTAGGATAATGCAATGAAATGATTGAAATGTCCCGTTCTTCAAGTTCTTGTGCATATATAAGATATTCTTTAATATCAACTCTGATAGGAAGAATACCATAGAAATAGAATCTTCAAGAGAAGATACTGACTAGCTATGTGTGTCATTCTTAACCACTAAAAAAAAAGGTACAATGCCCAATAATCTCACTACTTGTTTGATATATATTAAAATCAATACTCCCAAAAACTTAATAATTCGTACTTTCAAGGAAATATAATGTTCTTAATATAAGTAACTGCAAAGTCAATTCCATGACCTTACCAAATCAACATTTGGAATATCGAGTCCACGAGAGGCAACATCTGTGGCAACAAGTGCAGTGAATTTTCCTTGCCGAAAACCATTTAAAGTTCTCTCTCTCTGATGCTGAGATATATCTCCATGCAATGCCTCAGAAGCTATGCTATTTGTTAATGCCATCGAGACTTCATCAGCATCTCGTTTAGTCTGAGTAAAGATAATAGTCTTTCCGCCCTTTGCATAAACCTGCTCAGAATAGAAAGACTCAAAGCTTTAAGACACTACTTTTTTCTCAGGAAATAATCAACACCATACCTAAAGATGGCCTCCAATATTTGATAGTATTAGTCTTAAACAACTGACCAATATATGCCAGCATTATTGTGGAATGCTTCGTCACTATGCTTCAAGCAGTCTAATTTCCAAAAACTCATTGTTTGTGGCATTTGTTTTCAACCGTGAGAAGGCAACCAATTTAAATAATCCAATCCTATGATTCACAATCTCTATAGAGTCCCAGGTAAAGTTTTAAAACTCAAGCAAGCATTTTAATGTTGTGAGAGAGAAAAACATTTTCATAAATTAATGCATATATCTTTCAGAAAAAGTTCCAGTGTGGTGCATGCACTAGATTTATGGGATATCTAACAAGCGATGATATAAATAAACTTAAAGTAGATCTGCTGTCGCATACAGTGACAAGATCACTTAGGATGCTTCTCTTTGAAGTTGCAGTTGTTGATATGGCATAAAGTTTGATTCCTTCTGCCAACTTTTCTTCTTGGTCACCAACCTGTAAAACATGTTAACACAAAAATTGAAGTTTAATGTTCATATGAGTGGGACATATGCTCTTCAAAGAACCAAAACTAACATCCATATATAGGATGCAAGAAATGTAGCACAAAAGATGGTCATATAACAGAAATTCTACAAGATATTTCCAATATTAACTCCTAAGTTAACACACATCATTCGTATTATACCTTTTTGCAAAGTTTGTCTACCTTTGATGGCATGTCTCAAAAATTTTAAAACAACAAGGCAATGATTTGCAAAATTAATAAGAAGTACATCCAACTCCCCCAACAACCCTTGAATCAAAGTAAAATGCAAATTTCAAAGTACTACGGCAATCAAAGAACATCGGAAGTTAAAAATGAAAAAAAAAAAAATATTACCAAATCAATTTGCAGAGGATTGTCCAAGTATTTCCTTGCCAATTTTTTCACCCATGTAGGCATAGTTGCAGAGAAAAGCATGCTTTGTCGTTTTGCTGGAAGATTTTCTAAAATTACTTCCACATCCTCCTCAAAACCAAATGAAAGCATCTGATCAGCTTCATCAAGGACTAAATATTCAACTTCTCCCAATTTGAGGCTATTACTGTTTATCAAGTCAATTATTCGCCCTGGAGTTCCAACCACAACATCAACCCCATGAGAGAGAGCATTTCGTTGCGTAATATATGAAACCCCTCCATAGACGCAAACTGTGCTCAAGTAAGGTGCAGACTCATTAATTTCTTTCTCCACTTGCTTTGCTAATTCACGAGTGGGTGCCAGGACCAAAAATCTTGGAAGCCGACCAGTTCGTCTGCAAAGAACAACACAAATGCATCACACATCGAACAAAATTCAAGGGTGACAGGTACCTAGCTGCACTTATTTTCTTAGCATCTTAAATAAGGTATTCAATTATTAGGTTACAACTGATCAGTACCTTTGTGGATTGGCTTGTTTAGTATCTTCAGTAAGCCGTTTAATTATTGGGATACCAAAGGCTAGTGTCTTCCCTGTCCCAGTCTTTGCACGAGCAATGAGATCTCGACCTTCTAGTGCTGGTGTTAGAACAGCTCTCTGCATAATTCGAAAACAGTAAGAAAAGAAATGGCTTGAATTAAAAGATACAAATAGAAAATGTGAGATAGACCAGATACGGTAAACTAGTTCTCATTCAAGCACATCAAAATCATTGCAGAACGTTTTGTTTGTACATACTGATTAAGTAATAGAAAACACAGTACACGGGATGGTACCCACACAAACCCAAAGTGCAAATTGAAATAGTAAATGCAATAAGAATCTATTCATGTGCCAAGAAAGTTTGTTACATAAAGTAACTTGGCCAATCAATCCCAAATTCTTTGAAAACGATAGCATTTGGATAATTATTTACAGGCATTGGGCAAAATTTAACACTCAATATAAAGCAAACGGTGACAAGGCACAAACTTTCAGCTGTCTTTCAGATAAAGCACCAAAAATTGAGCTCAATTATATCAATTTCATGAACTATTGATTCTACCAACAACAAATAAAAAGATAAAGAAAATATTTTGAAAAAATTATGAATACCTGAATGGGAAAAAGATGAGTAATTCCACGTTTCTCCAGGGACTCAACCAGCCTTTGAGGCAAACCCAACTTAGAAATGTCGAGTTCATTTTCATCAGGAAGACCCTCACCAGCAGCATCAGTTCCAGATTCGTAGTCTCTGGTGCTGACATCACCGTCATTGTCATCCTCAAAATCAGAAAGGCGGCCACCAAGTCCTTTAAAGGCTTCCTCGCTAAGAATAGAATTAGGAGTAGCAATAGCAGAAGGCACAAAAGACTGCCCATTTTTACTGTAGTGAGCAGAGTTCTGAAGAACCAAAGGCTGCCTCCCTCCTCCGTTCGCCACCAAAGAATTGAAATGAGGCTTATCAGGGAAGGAAATAGGAAAAGAAGAAGTGGGTATGTTAGAAGTAGCTGTAGAATTCCTTCGAGAAGAAAGTTCAACAGAAGGAGTGTGGAAAATGGAAGAAACTCCTATAACTGAAGAAGCCATAGGAGAAGATAAAGGGAAGAATTAAAGGGGAGGCAGCTACAGAGAAAAAGAAGAAGAAGAAGAAGAAGATTTTTTTCTCTCTGAGAAATAGAGAGGAGGATAAGGCCACAGCAAGCTCTTTATAAGCAAAGCTTACAGATTTTTTAATGTAGGACTCACAAAGCTCCACCTCGGTTTGTATCTTGTTCTCCCCTCTCTGCTGAGATAGATTTTAAGATATTTTATAAACCCTAAAACAATTGGATTTTTTCATATCAGGGCTTCATCTTTCTTGATTTTTCTGGTCCGCCCCCCTTAACCAAGCTTACTTCTCTTTTATTATCCCATATTAATATATTTGTTGTTATATATAATAAGAAAGATAATAATATTTGTATTTATAAGCTAAATAATTTAAATGTAATATTGAAATATAGTGTAGTATGTTCCATGTTGCTCATAGTTATATATAATTTTATTTTTACATGCATTTATTGATCTTTTAATAACTTTATTCATTTTCTAAATAAAAGAAAAGAGGAAATAAAAGTTACAATTTGTCCTAAGAATCCATACTAGCGATAGATGTTAGTATGGAAATTTCAAATTCGAGTTATCAATCCTCCTTTCTTTTAATGAAATAAGTTAAAATTTAAACAATTTAGTATTTAAATAGGAAAAGGTGGAAAGGCAGCTATACTAAAAAATTCACCAATCCATTATCAAATTTATTTAATTTTTATGTATTCATATCCATTCCAAATTTATTTAAATATATCTCTCTATACTGGTTTTCAATTTATTTACTGATATTTACGATTATCCACATCCATTTAATTGTCGGTTTAACTAGCAAATGAATTTAGATGAAAAATATAAATTAAAATAAAAAATTTATAATCTAATAATTTTTAAAATAATATTTAAGTAAAAATTTATCTAAATAATTTATAAATTAAAGTTATATATAAATATTACAGTAATAGAGTGTTGTGTTGTGGTTACATTTGATTGTTTAAGATAAAAATTTAAACGATACATTTGATATATATATATATATCACTTAAGGCGTTTATCAATCATCCCAAAAGCTATAATTGATGAGAGCTAATGTTACTTTATACTTGCGTGCCATTAAGACCTTTCAGGTAACGTCTTCATGTTGAGTTGCTAGATCGGGGAGATCTTACCACACGGAACTTACCACACTGCCTTTCATGCTGCTCGAATTCTTGTTGGCTTTGATACCACTTAAGGTGTTTATCAATTATTTCAAAAGTTATAGTTGATGGAAGACGGAGTTACTTTATTCTTAAGCGCCATCCAGACTTTTCAGGTAACGTTTCCAAGTTGAGTTTGCCAAATCGGAGAGATCTTACCACACGGGACTTATAACATTATCCTGATACCAAGAGACACTCAAATATCTAAAGAGATGAATGCAGGTCATGAAAAAAGAAACAAAATTAAAACAGATAAAAAATGTGATAGTAGATCATGATAGCCAAGTTATCATTTGAAAATCAGTAGCTTGTAAACAGAGTTTTTGATCCAATCAAAATTTGGACGAAACTTTATTTACATTCTGTTTACGTTGCATTAAGATATTAGACATGCGAGCTAATAATTTTCAAAAAGTAACTCGATTATCGTTGTCAAACGTCAGGTGTCTTCTATCTATTTTAATTTTGTTTCCTTTTCATGATCAGCATTCATCCCTTGGGATCTTTCACTTTGGGTGTGTGTATATATATATATATATATTTAAAAATCTCTCTACTGTTTTTCGTATTTTAATAATAGTGTAGATTCTACTAATCTAGAAGACAGCGGGATAACAGCGAAGCCACCGTTGTTGGGTTCTAGTGGAGCGCTCTGCCACGGCTATTCCTCCTCCTCCACCGCCATCCGCCGCTTTGATTTCTCCCTTTCGATTTCTCTACCCCAAATTTTCCAGATCTGAACTGCATCGTCGGTTCTTTGGATAAATCCAGCCCATTTGTCTCCTTACTATTCAAAACCCTAATATTTTCTTAATTTCACTCGAAATCGTTTATCAAGAAGGAATCTCGTTTCTTTTCGATTTTAGTCATTTCTCAGTTTTTTGAGAATGAAGTTGAGTTTTCCTCTGCTTACTTCTCTTTAACAAAGACTTCTCCCGTGCCCTTTTTCTGTCAGCCTCCTATTCTAATTCCAAAGCGAGGAGGCCAATGAATTGTTGCTTTTCTTTTCACTGATTTTCGGCCAGTATATAATTGTGAGTTTGGTTTTGGTTGGTGGTTCTATTTTCTTGCAATGGCGGATTCGGTGCCCATTTACGTCATCTTGGTTGCGTTGGCTTGTACTTTTGGAGCAATTGCTTTGGCCATTACGCACATTTACAGGCATCTCTTGAATTACACCGAACCTACTTACCAGAGATATATTGTTCGCATCATCTTTATGGTTCCGGTCAGTGCTTATTCTTTGTCACTTTTCATATTTATTCTATCTTTGCTTTGAATTTGAATGCTCTCTCTCTCTCTCTCTCTCTCTCTCTCTCTCTCTCTCTATATATATATATATATATATATATATCTTGCACAAATGGGGTGTAATGTGGGATTTCATTTGTTAAGAAATGTGTCAAAAGATCGGTTTTCATAAAAATAAAGAAGTTTCATGAAGTGTAATATTCCCATTTTATAGCAGTTCTTGAACACTTAAAATGTTGACAATAGATTTTCATTTATGTTGATTAATATACTGTATGTATTACTTTTGATATGTATTGAGCAGTTGAGCCAGCCAAAATATTTATTTCCGTGATTTGTGCAATATATATGCAACCTCTTTTTCTTCCTGATATTTATTGTACTTGTAGGTTCGCCGGACTGTACTTTATGTGTTATCAATTATGTCTGCCACATTTATAACTCGTATTTCTTTTCTTAATCTGCCAACAGGTTTATGCGCTTATGTCTTTTCTGTCTCTCGTTTTGCCAGCAAGTTCAATATATTTTAATTCAATAAGGGAATTGTAAGTACATCTTTATCTGAATAATGTGACGAGTACTGCAGATTTTACTGGAATCTAAGTTCTTCATTATCAGATAGTTCATTTTTCATTTCCTCTTTATTTTACAATAGCAAATTGGCATTATAAGCTTTCCTATCAAATTTGTGCAAGATGCAGCAATTCATACATGCTCAAGGTGTTGATACATCATATATGTGCACATCCTACTATGATCTCCATATTTGAATAACATTTCTGTAATGATGGACCAAATTTTGGGTGCCAGTGAATTTGGTGGAACAGTTGTTCCATGGTGCTTTTGATTATCTTATCCTTTTGAGCTTATTAAACTGTGGGCTGTTGATAAAATCATCTCATCTATTTTAAGTTGAGGAATGTTGCTATCAAGTTGGTGGCCTTTATCTTGATCTATTTACAGATCAGCCTTGCCGCCAAGATTTGTGTTATAGTGTCATTATGCACCCTTGGATGGATTTTCTGTCGCCTTCAGAGAGTATATCCTTAGTCTGATTCTGCAGCATAGGTGGACATTCTCCCATGTGTGCTTATTGTTATTTTTCAAACAAATTTGTCAACAGAAACTTGCATACACATAAGAACACAGCATTGTAATAAGGATTTTCACTTTTGTGGAAAAATGGTTGTTGTGTCTCATGCTAAAAGTTAATTGTTAAGGTCCTACCTTGTTCTTCTAGGATTGCACGAGTCAATCTTTTTCCTCTATGCTTCTCATTCTGATATGACGATATCTGTGGGTAACCAAGTTTAAGTTACAAGCTATATATATGTTTTTGAAAATATATGCAATAAAAACTATCGTCTGCTAATATTTTTTGTTTCATATGTCAGTTATGAGGCTTGGGTCATTTACAATTTCCTGTCTCTATGCCTTGCTTGGGTTGGCGGCCCTGGAGCAGTTGTGCTAAGTTTAAGTGGTCGGGTTCTGAAGCCATCTTGGTCTCTAATGACATGTTGCTTACCTCCCATGCCACTTGATGGGTGAGTTCTTTATTTTGCTAGCATTTTGTTGGAGCAAAATTCCATTGTCAATTTTGCTTAGAAATTAAGATCTAGTTCATGACAATTTCTTCAATTCTCCTGCCATTTATGCTATTTTATTCTTTTCTTTCTCTTTTAGCATGCCCTACTTTTTTAAATACGGCACTTACCTAAATATTTCGAGCATTTCCTGGAAATTTTGAAAATTGTGCTACCATTTGATTGTGCATCAGTTAAATTGCAGGCGTTTTATAAGGAGGTGTAAGCAGGGATGTTTGCAGTTTGTGATTTTGAAGCCTATCTTAGTTGCTGTGACTCTTGTGCTTTATGCAAAAGGGAAATATAAAGATGGAAATTTCAGTCCAAACCAAGCATATTTGTATCTGACGATTATCTATACAATCTCATACACAATGGCGTTGTATGCTTTGGTATTGTTTTATGTGGCATGCCGAGATCTGCTTCGTCCATTCAGTCCAGTTCCTAAATTTGTTATTATCAAGTCTGTTGTTTTCTTAACTTATTGGCAGGTAATATTTCCATACTCATGTCTTCAGGCTGTTTTGTGGACATCTAGTTCTCATTCTGCATATTACTTTGTATAGATTTGCTCCTAAATTTTCTTGATTTCCATGCTATAGCATGATAGATAGTGAATAATGATTTTATTAATGTGCCCCTTTTTAGTACCTGCATCCTTGTTGTATGGCTGTATCTCTGGTTTTGCAACTCTGATGTTGCTTAGTGGTGAAATTGCTATGTGCTACTGTTGTATGCTTTTTAGATGAGGCGCTGGTCATTCTACACTTATGTTCTTTCATCATATTTTTAGTATAACCTTCTTCCATTTCTGAAAAATGCTAAAGTAGACTAGCAGAGGTTCTCTTTTTGGTATTTTCTTCTTTAAGCTGGTCTAAATATAATGATGCCTCCCTCCTGTAGTGAAGTAAACCTAACATGGATAGTTCAATGATGTATGATTTTGGACGGACTAACTGTGAGTCTTACACTATTAGGTAACATGATCACCTACCATTTGTGTTCTTGTTTCGACTCGTTAGCTGTCAAAATTTCGACAATTTGTTTTGCTTAACTTCAGGCTTGATTTCTCCATTACGTGTCTGTTCTGTTTCCCAAGAAAGCACTGGCTTACATAACTTTTACTTCACCACCCACATGAACTGTGTGATATCAATCTTTCTTTTGATTTTGTTTGCTGGCTGAAACATATCCAAGCATTCATATAGAGGGATAGAGAAAAATGGAGTAAAAAAGGTCTAGCTTGTTGCCTATCTGCTGTATATAATTTTTCTTCTTCTTTTCTTTCTGCTCCCTTCTATTCTAGGGAGTTCTGGTTTTTCTTGCTGCAAAGTCTGGCTTTATAAAGAATGCAGATGAAGCTGCTCAATTCCAAAATTTTATCATATGCTTTGAGATGCTTATAGCAGCTGTTGGTCATCTCTTTGCATTTCCATACAAAGAGTATGCCGGTGCAAATATTGGTGGGTCTTATGGTTTAACAAAAAGCCTTGCACACGCCTTGAAGTTGAATGACGTCTATCATGACACTGTTCATCAGGTGCTCGTGTGACTAAATTTTTACATCTGCCGGTGTTTTTTCAGGCAAAAAAAATGTTAGTTCAATTAGCAGCACTTGACGTATGCCATTAACTTGTTATATTTTTTGCAGTTTGCTCCAACTTATCATGATTATGTGCTCTACAACCATAGCGAGGGTGATGAAGGGACAAGGAAGTATCGGTCACGCACCTTTGTACCGACTGGCCATGAGATGGATGCTGTGAGGAGAAACAAACTGGATGAAATTCAACTCTCCGGTTACCCTTCTTCTGGCGAAAGCACTCCCAAAAATGTGAATGCGGCGCATGATTCTGCTGCTGATATTATGAACTCTTCATTGTTAGTGGATGCTTCGAATTCTTTACATGTGCCATATGATATGTCACTCATTGACATGGACTTGTCCAGTTACCCTGCTAAAGTACCTGCTGTAAATGAAACTAGAACTAAATGAAAGTAATACAGAAACTGCAGCAAATAGATGAGAGTGGCCTGGAAGCAGGAAATTAGAAGCGAATATGAGCTCTTCCTTCGGGTAGAGTATCTTAGGCGTTGCTGTGTGCTGATTAGTGGTGTCAATTTTCTCAAGAGTGTTAAAGCCCTTGATGATATCTTCTCTCTGCTGTTTGTTAAGCTTCCCCTGGCTGTCAAGGTGGCCTGTAAGCCTGGGTATTCATATCTGAGGCCATTTGATTTGTAGATACTGATCTCTCAGTTGTCTTACTTTGCAGCATCATAGTTTCAAAATGAAAATGGTTAATTCAATTTTTGTTTTTCACCTATTACTCTTCAGTATACATCGAACTTTAATCTTGAATTCGCATCTATATGTTTTTCAGATGTGTGTGTTGGATTTATTTTACTGTGCTCAGGTTGGAACGAGAAACTCATGAAGTCCCTTTTGTCTGATACAATAGAACACTTGTACGATTAAAGTGCAATAGGACATTGTTTAGGGATTCACTAGAACAGAATGGAAATTCTAGAATCAAATTTTCAATATGGTGTTTTTAATTTCCTTGTCCAGATGAGAAATTCATGACTTGAGATAGTTGAATTTGATGGGATGATGGATGTATTGGATGACTTGGGAGTACCCACTTCCTGAGTATCTCTTAATTGATGTAGGATCTTTCTGTTATAACTGCTAGTAGAAGGAAATAGCTTGCTTGAATTCGATTTCCTTTCTCATTTTGTTTGGTTTGGTGGATAACATTGTATTCCATAAGGGGTATAATGCACTGGACTACCACTCATTGTGCTAGTTTTGATTTAAATTTGCAGCCGGCTTGGAAATTTCTTCAATCATAAGCTCATGTAAAAAGCACTTCATTTTCATTCATTTCATGCAAAGGAATGCTGGTTCTATGTATATGACAGGGACAGATGTGTGTGTTTTTGCGAAGGTCTTCTATTTTTGGTATCTTTGTTTTGACGTCAAAATGGTATTTTTGTTAAAAATAATCCTATCATCTTCTAAGGTAAGACCTTTTAAATTGAATGATAAAACTTGCAAGGCATGATAACGCACACTAAACAGATGCTGGTCACACCTGTCATGATTATCTAATGTTATATCTGTTTTGCTGTCTTAGTTAATAGATTGAAGCAATCTAACAAAGCACGATCTTTTCCTACCTTAACTTGTTTTTCATGCATGCACCAACTAATTCGTTGATTAATAAAATTATGAATTCAAACTCAATATTTAAATTAAATCATGAATTACTCAAATATTATTAACTCCGAAATCTTTGAATAACACCTAAAACTAAGTAAAATCTTATGAAAAGACCTAGTTGAGGTTGACATTCTAAACCATATAAATAAAGAGATAAAATATGGAAATTTTATCATTTTGAAGAAAAGGATCTTTAATTCGTGTGAAGTAGGACTGTTCAACTTTTTTTATAAACCGACCAAACCAACCAACCCAAATCGATCAATCCAAAAAAATACGATTTAGATGGGTTTAATGGTCGGGTTGGGTTATTTTGTGAGTTTTTAATGGGGAGATGGTCGAGTTACTGTGTAATATGGTCGGTTATTACCTAAACCGACCATTTTCATTCTTCTCAGTTCTCTCCATCTCTCTATCGTGTCAGTTGGATGTGCAGCATTTGCGGAGCATGCGCTGACAGTTTCGCTACTGGTGAAGACGATACTGAAGATATCGGACAGAGCAACAGAGTACGCGGCGGGGGCGTTGGTGGCGCTGTGCACGGCGACGGAGCAGAGCCAAAGGAAGGCGATGAGCGCGGGGATATTGACGTAGTTGCTGTTGCTTGTGCAGAGCGATTATACGGATAGAGCGAAGAGGAAGGCGCAGATGTTGCTGAAATTGCTAAGGGACTCGTGGCCCGATGACTCTTCTGGAAATTCCGATGATTTTGTTTGCAGTGAAGTGGTTCCCTTTTGATCGACGGCCAGCTCATGGTTCTTCTTCGTTTAATTTTAATTTTGGATAATTTGGTAGTACGGATATGGTTTCTTTTCCTGATACTGATGGTCTGCTGCTTCCCACTTATTTAACCTTGCTTTGGGTAGATGGACTGAATAATTTGAAATGCATGTCTAGGGTTGTGCAAAACCTCACTTCTCTGGAAAATTTATGGATTTGGAACTGTTCTAAACTTCATTGCTTGCCCAAGGGGGGTCTTAAATTAAAGGGGAAAGGAGACTATTGGCCAATTATTGCTCACGTCCCCTGTGTTGTTATAGATTCAAAGATTTCTGAGATGCCTATGAACCCATGGTTTATGTCGTATTACTTGGAACAGACTTGGGGACATGCTTAACAACTATGACATCAACAATAAATGTTACTGAGTAATTTTCCTCTGCTTGTAATGTACTTCTTGTCAGTTATTACTCATGGTGCTTCATTTCCTTCTTTTCAGTTTTACTTCTCACATATAGGAGTGCTAGGAGACTAAGGATGTTATGCATTTGTTGGATGTGCTACGCCTTTGAAGTTTGCACTTATTTGCACAAGCCGCTACATCTAAAAACCATGGTAAGCTGTACGTTTCAAGAATTTAATTTTGGTATTTTCATGGTCAAAAGCTTAAACTAATTTGCGTGTGCATTTGCATTTCTTAAAACCAGGCAGGATTTGATATAGATATATTGACTGATCATGTCATCATCCTCTTATAAACCAGTGATTCACTGTTGTATGAGCTGTATTTATGTTTAGTTATTAAGGTTTATGGCTTAATACTACTATGACAATTCATTAAATTTCTTCCTTTTGAATTTGTTAAACAATTGAACGTGGATTTATCTTTGTTGTTCATACTATCCTACGACTCAACCAAAATATTATGGCATTTTGAGGCCTATGGAAACTCTATTACATGTAAATATAGACTGGTTTTCACTGGAGATTTAGTACTAATATACCACTTAGAAACTACAAATAAGTCTCCGATTAGGTAATTTGGTCGAAAGCCAATTCCTAAGCCTTTTGGCTTCTACTAAAGTTTGCTATGCTAACCCTTAATTTGATTGAGTATATGATTTTTGAGGACCGCTAAATGTCTTATATATTTACAACGATTCTGGCAACGGCTAAAAGGGTTAGGTTTGTTGCAGAATAATGAGACGGTTGAGAGACGAGGAAGATCAACTAAAAGAATCAAATCAACCAGAAATCCAGTTTCTGATAGTAGAGATGTCACGGAAGTAGCAGTTGATGTTTTTTCTTTCCTCAAGTGGCATGTTCGTTTCAAGCTTAGTTCTAATGATGTTTCAATCTTCAAGTCTATATATATATATATATATATATATATATATATATATATATATATATATATAGTATTTTAAATTTAGTGTCATTTATAATTTAATATAATTATTATTTTATTTTTAAGTTAAATTTTGAAAAAAAAAATTGATGAATATAATAGTAAATTTAGTTCAAATCGTTTTAAAATCATTTCAAATTATTATAAATTATAACAAAAAAAATCGTCCCAAATCGTTTTAAATCGTCTTAAATCATTTATATTGATTTGGGTTGAATTTTTTGTATTTTTAACCCAATTCAACCTATAAACAGCCCCAGCGTGAAGTACCAAATTTCTATGTTCTTTAAGAGTTTGTCTTGTCGTGAGTTGGAATTTGACAGTTCAGCACAAAATAAACAGATGCTGATTTGGACGGTCCAGATGAATCCAGAACTAACCCATGTCCTTTCTCCAAATGTTATAAGAAAAAAATTGTTATTTATTTCCCAATTTTCCTCCCAACCAATTACATATTCACATCAACAGTGGGTGAGAGAAAACCAAAAAGACGCAGAGAAAATATACACACTGAAGGCACGTGACCGTTTTTCTTATCTGAACCCAAATGCCCACATGTAAAAGGGGATAAAACAAGGTAAAGATTGACCCTTTTCGCCTTCGCTGGCAGCCTCGAGCGGCGGCGCTCTGCTCGCAATTTCAAAAACCAAGCAAACCCCTTTTCACTTCTGTTCTAAGCAATTCCTCGTATACTTAAGCATGTTCAAGTCAATTTCTTCTCCAGCCTAAACACTTTTGTTTGTTCTTAGGTTAGAAGAAGAAAGTTCCAATCTTTCTTCAAATAAGAAGAGGAAAGTTTCCATTTTTCTTCTTATAATTAGTTATTTTCTGTTTTTTTTGTCAATGGCTTTGATGAACCGAAACTATACTCAAACGGGTCCAACTCCAATTCCGAGGAGCGACTCTTTGTTTGGTTACACAGAGTATAGTTCTCTGATGATGGAGAAGAGACAGTTGTTTCTGAGAAGTTATCAGTTCTGTAGGAAACAGAGCCTAACAGAGAAGATGAAGGGATCTTTAATCAGGGTGAAGAAAGTTGTGTGGCTAAAACTCCGATCTGCCCGTAAAATTAGGAGGTTGGTTTGGTCTAGACTTCGTTTTGCTTTCTACTACCGCCGTAGGCGACGGTTTCTCCGCCTTCTTAACCCCATTAACCAGCGCTACTCTTCATCTAATTCTTCCTGTTTATGGTAGAAAGTTCTAAACTTGTTCTGTTTCGCTCTGTTTTCTGGGTAATTTATTTATATTCATATTATTTGGCTATGTAATCTACAAGAGTTTTTTTCTCAAATACGTAATTCTAATTCGCCAGTTCCTTAACAATTTGTGCGGACCAAGGTAATGAATTCTATGTTCTTTATTAATTATTGACAGGAACGATGTAACAGTTCATAGAATTTGAAGTTATTGTCTGTATTGTAGCATAAGTGAATCTCGAAGAAAACAGCATTCACTGAGTTTGTCTCTCTTCAGCTTAGGAAAAGCAAAAACAGGGATTTGTATTGAATTGCAAATAGAAAATTGAATTACCGAAAGGCAACCATGAAGTCAGCGATTTTGTGATGTGCCCAATAAAGTAGAAAATTCATTGGGGAAAGGTGACTTTTACTTTCCATTTACACACGCAAATGCTGTTTGAATAAGAAACCATGCCCCAATTTTTATTTTAGGAAAAATGTACTACTCCCATAATAAATAAATATAGGCTTTTTGCTGTCATTTAATTGCCTTATACTCCATCTGTTTTTTAATACTTGACATTGGAAAAAAAAATACAATGATAAATAATTGTAATTAATCTACAATTAAAATACTTTTTTTTATCTTTATATTAACTGTACAGTATAATTAATAAAAATTCAAAATTACTTTTATAACAACAATTTAAATAATTATATATTTGGTAAAATTTAATTAATGTATTTTGATTATATCAAAACGTCATGTATTATAAAATATAATTTTTTTTCCTTAAACAACATGTATTATGAAACAAATAGAGTAATCAATAATAAATTTATTAATTTTTTGATATTTTTATTTTAAGCTTATATTTTCTGGACTGATTTAATTATTCGGCTTTAAATTAGTCTATTTTATAAATTTAATGAGAGCGAAATAAACGTACTATTTTTAAAATCAAAATATTCATATATTGATGGCTAAAATAATACACTTTCACCACCGAAAATATAGCTGAGATAGTAGGGATCTCTATTAACTTAACCAGTGATTTCGAATTTAAATTTTGAAAATATAACTATTTTAAATACTTGATAGTTGAATTTTACCACCCTTATGGTTCTGCTCGGCTCAAATGTGAATTAATTTAAATGTATTATGGTTTAAAGATATTTTTCGTCCGTTGGTATGGATTCATTTAAGATAATTCATGGTTAAACCGAAAAAAATAATAAACTTTACGCAACCAAAAAAAAGTATTTTTCATTCTGTTTAGTTTTAGCACTTTTTTTAATAATTTTTTAATTTATTATCTTTTATTATTATTGTTGTTGTTATTACAGTTTGACCTTAGGGATCAGCTCGAGGAAAGTTGAATTTATAAACAACAATGCGTTGTTGATTTCAAAGAGTCTGCAATGCATGATAAGTTTGAGTTTGCAATGTTATTAAAATCGGATTCCACAAAAAATCGATAAGGTTGGAGTTCGTAATTCGACCGGTTCAATCGAATTTTTTTATTTAAAATATTATTAATTAATATAATTTTATAAATACTATTATATAAAAATTAAAAAAAATATTCATCAAACATTAAATATATGTTACAAATATCTTAAAAATAAGTTACAAAATATAATTTCAATTTTATTACTAAAAGTGATTAATTATGAATTTTTGAATATAATATGTTAAAAACATAAAAATATAATCATATCAATAATTTTTTTTAGATGGAGTACTAATGAAGCAAATATAAAGAACATTGACTTTGCATATATTAGTATAATTATATTTAATTACAATGAACCCAAATAGATAATAAGTATATTAAACTATTAAGTGATAATACTAATTTTTTCAAATACATAAATAATGAAAATTTACAAATATATATATTTGTGTGTGTATGTGAAAATATACAAAAAATTATATTTTTTTACACATTTTAGCCAAAAATTAAATTTTGTCCGTTATTTCCGGTCCAATCCAATTTTAAATAGTTAAACCAATTGGATGACCTATTGGTTCGTGGTTCAACCATCCGGTCTGGTCCGGTTTTAATAAAATTGTGATTTTGTGTTTAATTTCTCACCAAGTTTTTAGTTTTTACTTTAATTTCCATAGCTACCATTCACGGGCATGTCTCTTATCTTTTTAATTTCTTACCAGTTGTGTGCTGTGGTCCCTTTTTTCACTCCATTCCCATTGTGGATCCTCCTTAATAAAATGCATAAATCTCACTTCTTCAATTATTATATAATGATAACCAAAATATTTACTCAAAATTCTTCAAGTTTGGGTATAAGAGATATTCAAACCTCGTCAGCATTCAAGAATCGGATTCTAACTAATGTTAGACTATTAATAATCTAATTTATTTAATACAATCCGATCATATATCATATAAATATTTTTATCACCGTTAAGTAAGTTCTTTTTGAACTTTAATAATTTTTTGTTATCATATTCTCTTTTATTGTCAAATTATTTGGTTTAGATAACAAAAATTTATTGCGATATATGAGATTTATTTGTGGTGTTATAATTCTAAACAATATAGATTAAAGTGGTATTTCAAGAAAAAGATAAATAATTTGCGAGGATTGTAAGCCGAGAAATCAAATTAATATTTCCTCAATTCTCTTATATGTGTCTATTTTAAGTAAAATTTAAATTATATTTATCTGTCGATTTTAAACTTACAATATAATTTAATTTATCTTAAGTCAAGCAATCAAAGTAATATTCCCTCAATTTTCTTATACGTGATACATTTTAACAAAATTTAAATTTTATCTATTTATTATTTTTAAATTTTTAATGTAATTTAATTTATTGAAGTCGTTTGTTTCTTTTTCCTGTTATTAGAATTAGATGGCTTAATTTTATTGGAAATCCAACATCATTTACAGGTGGATTTCATTTTTGAAGAGTTAATTAAGATGAATCAGTTTGGATTGGATGAGAATTCTATCTCCCTTAAGCATATATATATATATTGCAGTATTGGAAGGGCCCAGCAGCAGTTTGTTGAAGATCAGTTGATGACTTAGAATTTGATAATTTTGTTGCTAAACAGCTATCATTAGCGGCTGTTTTAATCGATAATCTACAAATTTGACCAAACAGATGGTATTTCTGACTTAATTATACTTATCTCTGTAAAGCAAAGATTAAAAACAAATAAATGATTGGATTGGATTTGATTTTCCATAATCCTAACATTGACGTCAATATTCCTATCATCATTTACTACCCAAACAAAGTTGCAGAACGGCTCTGTCCGTTTATGTGATCTTGTTTAACATGGCGTTGGCCATGTGGGGAAAGGATGGAATTTTCTCTGCCTCTTTTCTTTTATAATGGAGACTGTACCTAAATTAAAAAATAGAGACAATACATATTTACATTTTCGTACTTCTATCCAATGTTATTAAAATCGGACCGGCCGGTTGAATCGGTTTAACCGCAAACTAGCAGGCCAGCTAGTTGGTTTGACTATCGAAAACCGGATTGAACCGGATAAAATCGGGTAGAATCGAAAAACCGGCGAACCGGACAAAACCGAGTTTTTTGCTAAAAATGTAAAAAATCAATTTTTTTTTTTAATTTTTTCACCCACCCACATATATATATATATATATATATATATATATATATATATATATATATATATATATTTGAAAAACTTAGTATTTTAAATTTTAAGTATATCACTTAATAATTTAATATATTTATTATATTTTTGATTCATTGTAATCAAATATATATATATATATATATATTAAATTTTTATTATTTATTTATTTGAAAAAATTAATATTTTAAATTCTAAAATGTCACTTAATAATTTAATATACTTATTATCTATTTGGATTATTGTAATAGTATATTAAATTATTAAATAATATCTTTAGAATTTAAAATACTAATTTTTTTCAAATAAATAAATAATGAAAATTTAAAATATACATATATATATATATATTAAAATTTTATTATTTATTTATTGAAAAATTAGTATTTTAAATTCTAAAAATGTCACTTAATAATTTAATATATTTATTATCTATTTAAATTTATTGTAATTAAATATAATTATACTCATATATGCAAGGTTAATATTTTTTGTGTTCACTTTATTAGTACTCCATCTAAACATGAAATTATTTTCATGATATGATTGTATTTTTATGTTTCTAGCATATGATATTCAATAATCTATAATTAATCACTTGTAATAATAAAATTAAAATTATTTTTGTAACTTATTATTAAAATATTTGTGATATATATTTAAAATTTGATGAATATTTTTTTTAATTTTTATACAATAGTATTCAAAAAATTATAATAATTATAATATTTTAAAAATAGAAAAAAATTCGGTTGAACCGATCGAACCACGAACCTCCAGCCTTGCCAGTTCTCTATCCGGTCCGGTTTTAATAACATTGCTTCTATCTTACGCATATTATTTTTTTCACACAACTCAATTCGGCGAAAATAACCTATTATCTTCTTTAAATTCATATGAACAATAATTTATTTTCGCCAAATTCAAACGTGTTATTATGAGGTATTTCACGTCAGTTAATTATAAAAATATAATTACCTTTATAATAGCTTAAATAATTCACATTTTACAAGCTTATTTTTAAAATTAAGTTAGATTCTTTTTTTTTTTTTCACGTGATATAAGAATACCTAGTTTATTTCATGTATGTGTTTGGTTCTGAGTATGGAAGGTGTATTAAGTAGTACTCCCTCCGTCTCACTTTAAAATGTTATTTTTTTATTTTTTTCTCTTACTTTAAATATTATTTTCGAAATTTGAATGATAAATTTACTAGTATACCCATATTTATTATATATTGTATAAAATATTTATTTTTTATCACTATTCACTTTTAACTAAAATTAAATGAAATTCTTGAAAATATAAAAGATATTTTTATCAAAAACTATAATTTTTTATGAAATTAAAATATTTTATAATTACTTTATTAATTTTCGTAAAAAATGAAAAATTACGTTTTAAAATGTGACGGAAGGAACAGATAAATTGGCAACGTGTAAGATATTTTTTTTTTTTTGCAAGCATGTATTTAGTTTCCCTTAAAATATGAAGCCACCCATGTGTTATTAGCATTCATATTGGGACCAAAATTCAAACATGATTCTCCACCATCCATAATTTCCCTTCACCAAACATTTTCTTGGACATAATAAGCACTTATTATATATAAGTAGATGATCTATAGTTTGGGATCTAAACAAATAGAGATGGGTTTTAAAGAAATAATTGGAAAGCAGCTGATGAGATACAAGTACGAGAAGCTCATAGTTGCTGAGAAAAGTATGGGGATGCACAGAAGAATAAGGAGGAGGAGGAGGCACACATGGCTGGAGATGAAGAGAATGAATGGATCAGGGAAGGGAATTCGATTATGGAACTGCAGAAGGTTGTCTTTAATGGTACTAATCACAAGCAAGATTTCAAGAATTTATGGTGATGTTATCAATAGAATGAAAATGATGGATGATCTTTGTCCCAATATTATATTCTCCACACAGTTGGGACTTCCTGTTCTGTCCCATCCTTCTGTTAAATATTCCATTTCTTTTCCTAGAAATTATGCTTCTGTTAATTAACACATTTCTTTTTCTTTCTCTATGACCACATTTTATAAGAAGAAGCTCTCTTTATGTTGCCTTTAAATTTGAAAATCACTGTTATTAGATCTATATATAGAGTAGCATATAATTAAATTAAAGAAATGGCCTTCCTTTGTAATATTTCATAGTTATTCCAACACAAACTATGAGATAAAACGTAGAATGTTGCAGTTGGTACTTGGCTTTTTCATGGCTTGGTTGTATTGTATGGTTCCTCCTTATGACATTGGTAATTGGCTAATTTTTCATGACTTAGTTGGGTTCTACCTATTTGAGGTATTTATCCACTGCTGGGTATATGTTAAATTTTGATTATATATATATATATATGCCATTTTCCTATCTAACTCGATTCCTCAATAATTTATTTATGATAACCTTTTCTGTTTAATTATTAGCTATTTTTTTATATAGTTGTACAATTTATGATTTTATTGCTTTTATAATGTGGAAATGAAAATAATAAATTTTCATAAATTATATATAATTATACATATAAATTTTATTTTTAGTTGTACCGAAGTATATAATCGGAACCAACAGAGTGGCAAACATGATTGGCAGTGGCATATGCTTGATATATTGTTTCTTAAAAATGGGAAAGCTAAAAGGGAATCAACAACTATACACAATGAGTGATGCATGTTAGAACTTAGAACAAAACATTAATGGCAGGTATGGATTTTTGTTAAACAAAAGCTACTTATCATATAAAATAATTGTGAAGAAGGGACCTTATTACCTTTCCAATTCATTACTTATAATTGAAGTAAGGTATGATAATTATCACATATATCACAGCCATGAACTGAACTTGAAATTAAGGCTCAAAAATGGGGAGAGGCTATCGCAGAATGTGGAGGGTGGTGCCCTGTACGAGCAGGAGATCAATCTTGAGAACCGAATCCAATAAAGATATTCAAGAAATACTCAACACTAAGCTATCCACCATCAAAGAAGAGCCGGGGCCTGAGCCGCCCGAGACTTCTGATGAGAAACGGACTCCGGCGAGATTACAGGTTGCCAATAAGTGTGTGAAGAAGATGAAGAATAATAATAAGAAAGGCAGGTCATTTGTTCCTCGCTTCAAGGAATCTTATGCTTTATTCTTGGCTTCTGGATTTGCCTCCAAAAATTGCAGCTTTGATGAACTTGTTCGTTGATTTTTCTCGTCTGAATCCTGTTTCATATTTGTAATATTTAGTAAATTAGTTTGGTTTATCTTTGTTCATAACCATGCAGTCGAATTCCCAACTTGTGAAATTAATCTTGGTTTGTAATGTTTATTGTGACAATAAATGCAGGCAATTTGTGTACTTTCTAATAGATAATTTTTCTAAATAGTTTGTGCATATTATGATCGGTTCTAGGCTCAAGAAAGTCAAAACATTGTTCAAGAAAGTCAAAACATTGTTCTTCATTCTTTTCAAGTTAATTCAACTCCCTCTTAACGTCTTTTGGGCTGAGTCAACAATTCAGGCCCATTAATCTCTCTGTTAATTTTCAGTTTGGATGTTGATCAGCACGATATTTCATCTGTAGTTTATGTAAGAAAAAAACACCAAACTCAACTGGCATTGAATGCAGGCAGTTGATTGGTAGTTATTTCAAAGTAAAATCTTTTCTTTCCAACCCAAATTCCCAATGGATTAGACAAAACATTTTAACCAGTATCAACCATCAAGCAAAGAAAACAATGAACGGTTACGAAACCGCATTCGAGTTTACATAAACAACACACGTGTATCTTCAACACTTTGTCTTATTGTACTTTCATTCTCACAAATCTGAATTATTGTTGCTAACTTGTTATCATCGTTGAACTTTGTGAGGGTGACCCATCAAAATTCTGTTAGGACCGCCAAGCATCCCCTTAACTCCACATTAGTATGATATTGTCCGTTTTGGGCCAAGCCCGCACGGATTTGTTTTTGGGCTCCTCTCAAAAGGCCTCATACTAATGGAGTTAGGTGGACACACTTATATTCAAGGTGTTTCTCCCTTAATTTTCCAATGTGGGATGTGGGACTTGGATTGTACCCACCTTGAATATAAGTGTGTCCACCTAACTCCATTAGTATGAGGCCTTTTGGGAGGAGCCCAAAAACAAATCCGTGCGGGCTTGGCCCAAAGCGGACAATATCATACTAATGTGGAGTTAAAGGGATGCTTGGCGGTCCTAACAAGTGGTATCAGAGCCCAGGTTCGGAGATGGAGCCAATGGTGGACTGCATTGTGTGGGAGGGTCCTCGATTTGTTCATGCGATTGGAGATTCGTGTTTGGTGCCTTGTGTCGAAAGTCTTCCTGGTATTGTGGTGGCCAGGCGGCGTGTCTCGTTGATTGATAACGGCGGTGCAAGATGATTTGACGGATCAAATGAATTATCGCTCGAGGGGAGGACATAAGCTGTGGGAGGCCCTCGGTAAGTCCTCGCGATTGGAAAATGGATTATCGCTAGAGGAGAGACCACGTGTTGTGTGGTCCTTGGTTTGAGGGGAGGATTGTTGGGGTACAATCCAAGTCCCACATCCCACATTGGAAAATTAAGGGAGAAACACCTTGAATATAAGTGTGTCCACCTAACTCCATTAGTATGAGGCCTTTTGGGAGGAGCCCAAAAACAAATCCGTGCGGGCTTGGCCCAAAGCGGATAATATCATACTAATGTGGAGTTAAGGGGATGCTTGGCGGTCCTAACAAATTCGGGAACAGGGCAAACGGAGGTTTTGTGGCCGACAACTTCGGCGGACAAATCGACATAAACCGCACTCTCCATTGGCTTTCTCTTTCTTATGCTCACAAACTCCAATTTTTCTCAACTGGGTTCCGATTCTTTGCGTCTCATCTCTGCCAATTAGAATTCGCGTTAACTATTGATTCTTTTTTAATTAAAGTACAATTTTTTGGCTTCAAGTTCTGAAATTTATGCGTTGTTGATGTCCGAGTCTGAAAAAGAAAGAACCAGAGTTCGTCACAGAGTGGGTGGTGGCCTTGATCTTGATTATGCTAATGACAACGGCGGCGCCGGTGGTGTAGACGGTGGGTCCCGTGGAAGTCCTGAGAAGAAGAATGAGAGAAGAGGATGTTGTTTTTGTGGAGATTCTACTAAAGCTAAAAGTACAGTCTTTGCTTCTTATACAAAGGCTAAGAAACTTCTACGGCGCAAAAGACAGCCCTCTTCTTCTTCTGATTGCACTGGTAAGAGAGTAATAGGTAGTTGCTTTTGTTTTAAGCAACCTTCTACTTTGGAATCTCCTGCTGCATCTGTTACAAGCGATCCTAATGATCCTAATCTTTCATTTGAGATGTTGAGAACTTTGATTGAGACCAATGATTTCTACTCCAAAGAATGCAATCCTCACATATATGCTACTACTTGTACTTCCTTTTCTAGTGATAATTCTTGAGCAAAGTGATGGCCTTTTTGCTATATTACTTAGAAATCCTGATTTTTGATTAAATGGGTTGATGCGGTTTGTGGTTATTTGTTTTGGGAAATTGTTCGTTCGTTCATTGATTTTCTCTGTGAGGAGGATCCAGTGTGATTATGCATAATTGGTTGAGTTTGCACTGAGGGGTTAATTGTTGAACAAATTGTGGAGGGTTTTTAAGCCTTGTCTGTTCCTCAAATGTTGGCAAATTGGAAGCAACCTTATTGCACATTTGCCTTGAACAGACTCCAAATTTGGCGTCTGTTGATATACACATTCAATTTTTATTACCATTGGAAGTTTTTCAGGTATACATGTTTTAGGACTAGTTAAACTTAGAATAATATATATATATATATATTGTACACATGACAAAGAATAAAAGAAAAAGAAGAGAAATTTGATGCCTTTCCTTTTCTCTTCTTTGGTTACTAGCTGGAGAATTCTCAATTTATCTTCGGAGGACAAATTCTATTGCCCATCAAATTTGGTGGAAAATCAAGGAAATTTTTTTTTCTTTGCCATTGCACAATTTAGTAACCAAAAGAACTCAACTGTATTCTGTCCACGATCTCTGTGGAGATTTTGGCAAAACTGATATCCTTGGAATTCTTTGAATTGTATACAACTTTTTCCTTTTTGAATTGATGGATTTATGTTTGTTTATACATAGCTAAGCTATGAATCATTTTGAATTTGATGACCCAGTTAAGCAGGTAGTGTATATGTTATTACTTCTTGCTTCTTTATGGACAGGTAATTACCTTGATAAATCAATGCAGTTCTGGGATCACTGATAAGCATAAGATTTCTTGGATAAATGATATGCAAATACAACTTCTATTTTGCTAAGTGTTCATCCTAGTTAGTTGATACGTCATATTAATGCAATGCAGCCTGCATTCGAGCTTGTGTATCAAATGAAGTGGTCACGAGTACCCTCCCATAGCAGAATTCTTCCTCAAGAAATAAGACGCATCACCATATCTTGTTGGCATGGCGATGGCGCTAGAAATTAATTCAATTGATCGATTGTATTATTTGTTTTGGTTTAGCTAATCTATTTATTGGATTTTGCATTCTGGGATCTGTGCTGCTAAATGAAGGGATGTTTTTCATGAATGTCTGTCATTAATCCCTCCTTTCAGTTGAAAAGAGAATTCACAAGTGATCTTAATCAAGGTGCATTTTATAAAATGTTGCATGAAAATCCCGTGAATGGCTTCCTAGTAGGGTAAGCATGCACCGGTTAACCGGTCCATTAATAATTTTCTTAAACTAGTCCATTAATATCGGTTAATCGCTATATCGATTTCGATTTTGAACTCGAATTTTCAGATCGATTTATCGGTTAACCACTAAAAAATTTGAATACATAAATTTAATAAATTATACAATTTATAATATTATTTTTTAGTAGTTAAAAATACTTTTAAAATGAACAAAATGCTAATTAAATATAATATCCATTAAAATAATAAAAAAATAAAATTTTCATAATTAATTATAAAAATTAAAAATATTCAACATAAAATTAACAACAGAATGCTAATTGTGCACATAATTTTAATATTTATTTACTAAAAATATATATTTTAATAATATTTTACAAAATTATATATCATAATATTTATAAATTACACAAATATTAAAAAATATAAGTGTAAAAATATTAATATATATATATATATATATATATTCGGTTTCAAATTCGGATTGGTTAACCATCGATTTTAAAGTAAAAATCGTAAATCTAAAATTTTGATTCGGTTAATCTAAAAATTGGTTCGATTTTGGATCGATTTTTAAGTTAACTGAAATTTTGGTTTTTTTCTTACCCCTACTTCCTAGTGCTTATGCTTCATATTGGCCGCTGATGCCAATATACATGAGGATTGATTTCGAGTCGCTGATTTCATAACTAGGCACTTCATTGTGCGATAATTTTGATTGGAGCTTCGTGTTTGCATTGAGACTTTGAGTAGTAATGAAACCACAGATGAATGAATTTGTGTTGTTCATTATCATTCATCTCCAAATTTAATTGCATGTTTGCAAGTTACCAGATTCATGAGTAGCTCTACCATTATTGCAATCCTTGTCTGCTGTTACATCTTTGTCACTGAACTCCAGCAGAAGTTCGGTTATGTAAGATCGAATGATCAAATTCCTTGTATGCGTGATCATTCATATTAGCATAAGATATTGGAAGAAGCATAAAAGAACTTAGGTTCATCAACTTAGACCTTTCTAATGCCATCTTTGATCTTTTGCTGATAAACTTGGACAGAAGCTCAACAATGCATGCGAAGGCTCTATCATGCATCAATCTAGTGGTGAATTGTGTTAGTAACTTATCGTTGGATTGGTTAGTAAACTGCTTATGTTATGTTTCTATTAATCAAATGTAGGAAAATAATTCTTAATAGTCAACTCCTAATTGGTTGTGGGTCGAGAAGTAGTGGAGCTGAGTTTTGATTAATCTGTGCAAGAATACAAAGTTCAAGCTTTAAAGAAAACTCTTCCTTTATGTTTTGAGAAAATATGAATTGGTATATTCCTTTGGAGGTTCCTTGATGCCAGCAAGAGGACCAGAGTCAGTAGCAACAGCAAGCAAGCATCACAAGGCATGCCCACAAGGCACAGAGGAGTATTAAAGCTCTCTTTAGAATATATAAAGATGCTTCAGATTTATAAACTAAATGAGATTTAGGAACTAAATTGGATATCTTTAATTAGGGGATGATGCACTTGGAGTTGTGCATTTTGCCTTTAATGTGGATCATAATGCATTAAGCACCAATTTCGAAGAATTTGGAGCATTATTCAATTAATGCACACAACACTAATGCACCTTTCTTTTTTCATCATAATGATTTAGATAGGCAATTGAGAGCTTTATTTTGGATAATCCCACTAAGGCGTTAATAATTTCTTATCTCGAGCAAATTATCAAACAAGTTGTACGCCTTACATTACATGTGGAAATATTTATATAAATCAGGTTCATGTATGCAAAATAATCATTATGCTATTAAAAATAAATCCATGCAAACAAAAATAAAAATTCCTATGCCACAGATTATGGGTAAGATATGTGATAATGGAACTATTTATTCTTTACTTCGGTTAAGCTAGCTCGATCGAGCTGTTTAATCGAATAACCGTAATAGGTATTGGATATTATTACCGTTATCGGATAATTATAACCCTGTTTATTATATAAGTACATCTATGCTTCTGATTACAACTTATTTCTATCAACTTCATCATTGAAATGAATATTTTTTTTTTTTTTTAAAAAAAAGGTAGATAGACAGGGAAGGAAGCATAGGGTCCCCCAAGCATGATGGATAGAGATGGCAACAATGGGTATAAAATTGAGAACCCATGTGCCCTTTAGCTCACTTGACTCTAGGGAGTGCATCCCAAAGGATAAAGGGACAAATCCAAAGGAACACTCTCCTTATTCTTCTCCTAGAAATATAGAAATAACAAACAATTCAAGTATGGGCTGATGCACTTCTGCATTCTGCTGCACGTCACGTGACTCCCATCTCTCTTCTTTGTTCCATTACCCCATTACTTTACCTAGAAATGCAATTAAGTCCTTCAAGTAAAATTTACGCAAGGTTTTCATTAATTGTTAGTTTAAACATTTTGTTATTCCATTGGATTTTTTTTTTTTGCCGGCTAAAGCCCCCCGGTATCCGGTTCATCCTACCACTGGTTGCCGACTAATTTGGGAGTCGGGGGATCGTCACAGTTAAGGCTCCTGCCCCTCTTCAGGGGAAGTATCGAGACTCGAACCGTAGTCCGGTCGTCTAGCTCAAACTATGTTACCAACTGAGCCACCCGCCTTAGATCTATTGGATTGTGATATGCTTCAGATAACCAAATACACTTTTTTTGGCATTTTTGGTCCATTTTTTATTCATTTATAGGGACCCCTTTGTAAAACTATTCTTCTCTTTTATTGATGGATTTACTAGGACCGAATTCGATATCACTATGCATCAAGATTAGGTAGAAAATGAATAAAAATACAGTAATTAGATGACATATTATTATTATTATATAAATTTGTTTAGTTTTTCATAGATTAGAGACCCCACTTCCCATTTGTTGGATTTCTTCTCTCTTATTCCAAATATTATCTATCCTTTTAAGCTGTCATCTATAAAATAAATATTACTAAAAGAATATTTATTTAATATTATCCAAATAGTGTGTGTGTGTGTATATATATATATATATAATGAGCAATAAAATAAAATAAATTTTCTTTACCAAAATTTCATGTTTAATTCTTAGATTATAGAACATACAATAAAATCAAACTTTTAATTAATAGATCTCGTATAACTTCGAAAAAAAATTGGAAAGAATATCTAGATCATAGAAAAAAAAAAGTCTCTAACGAACCACAAGCAATTTTTGCTAACGGTAAACCGATTTTACTGAACTAATATTTCAGCTACTAATAAGTAATAAATTTAAGATTTTAATCTCAATAGTCGTACAATTGCTAATGGGTCACAAAGTTTCACTTAACTTGATGAAATCCCCTAAAAGAGGAAACTTTAGCCCTTCTTTAGAAGGCATTTTTTTTGTGGGTAATGGCGTCCTAACCTGTCCACCCATGAAAGAAATCTCTGCAAATTTGTGATTATATTAATATTTTATTGTGGTGGTCCATACTCTGCGATGGGATTGGGATTGGCGGGCAGGTGATGCTGTCTTACACCGACCCCAGTAAGATACGTATTTCAGTCATCCGGTAAAAAGAAAGCCGTATCCTTTTCAAGTAGTTTGTTCTCTGTCATATTTAAGCTGTGAATGAAGTAAAATGCCCCAAAAGAATTTCAATCAGCTAAAAAATTCATAGTACCTTTGAATTATGCATGAAATTATGTTGAAGGAGTTGCCTACATCTAACTTGCTAGTATTCCATTACGAATTCACAAATGCCTATAAGGTGTTCGAAGGATTTCCTGAAAGAAGAAGTGGATTGGCTGTTGAATATCTTTTTATCTTATGTAAAGTTTTTACACGATAATCTTTTCATTTTTTTTTCAAAGCCTTTTCAACTTTCTTTTAATCTTTGAAAAAGGCAAAAACAATCTGTTAACCGGCTGAATAAGTTCAACGTTTTTAATCAACGGTGCAGATAAGTTCTGTAAGATGGGGTGGGTATCACAGTATTACTCGTTGTGTTGTTGAGGGGGTCACAGGACATAAAAGGCGGTGATCAAAGATTTGCTCTCAAAATTTTAATCTTTTTTATTTGTTTGGTTAAATATTTTATTAATTTTATTGTGATTGCTTGGGATTCCCATTTCCAAGTTTTACTCCCTCTTCTCCTTTTGGTTCCTTCCTTGCTCTCTTCCTGCTTCAAGCACTTCACTTCCCCAGTTGGACGGGCTTGGATTTGGAATTAGCGGGTTTGCTTTTCAGCTCAGCAAGGTTTCAATTTCCTTCCTTCCTTCTTTCCTTTCCTTCTTTCTTTCTTTGGTTTATTGAGTAGTAGTTTTGTTTTAGCTTTAGGATTCTCTTGCTTGTTCTATGTATCTGTTATGGAAGAGATTAGTGTTTCTATGATCATTGTTTGTTAGCTGAAACATCCAGTCTGTATTGAGTATTCTAAGTTGATTATTTCAAAGTAATTTGTGAAGTTACTAGATAAATAGTTTGGGTTAAGATTATATTGACTACTGCTTAACGTCCTTTTTTTTTTGTTTTTTGTGTTGGGGGGCTTAAATTTAGTGCTTAGTTTAGAAACAGTAAAATTTTGTCGTTTAACTGTTCTGTTTGCCGGGATTTCTGTTGCTGTCGAAGCATGATTGCTCCAATTAAAGATCAATAATGCAGCTTGATTCTTTCATTGTTGTTCAAGTGTTCGAGAGAATATTCGGTAATGACTATTGGCTTCCCCGCCACAATTTTTTTATATTCATGATTAGCTTATGGTCTGGTAAAAACCTTTGACTTCGACATTAGAACATTCTTAACCACGATGAGGAATTGATAACCATTGTGGAAATGAAAAATATCATTGAGAATAGATCATTGGAACAATAGATGCTCGTATAGTCGATGCTAATAAGAGAAGTATCCAGGGGGTGAATGTGAGAGGATAATTATTAATTTGTAGAATTAAATTCGGTAATCTTGTTATGCGTTTCTTGTTCATGGTGTTAAAGATTGTGCCTCTCTCTCTCTCTCTCTTATGATTTTCAAAGGACTGTTTATTATTTCTCCGGATAGGGTGGAGATGTCTTCCTCAAGACCAAGACCGAGCCACTCCTCATCCAGCAGTACAAGATCAAGACACAGTGCTAGGATTATTGCTCAAACCACTGTAGATGCAAAGCTCCATGCAGATTTTGAATCTTCAGGAAGTTCATTTGACTACTCGAGCTCTGTGCGCGTTAGCAATTTTGTTGATGGAGATCTACAACCTAAGTCGGACAAAGTAACTACAGCTTATCTTCATCACATTCAGAAAGGCAAAATGATCCAGCCATTTGGCTGCTTGCTAGCTTTAGATGAGAAAACTTTGAAGGTTATTGCATATAGTGAGAATGCCCCTGAAATGTTGACCATGGTTAGTCATGCAGTCCCAAGTGTTGGGGATAACCCAGTTCTTGGAATTAGTACTGACATTAAGACGATCTTCACTGCACCTAGTGCTGCTGCCTTGCAGAAAGCTCTGGGTTTTGGAGATGTTTCCCTTTTGAATCCCATCTTAGTCCATTGCAAGACTTCTGGCAAGCCCTTTTATGCTATTATCCATCGAGTGACTGGTAGCTTTGTTATTGACTTTGAACCAGTGAAGCCTTATGAGGTCCCCATGACTGCTGCTGGTGCTTTGCAGTCATATAAGCTTGCAGCTAAAGCAATTACCCGGTTGCAGTCATTGCCTAGTGGGAGCATGGAAAGGCTTTGTGATACAATGGTTCAGGAAGTCTTTCAGCTCACAGGTTATGACAGGGTGATGGCCTATAAATTTCATGATGATGACCATGGAGAAGTTATCTCTGAGATTACAAAGCCAGGATTGGAGCCTTATTTGGGTCTGCATTATCCAGCTACTGACATCCCACAGGCTGCTCGATTTCTTTTCATGAAGAATAAGGTTCGAATGATTGTTGATTGTTGTGCAAAGCATGTCAAGGTGCTTCAAGATGAAAAGCTTTCATTGGACCTGACCTTGTGTGGTTCAACCTTAAGGGCCCCACATAGTTGTCATCTACAGTATATGGAGAACATGCATTCCATTGCTTCTCTGGTTATGGCAGTTGTAATCAATGAGGGGGATGAATATGATGATGATCCTGCTTCTGGGCAACCACAGAAAAGAAAGAGACTTTGGGGTTTGGTTGTATGCCATAATACAACTCCAAGGTTTGTTCCATTCCCTCTAAGGTATGCTTGTGAGTTTCTAGCTCAAGTATTTGCTATCCATGTGAACAAGGAACTGGAATTAGAAAATCAAATTTTTGAAAAGAACATACTACGTACCCAGACACTCTTATGTGATATGTTGATGCGGGATGCACCTCTTGGGATTGTCGCACAGTCCCCTAACATAATGGATCTTGTGAAATGTGATGGGGCTGCGCTATTGTACCAGAACAAGATATGGAGGTTGGGAATATCTCCAAGTGAACAACAAATTCAAGATATAGCTGTATGGCTGACAGAGTACCATAAGGATTCCACTGGGTTAAGTACGGACAGCTTGCATGATGCAGGGTATCCAGGGGCACTTGCTCTTGGGGATGTAGTTTGTGGCATGGCAGCTGTGACAATAACTTCGAAGGACATGCTCTTTTGGTTTCGGTCTGCAACTGCTGCAGAAGTTCGTTGGGGTGGGGCAAAACATGACCCTGGTGAGAAGGATGATGGCAGGAGGATGCACCCAAGGTCATCCTTCAAGGCCTTTCTGGAAGTTGTCAAGAACAGGAGTGTGCCTTGGAAAGACTATGAAATGGATGCAATCCATTCTTTGCAACTTATATTGAGGAATGCTTTCAAAGGGATAGAAACTGTAGAAACGGACTCAAAAACAATTCATTCAAGGCTCAGTGACCTCAAAATCGAAGGGATGCAAGAACTGGAAGCAGTTACCAGTGAGATGGTCCGTTTAATTGAAACAGCCACTGTGCCAATTTTGGCAGTTGATGTTGATGGGCTTGTTAATGGGTGGAATACAAAAATTGCAGAGCGGACAGGTCTTGCAGTTGATGGTGCAATTGGGAAGCATTTGCTGACACTTGTCGAAGATTCTTCTGTTGATGTAGTGAAAAACATGTTGTTCTCAGCATTGCAGGGTATGTTTTAGTTCTAATTCACACTTTTATTAAATAGAATTTATTGAAGCTTGAGAGAAACAAGAAGATTTTATGCGCATACATTTTGCTGTTAAAAGTGTTTGTCCCTGATGTGTCTTTCTCTGTATGCATGTTATTGGTGCTTTTTTTGGGAGTGCAGTTTATTAATGAAGTGCATATTTTGTCTTGTGATCAGGCAAAGAGGAGCAAAACATTCAATTTGAGATCAGAACATATGGCTCTAAGGCCGAACATGGCCCCATCAGCTTACTTGTTAATGCTTGTGCCAGCAGGGACATCCAAGAATGTGTTGTTGGGGTGTGTTTTGTGGCTCAAGATATCACAGGCCAGAAGACAGTTATGGACAAGTTCACCCGGATTGCAGGGGATTACAAAGCAATTGTTCAAAACCCAAACCCATTAATCCCCCCAATATTTGGGACTGATGAATTTGGCTGGTGCTCTGAGTGGAACCTCGCTATGGAAAAACTGACTGGATGGAAGCGGGAAGAAGTAATGGATAAAATGCTATTAGGGGAGGTTTTTGGAATCAACAAGGCTTGCTGTCGCCTTAAGAATCAAGAAACCTTTATAAATCTTGGGATTTTACTCAATAATGCCATGACTGGCCAGGAAACTGAGAAAGTGACTTTCAGTTTCTTTGCTCGGAATGGGAAGTATGTGGAGTGTCTGTTGTGTGTGAGTAAGAAACTGGACAGAGAGGGTGCTGTTACCGGTGTCTTCTGCTTCCTGCAGCTTGCGAGTCTAGAGCTGCAACAAGCACTTCATATCCAGCAATTATCAGAGCAAACTGCTTTGAAAAGATTAAAAACAATAGCTTATATGAAGAGACAGATCCAGAATCCTCTTTCCGGGATTATTTTTACCCGGAAAATGTTAGAGGGCACTGAGATGGATGCAGAACAAAAGCAGCTTCTGCACACTAGTGCCCAATGTCAGCAACAACTCAGTAAAATTCTAGATAACCCGGAATTTGATAGCATTATTGAAGGGTACGAAAAATTTTAATCAACTGGCAACAATTTTCTTTCTTGATTTATACATAAATTATGCATGAAAAAAGATGTTATAGGGAGACTGATTGCATTGTGCATCCAAGATTCTTAGTAGACTATTTCATCTTTTTAAACCCTCTCTCACATTTCATTAGAAGGTCCAAACTTAGGAGTAAAACAATCTCGATGTAGAGGGGTAAGGTATTGTTTGATGTCATAATGAATACCTATTTCCTTTTAATTTTTTCATTGATTGCCAAGAATTTTTTTCTCTTGTGAATTTTCACAGGTACTTGGATCTTGAAATGATAGAGTTTACACTGCATGAGGTGCTAGTTGCTGCCATCAGTCAAGTTACATTGAAAAGCAAAGCAAAGGGAATACTGATAATCCATGATGCAGCAGAGGAGGTCATGAACAAAACCTTATTTGGTGATAGCATTAGGCTTCAACAGGTGCTAGCAGACTTCTTATTGGTGACGGTGAATTTTACACCAAATGGAGGTCAGCTTACAGTTGCAACTGACTTTACCAAACATCAGTTGGGACTATCTGTTCATCTTGTCAATCTTGAACTCAGGTACTACTATGTGCAAATATCAAAACAACAGTCTATGCATTTGGCTAATTAGCATCTATCATAAATGTTTTGACTGTGAGTTCAAATGATTCTTTCGTAAGCAGTCTGCATACAACTTTAAGTTCAAAGGGAGCTAACAAAGCGTGTTGCATTTAATCAGTTTGTATGGATTGATTCTGCTATAATGTGGCTAATCTTCTGTTGCATTTCCTTTGGTTAGAATAACACATGCTGGGGATGGAATACCTGAAGCATTACTATCTACCATGTTTCGTGGTGAAGGAGATGTTTCTGAGGAGGGCATCAGCCTGCTTGTCAGTCAACAACTAGTGAAACTAATGAACGGCGATGTACAGTACCTGAGGGAATCAGGAAAGTCGAGTTTTATTTTATCAATTGAGCTTGCTGGTGCCAGCAAATCGCGGGCCTAACTGGCATTGAAGGAAGTAAGATTGACAAATTGTTGTATATAGAACCAGAAGAATTTCCAGTTGGCTGCTGCAACTTGCCATGCCTTGCAGTTCTTTGTTCTTGTTTTTTAACCGACTTGTCTTACCTTGCCCCAAGTTGTATATAATGACATACTTCACGATGGTTTGAAATCCTTTTTTAACAGAATATTTGTATGTGCATCGAAGTTGATGCATCTTTTTTATGAAGAGCAATTGCTTGTGTATTAACTTCAAAGATTTGGCTGTTCTTTTCTTTTCAAGATTTCAATTCTCTCTACCCATTTTAAGTAGATAGAACGAGAACTGAAGGAAAATCAATAGTTGAATTCCTATAGTCTTCTAGTGAATAAAATGATTAAATCTCTATTGGCTTAGAACTGTAAAAGAAGAAAACAATCTAAATTGCTGAACAAAGTATAGTGGCGGAGTTAGGATCCCATATTTAGCGGGGGGGTCAAAATTTATAAAAGTATATGGACATTCCATATAAACCGTGTTAAAATTTTTGAAAGTGTGGAAGTATTAACACATAAAATAATCATATTTCATGTAAATTTAAAAATTAGACCTATATATGTGGCTCTACCATTGACCAAATAAAGGAACTCATATCAATTAGAGTAACGATTCTGTGTGCATTGCGTATTGTCTAATCCAATTGACGATCTAACATTGCATAACATTACATATTGTCTAATCCAATTGATTATCTAAAAATGTATAACGCATTACGTATTGTCTAATCCGATTGACTATCTAACAATGCATAACATTATATTGTCTAATCCAATTGATTATCTAAAAATGTATAACGCACTATTGGATTCTTATTTTTTGATTAGTATATTTAAAAGTAATATTTATTTTTCATTAGAACGCATTCCTCCAATTTCTTCAATTAAAAGTATATTCATTAAAAAAAGAGGGAAAATAAATGCTTTATTTTTTTTAGAAAATTGAATAGTGGAAATAGAAAATCAACCTATCCTTAACTTTAAAATAATTATAAAATTATCTTATCCTTTAAAAAATAAATAATTTAAATTTTCTTAAAAAAAGCCTCATTATTATCAAAATAACTCATATTTATCTTTACGCGAGTATAAATATGAAAAAAAAAAAGATTTCATATTTGTTCTTTTCACTAAAAAAATAAGAAAATGGATAAATATAATGGCATAAAATTTTTTTAACCAAAAGAGCAAATTATATTATTTTACATCGTTCATATTAAATTTAGCCTTTTTCCCTTGAAAAAATATTCACATTGTCTTCGCTCCAACCTTAATATAATTGCATTAGATTGCATTACTCGCAAAAATTGTGGGCTTTACCTAAAAACGGGTCAAAAACAAATACACAAAGACCAGAGCTTTGATTTGATGGTTTTTTTTTTCTTAAGAAAACAGTGGGCTTTCCTCCAAATTGGACTTGGCATTTTTATTCTCCCACGCCACAGGCCGATCTTAAGGTTTCTTTTCTCTTGTCTTCCCTTACCCTTAGTCCCCTCTCCGATTCTTTGCAGGGCTACTGTTTCGCTTGTTGAATTAGATTCTCGAGACTAATTATCGTTAATGGTGGCGACGGAAATGGAGATTAAAGAGCTGTCCTTTGCAGCTGATAGTCCTCCGCTTTCTGTTATTGTCGCCGCCAAGGTTGCAGCCATCAATTTTCCTACTCCTTCTGTTGTTTCGGACTCTTCTTCTACCCCCACTATTGTCTTCTCTGATGGGTATGTCTTACTACTTTAGAGAAACAATTTTGATGTTTGATGCCTGTTAATTTTATTTTTCTTCTTGCCTCTCAAACTGGTTCAGTACTTTCCTTTCTTTATTCTTTTGTTTCTGCTGATCTCGTATTTCAGGACGAAATTGCAAGGTTTGCTTGAGCTTCTTCATTACATTGGTCGGTTTGCTAGCCTTCCTAATTTCTATGGGCAGGACACCGACCAATCTAATCAGGTGATTTTCTTTTCTTCTTTGTCGCTTTGGTTTTGGAACTTTGCTCATTTGGGCAATGTGTTGCTTTTGAATTTTTTTTTTTCTAATTCTTGAGCAAAGTTTCTTTCTTTATTTTCTTTTTGCAGATTGATGAGTGGCTGAAGTACTCTCCTATACTTTCCGTAGGGTCTGAATTCGAGAATGCGTGTACGTACATAGACAGTTATTTGGAAAAGCGTACTTTTCTGGTGGGATATAGTTTATCAATTGCAGACTTGGCAATTTGGTCTGGATTAGCAGGTATTTGCTTCAACTGTGGACTGTAATATGTTGTATTCTGCATGATCTCTTTGTGACTATTCAAATTACTTGTCAAGTATTTATTTATTTTTTTTTACCTTCAAATTACTCATATTATTTATTTGTTGGACAGAATGAAGTCGACATACAATCATCAGTGTTTTGTTGAATTGCTTTGTCTGCTTGGCCTATACCTATTCAAGTCTGAATAGTTGTGGTTAATAGATTGTGGGTACATGTGTGTGTTTTTTTCCTGATAGTAATGGAAAATTGAAATGTTCATCAATGTTTTTGTAGTTGTTTTAGAACAGTCATAGTATGTAACGTGATCAACTCTTCCCTTTTTATCCCATTTGTGTTTTACAGAATTGAAAATTTTGTTGCTTAATTGACACTTAGTAGAGACTCACAACATTCTATGGTTTAGCAGAGACTCATAACATTCTATGGCTTGTAGGGGCTGGGCAAAGATGGGAAAGCTTGAGGAAGTCAAAGAAATACCCAAGTCTTGTACGTTGGTTCAACTCAATAGCTACAGAATATAATGAAACGTTGAATGAGGTGACATCAACATATGTTGGCAAAAGAGGAACGGGAAAACCTGTGACAGCTAAACTAAAAGAGCAACAAGTTGTCAATGGATCTGTCTCTGAAAAAGGAAAAAGTAAAACAGCTGAAGTCGATCTTCCTGACGCTGAAATTGGGAAGGTGTGCTTGCGATTTGCTCCAGAACCCAGTGGTTATCTTCACATTGGGCATGCAAAAGCAGCATTACTGAACAAGTACTTTGCTGAAAGGTACCAAGGTGAGCTGATTGTTCGCTTTGATGATACAAATCCAGCCAAAGAAAGCAATGAATTTGTGGAGAATCTTCTGAAAGATATTGAGACACTGGGCATTAAATATAGTAAAGTTACACATACATCAGATTACTTTGATAAGTTGATGGGAAAGGCTGAAGAGTTGATCAGGCAGGGTAAAGCTTATGTTGATGACACACCTCGTGAACAAATGCAAAAAGAAAGAATGGATGGTATCGAATCAAATTGCCGGAACAATGCTGTGGAGGAGAATCTGAAATTGTGGAAGGAAATGATTGCAGGATCTGAAAGGGGTTTGCAGTGCTGTCTTCGTGGAAAGTTGGATATGCAAGATCCAAACAAGTCTCTTCGAGACCCAGTCTATTATCGTTGCAATCCTGTTCCCCATCATAGAATTGGGTCCAAGTGCAATATATATCCAACATATGATTTTGCTTGTCCCTATGTTGATGCCATTGAGGGAATCACGCATGCACTTAGATCAAGTGAGTACCATGATCGAAATGCTCAATATTACAGGATTCAAGAGGATTTGGGGGTCAGGAGGGTTCACATTTATGAATTTAGCCGGATGAATATGGTCTACACGCTTCTTAGTAAACGTAACCTTAAGTGGTTTGTTGAAAATGGAAAAGTTGATGGTTGGGATGATGCTCGTTTTCCAACTGTTCAGGGAATCGTGCGCAGAGGTCTGAAAGTTGAGGCATTAGTACAATTTATTCTTGAACAGGTAAGCTAATATGTGCCCAAGGTCATAGTTTCTGTTATGATTTTGTTAATAGTCAATGTGAATAATTATTGTATGTGTTGTGAGAAGCTATTTTTAGTTTACTAATGTTATAGCCTGAGGCCTGAAGTCTCGTGATCCTTGAGGATGACAATTTACCTTCTTGCATTGTGAACTTTCTCAGCGCATAAAAGATTATTTATTGTGCTTGTTGAATCACTTCTTAGATCAAGGGAATTTTTTGGGGTGTGTGTGTGTGTGTGTGTGTTTTGGGGGGGGAGGGGGTGATTGGGTTGAAGAATAGCTTATAAAGGCAGGTTCAGATTCATTTCTTTGGGTATTCATTCTAGATTTACCCACTTCTTCTAAATTTGCAAGTTTATGCATGTAGATTTATTGTTGGACAGACCTTTATGTCCTCGAAGTGTAATTTGTGTTTGTACTATTTTAGGGTGCATCAAAGAATCTCAACCTTATGGAGTGGGACAAGCTTTGGACAATTAATAAAAAAATCATCGATCCTGTTTGTCCAAGACACACTGCAGTTATTGAGGAAAAACGTGTCTTGTTGACCTTGACTGATGGCCCTGAGAGTCCCTTTGTCCGCATCATACCAAGACACAAGAAGTATGAGGGTGCTGGAGAGAAGGCCACAACATATACAAAGAAGATATGGTTAGATTATGCTGATGCAGAGGCAATTGCAGAAGAAGAAAATAAGGAGGTCACCTTGATGGATTGGGGGAATGCCATAGTGAAGGAAATTGTTAAGGATGAGGGTGGAAGAATTACACAGTTGATTGGGGTTTTGAATCTTCAAGGATCTGTCAAGACAACAAAGCTGAAGCTCACCTGGCTACCTGAGACAACTGAATTAGTTAACCTCATATTGGTCGAGTTTGACTATCTAATAACGAAGAAGAAGGTAAATCTTTGCCTTTGGGCTCATCTCTTTTTGTATCCTTGTAAATGAATTCTGCTGTCCCACATCAAACATAAATCATTAAAGTTTTAATTTTTTAAAGATGCTCTTGTGAAATATACAAGCTTTGTTTCTGTTGAACTGCTGGATTTTCTTGAAGGCTTTTAGGATTTTAACATGGGTAGCTTCTAGGATTGTGCATTTATGCAGAATTTCGGTTTCTATTGCTAATCAACCATGTCAAATTGGTGATTCTCAAAATGTAATCTTTAGGGAGGGAAGTTTTGGAACTGTTTAACGGTCAAATGCATTGTGCCTGGATCGGTGGAGCATCCCTCCATCCTCACCCTTTATGTGTTGGCTTGATTATTCCACACTTAAATTTTAATTCATTTGTTTAGATTTATCTGAAATACTGGTTATTGATGAATATGTTGTGGATGCAGCTGGAAGAAGGAGAGAATTTTCTGGATGTGCTTAACCCTTGCACCAAGAAGGAGACTGCAGCACTGGGGGATTCAAACATGCGGAATTTGAAGCGTGGAGAGGTATTGCAACTCGAGAGGAAGGGCTACTTTAGATGCGATGTTCCTTTTGTAAGGCCCTCAAAGCCTGTAGTTCTGTATGCTATTCCAGATGGCAGGCAGGCAACTTCGTCGAAGTAGACCTTCACATCAGACTCCATTATTCTCGGGTTCAGCTTTGTTGTTTATGTGATTATATCAAAGGAAATTTAAGTTTTTGAAGCACTTCCTTCAATGTATGGACACATGCAAATTGTTTTCATGGAAAATTTTGACAGAACAGCTTACTGATGCATCTTTCAATATACATTCTGGATTAAACTATGCTGACTGCTATTAGAGGAGGGTAATTTTATCCTCATGACCCAGTTGGGCATTGAATCTTCTAACTTGGGATATTTGTATTGTAATACTACAATTCAAATATTTAAGAATTTTCTGGTATAAAATAAAGTTGGAAGGCCAAATTTTTGTAGGGCAAATGAAGGAAAATTAGCATTCATATTTGCTTCTTGGAGCTCTATTTTCCCTATTGAGTTGTTTTTGGTGCTAAAATGCATCCTGTGGATGCTGAAAACAGAGCTCAGAAAAGGAGTGCTAAAATGAGAACATTTGGGCATTTAAGAATCATTTGTGGTATAGTGGTCAAAACAATTTGAGAAGCAAAATAGAGTCATGAGTGAGATCAACATGAAGGGCAAAATAGTAAATTTCCCCTGAATATATAGCCTATATTGAAAAAGCAATGAGTTTATCTGTCTGTTGTTTGGTTTTGAGAAAGTAGTTTGTATTTTCAGTAAGGTCCAAATCACGGCAAAATTATTCTGCTTTGGCCTCCCAACTCACCAATTCTGATGCTTTTTTAAAGGTGTAATCACGTGTTGTCACTACCAATTTTGAAAAAAATATTGCAAAGATGCTCTGTTTAATTACTTTAATTAAGCCTCTATTTACTTCTGAAAAACTGCTAATCCAACCTGTAAACATATGTAGGCTAAAGAAAAAACAAAAGCAATTTTCTTGGACCATACCTGCTTGCTGGCTTTCCTGAATTTGATATTTTGGGGGCAAAATTCATAATTTAATTCCTAAATTTTAATATTTTTACACATTAAATTTTTATACTTTCAAAACTATACATTAAATTTCTAAATTTTTCAAAAATAATACATTAAATTCAAAATAAACGGTATAAACGATAGTATAACACGCGTTCTGTTAAATTCGCGTGCATTTTAACGGAACATTGTTATTTTTAACATTCGTTTCGACTTGATGTGTTTTAATAGATAAATTCATGTATAATTTTGAAAATATAGAAGCATAATGTATAATTTTGAAAATATATAGATCTAATATGTAAAAGCGTTAAAATTTATGGATTAAATTATGAATTTTTTCATATCTTGGGACAGCAAGGGTAAAGGATCACATCCATGTCACCATAAACAGTTTTTTTAAAAGCATTACCAATTATTGATTAGTTTAAATCTGTATTCATGGGTAGCTAAAAAACCATTCTCCACTATTTTTCTCTTTTTTCCTCGGGCAGTGATTTGTTCCTTTGTTTTATATATCCGCCACACTAGTCAAGAATGCCCCAAGCTATTAAAATATTACATTTTTAACTTAATGAATCCATTCTATTTTCTTTGATTTTTTTTAATGTATAATTTCAAAATTTATTTTTCTGATTAATGAAACCCAAAAAGTTAAAAAGAAAAATAATATGTCATTTTATATTATCTTTTAGATATTTTATTTTATTATTTTTATGTGTTTAGTCGTAGGTAATTGTAATTCTCAAAAACTTGGTTTTGTTCAATTCATTTTCTTAGCAAGTTTAGCTATATTAGTTTTATTTGTTTTGAAAGAAAAAAAATGAATAAAAAAGAACTTGAATCTAAATTAGTTTATAAATATAGAACTTATTGTACAATTGATAAGTTTATATGGGATATTATAAATATGATTCACAATAGATATAGCCTTTTTCTTTTTAATGTTTTGTGCTTTTGTTTCATGAAAGACTAAACTCCCCATAAAATTGAGGATGAAGCATTGACAAGTCACTTGCCTATACTACACTCAAGAAGAGTCTTCCTATACACTACACAAAGATAAGAATGGACATTTGGACTAAATTGAAAGAAAAATAAAGGACTTATTTGAAGAATTTATTCCTAATAAAGAAATTTCTTAAAAAAAAGAAAAGAAAAGAACACTTAACATAAAGATAAAGATAAAGAGAGAACAAATTTAAATTCAAGTATAATTAGGGGCAAATCTCATTAATAGCAACAGCGGTAAAAAAAATAAAGGCCCAGAGTTAAATTTATTTACTTCTTGGGGGCCAACCTGGACTTGATCTTCTCAACCTCCTGTGTTCCGACCTGAAAAGCTTTGGTCAACACATTGTCCGGCACCGGCGGTGTGGACGCAAACAATGTGGCGGCGATGGACTGAGTTCCCGGCAGCTGGCTATTGAAGGCGGCGATCACTGCAGCTGGAACCTTTCTGTTATTCTTCTGAAAATGCACTAATCCTCTCGGAAAAACGAAAATCTCCCCCTTGCAGATGGTTTTAGAGATCAAGACATTAGAGGTGGTGATGAATCCGACGTGGAGCTCGCCTTCGAGGACAAATACCATCTCGGTTGCGCGTGGATGAGTGTGCGGCGGATTAAGGCCGCCGGGCGCGTAGTCAATTCGGGACATGGAAACTCCGAGGGTGTTTAGGCCCGGAATTTTTTGAACGCTGGCAGCGGTTACAAGAGATCCTAAAGTGTTATTGGTAAGTCCCGGCTTTGCCAGTCCAGCAAAGAAGAAATCATCGGCCTTCGCGTTTTCCTTGCAGGTGTATCCATTGACCTTCACTCCTGTTCATGATTCACACCATTAACCAAAGGTAAGATTTCAAAAAACCGGTCAGACTAATAGAATAAAAGTTAAAAATGGATTTAGCACTAGACATGATGAAAAATTATTTGAATTAGCAGAATTTATATGATTAAACCTCTGGAACACAGTTAATTAGGAAATTGAAATGACCTGAAGTAAGATCAGCAACACAGACATCTTGAAGCAAGTCAGGATCAGCAGTAACAGTGGCCAAGAAGAAAGAAAAACTGAGAAGAAATAGGGACACCAGAGGTGGCATGACTGCTGATGAGAGTTGCCGTTGTAGTGGGTTGGTTGGTTCAGTAAATGGGAGAGAAGATGAAGTTAAAGAAGAAACAGAAAGTTTAATATATAAATGAAGACAGAGAAGGGTAAGTTAGGGATGGATGAACAGGAGAGAAATTTGGGAACTGAATTTATATGCATTACTACAGACAGTGAATGTCACTGTTTTTTGCTAAAATATATGTTGAGATTGTTAAAGCAAGATATTTGCCATCTTACACCAGAAGAGAAGTCATGTCTGATGCTATCGGTTCGAGGAATTCGGCATATGTATAAAAATTATGACTCTAAGAGGTTGATTCCAGCAATGTATTTCTGCGTTATTCGGTACAGATTAATTAGATCAATCGGTCATGCCCTCTCTTGCACCTTATAAAACACTTCATCCATTTTTTCTTTAAGATAAAACATGAGTTTTTTTTTTTTTGTGTGGCTTCAAGTTTTCCAAATAAAACAATTTTTTTATTTTATTATAAAATTATTTGAAATGAAAAATTTTTGAATATTAATTAGGTACACAAGGAAATGTGATTTTCGAAATTTGATGATCCAAATACATGCACGATTTGAAGTTTTATCTTTTATTTTTTAAAATAAGTAAATTTTATCTTTACCAAATATCAAAATTTATTTATTTTATCTCTATAGTAAAAAAATATGAAACTATGTGAATAATTGTTGTATGTGACTAGCAAAATTATACTATTTTAAATAGTTTAAGAGCACAATCGTGCTGTTACGAGTTCTGAATAAGTGTAAAGGGTAAAAATCACTTTTGTTTCTTTTCTTTTTTTTTTAGTTATTTATTTGTTTTTATATTCATATACTACTAGGTTATTAAGGGTTAATAACATGATATCTTATTTTATTTATTTCCTAAATATAAAATTAGTTATACAGAGCAGTAAATTAATTATAGATTGCAAATGAAAATATAATAGCGTTCTTACAGCTAAATCAGTAGTGAATGAGAGTGATGATTAGCTGGTGGTTAGATCGGCTAAATACTACTAAATCTGATTCGCTTGGTTCAATTAATTATTATAATCTTTAACTTAAAGATTTTGAATGCTTACATAGGAGATTTAGTATTGTTCTTTTTCTTTTTTTGTTCACAAAAGCAAAAGATCTCTCGAAAACCATGTTTGGCTTTCATACGTGGCATTTCATGCTTGGCTTCGTCTATTTAAAAATATTTACAAATTTAAGAATTTTCCAAAGTATAGTGTGATTAGATGGGAGATTAATGTGAAATAAAGCTTCTCAATTATTGGCATTTAGGAGGATTTGTATCCCTTTCGAGTTCCATTCCTCTTGGTTAAAGGTATAAATTTATCATCCAACATGTGATAAAAAAATATAATTTTATTCCTAATATTTTAATTGGTATAATATTACATTAATTTTTTAACAATTTTTTAATACGTAACATTTGAAAAAATTGACTCAAAATAAAAATAGCAATTTTTTTTAATTTTAAAATAAGAACAATTGCATCAATTAAAATATTAAGAATAAATATAAAAAAATTGCGATCCTTTTCAATGCCTGGGTTACAATCTTAGCAAGCCATTGACCATAATAATGGGCATATTATTTATTGGCCACTCGAGAATAGAAGATGAATTATGATTGCATATTTATCTAGTTGTGTAGTTGGACTTTTTCTTTTGTTTGAAATTCTATGCTTATGCGTGCATAGAACGTTGGATAGACTTTTCTTTAGTGATTGTACAATTACTAAATAAAATTTTTCCATAAAATCTCCTAATGCAATTCTTGAATTTATTAATTGATCATGGAATAAAATTTAGAAATTGTTAGGTATAAAATAATAAAATTTTTTGCAACTTATGTTGGTAAAAAATTAAAAAGTCCTTAGTATTAGTTTGGAGAGAAGAGAATGATATGGTAATGGATAACACCCAAAATTTAAAGCTAAGAGGCTATTAGCTAAGAGGCCTAAAGACTAAAATCCAGTAAACACCTCCCTAGGATAGCCCACACAAGAAAAGAGACCGACTAGACAGTTGAGATTGTCCTGACGTGATAAAGTTGTCTGACACATACCACAGTTAAAATTGTCAGTACCTATATCATAGGTCATATCTACTCTAAAGTAGAGCAATTATTCAAGAACTCAAGTTCAACATTTTTTGGCACCATAAATAGCAGGTTCATCTGTATGGAACCACGGCTTCCTTTCACTACTTTATCTCTCTCTAAAAACACATGCATATTTCCTCTTAAAAAGCTCTTTTAATTACTGACTTGAACTTCGGGGTGCTAACATCCGAGACGATTGAGCAAGCATATTTTGCAGGGTTCGACACCATCGTTCCGATCGGAACCTAAATGCTGGAGTATGTCGACTCCCCTCTTTGCTCATGCTGAAATCCATTCTCTTTTTATGATAATCCAAACGTTATCATGTGGTGATTTCGTTGAGAATCGATAGCTGAGCAAGAGTATTCACTCCTTACATTCCCATAAAGAATCTGGGCTTAGAATCGTGGAGAGAAGATTGATGAACGAGAACCCGTGAAAGTCCTTGAGACTACATGGGAACCATAAAAAGGAAGCTAATGATGAAGAATCCTGTGAAAGTCTTCGAGACTACATGAAAAATACCTGGATGAAGAAGTAATGAAATCCAAGACCAAAAGAAAGCAAAAATGGATGCTGCAAGTCCAAAAGAAAGCAAAATGCCTTCTTTTCGAGAAATTACGCAGCAAGCATAGGAAACTCCCAAAATTAGCATACTAGGAAAGACATTAGGAGAAAGCACAGACGGTCTCTCCTCTTGTCTCCACAGAAACCAACAGAAAGAGCAAGAGAAGTCTAGATAGAGCATCCTCTCTTTTTCTCGTGTGGTGTTCCACTACACAAAGCAACACACTCACCCCTCTACTCTAAAGGTAATAAAGCATCGCCTAGGGCAAAAATCACCCTCAACGACTTTTGATGATATAGGAATAGGAAAGCCAAAAGGTTTAATCCAATTGGATTAAGTGAAGAGCAAAAAACTCAGGACGATACGCTTTCTTAATTGATGCACGGGCTTTAAGAGGAGGAAGTCAAATTGGAAAAAATAAAAAATGCCAAGTCTGAAGAAGAATGAAATGATATAGGCCAAGTCCAAAGGAAAATAAAATATCTTTGCTTTGAGATATTTCACGGATATTGCCATGATGAGAGCAGAGAGAAATTGAAAAATGACTTCTCCCCTCACCTCGATACCAAAAAAGGGAAAGGCCGTCAGATGAGGAAAGATAAAAAGAGATACATTCCCTGACGAGGTCCCCTAAAATACCTCTTTTCATTTTATGGATGAAGACATATGGAGAATGAAGCCTAGAACAATCTTAAAGGGGAGAAGAGAAACCAATCTAACGAAGGTGAAGAAGGTTCTAAAAGCGCTTCCTTTCGTTAATTAAAAAACAGACTAGATCTAGTAGATTTCTGATCAAGACGATTACAAGTAAGATGAAAACTCATCCTGATCAAAAGATCGACGAGCTTTATTATCATCGTGATCGAAAGATTGATGGAAATATTTAGCTATTTCGATCGAAAGATCGATAAAAATATATAGTCATTCCGATCAAAATATTAGTAGATTTATTATTATCAAAACAATATACGAAGCTTGTTATTAGCCTGATCAAAAGATCGATTAAAAATTTTATTTACAAAGAAGGAAACTATTTATAAGGCCCTCCAAGTGCCTTTAGAAACATAGATAAACGAGCCACACGCTGACTCTCATTAAAAGTGTTTTGTGGATCGAAGCATCAAAATCAACCGTCAATGCAAAAAATAAAGCTCCCGCCATTAAATATGAAGGAAACAAAAACAACAATCGAAAATTACCAAATCAATCAAAAGATGGAACAAAACCGCGCAGGGACAAGGGTAAACAAACTACGAGGTGTTACAAAGAAGTATCGTCCTAGACCTTGCTTCAATGTATGGCCCCCGATGTGCGCATCTGTCTTTGATCTAGAAACAGCTATCCAAATGAAAAATTGCCCGTTCGGATTAAATTTTCTCCTGTAAAGTTTTTATTGGGCCGGCTGTCAGACTATCGAATGCCCCTGAAGAGGAGGATAAAAAGTACTAAGGCTGAACTACCACTTTTTATGCCTAGATAAATCTCAGTTCAAGATACAAATCCTACTTACGAGAAAGCTCGGGCCAAACCTACATTAGAAGGCAACCACATGTCGTTCGACTGGATTGCCTTGACCCCTAAACTTTTTAAACCATTGACATATCACCAAGACTTTGCCCCTAATATGTTACGTCACCACTCACCTGCCCCAATACCTCAGTAGCCATACTTCAGGCACTTGAGTGCACTCCCCTACCAACTACAAATAACCCAATGAACAAGGGCTTTAGAATGGGTAAAGCCTTTTGCAAATGCTCACTGGCTAATTGAGTGCGGCTAATTGGGTACACCTAATCAATCAGACATGATACTGTGCTGGTGCAGGGAATATAAGACCCCTTTCAAAAATAAATGAGAGATGGCAACCAGACACTTAAACAGGAATCATCAAAATGAGAAGTGAAGTCCTAGCCACGGATCTGAAAGAGTTAAACCGATCAGAACAAACCAATAAAATGACACCCTCACGAGATAAGTCTAACATCACTTTATCCTTTTTTCTTTTTGAATGCATTCTATCTTTAATGATAACATGTCATAAAGATGATATATAAAGAGGAAGTGCTGATAAGAAAATTATGCGATAAATATTGAAATTTATGAAGATACAAGGTACATAGGTAAAATACTCCTTTACTTAGAAAAGAATAGAACTTTCCCATTTGAAAGCACACAATAAAAAGCTTCCCCCACAAAATAAAAAAGGGGAAAACAAAGCAAACATAAAACAACAAGGAGAAAAGAGGACAAGATGGCTCTACTAGCATCAAAAACACCTCAGCCCACATCATGCTACCTCCTCACCAATTTCTCTTCTCTCCATTACATTTCATAATGGAAACCTTGGTGGCCCATGACTAGATTCGCATTGCGAGCTGCAACCATCATCCTTTCTTCTAATGCCATCATGCCAAACGATGGTCGAGGTGATGGCCAAAATGATAGCGGTAGAGGTCAAGAAAATGGAGAGGCAAACACATAAATGTATCCATAACCATAAGAAGCCTAAAACTCAAAGAAGAAAGCAGTAAAGGAGAGAAAAAGGCACACATCTTCCTACAGCAAGTCATGCACTACTAGGAGTGTACCTAGCTATTCATTCGTCTTTCTAAAATGGAATGGAGAAGAAAGAGCAAAGTAAAGAACATTTGGGTGGCCTCATAAGGGAAACTCCCAAAAAAGAAAAAGTTTAAAAAAAAAGGATAGCCTCAAGGGGAAAGTACAAAAAAATTCAAGGAAAAAAATAGATAAACACTCATTTATAATGTTTCTCATCTTTATAGGAATAAGCCATATAGCCTTGCTATTCAATGAATGAGTAAAAAGTGCAGTAATTAAGGCTCAAAAGATGAAGAGGCAATAATAAAGCAGACATTTTCTCAAAGCCGTCAAATCTAAAGCGAAGCAAAAAGAGAAGCAACACCCATCAGACAAAATAGTCAAAGAACAATTGGCAATACCTCTAGGTAACCTTTCATTTCGTAAACATATAAAGTTAATTTGCAAAACTGTAAAACACAACAGGAATAGCAAAAGATCAAAAACATCAAGTAAAACCACATTTTATCCCAGTCTCCCCGGACCGATGGTTGTATTTTGAACGATGATCATCCCAAATTATGAACTTATCCCAATCTCTTAAGTCTGATGATTTAATTATGATCGATAACTTATCCCGATCGACGTATTTATTCAGGTCTCTTCATATTGATGATTTAATTTTGATCAATGGCTTATCTTGATCGATGTATTTATCTCAGTCTCTTAAGATTGATGATTTAATTTCGATCGATAGCTTATCTTGATCGACGTATTTATTCTAGTCTCTTAAAATTGATGATTTAATTTCAATTAATGACTTCTCCCGATCGACGTATTTCTTTCAGTCTTTTAAGACTGATGATTTATTAATTCCAATCGATGACTTATTCCGATCAAAGTACTTATCCCAATCTCTTCAAATGATGATTTATTAATTTCAATCGACGACTTATCCCGATTGACGTATTTATTTCAATCTCCTCAATTGATGAATTATCAATTTCGATCAATGTCTTATCCCAATCGATGCATTTATTCCAATCTTTTAGACTGACGACTTATCTCGATCGATGCTATTTCCAATCAATGCAACAAAACATGCAATAACTCTCGATTTTCAAGAAATCGATCAAGCTGTAAAAGAGGGACAAAAATGATAATACCTTAAAAAATAGAATTACAAGGTCCAGAAAATTAAGAGGCCTAGAAGAGGAAGGCCCAGGAAAGCCTCCCAAAAGCCAACTGGCTAGATACTGAAAATGAGGCCATCCGATTGAACTGGATCTCTCCCAGGAAAGTGAATGATCAAACATTAGAAGCCTAAGCCAGGAGAGGAAAGAGGATAAAATTTCAAAATCCTCAATCGATATACATCCCGATCGAAGGATGCCCGAGCAAGCATATTTTGCAAGGTTCAACACCATACTTCCAACCAAAACTCAAACGCTGGAGTATGTCAACTCCCCTCTTTGCTCATGCTGAAATCTATTCTTTTCTATGATAATCCGAACTTTATTAGTAACAAATTGCCTTGCATGCAAAATGTAACGTACGGTTGAAAAGGTGTTGTTTAGTGGCGTTTGGGGAATGGTGGAAGGATGGTTGCAAAGTGAAGTTTTTGAATTAAGTTCTTAGTTCAATTCACAAATTAAAATATTTTTAAATCTTAATTAAGTCGAGATACATCATATGTTCAAAGAAGTCAATGCTTCCATCGATTTCCTTACCAACCTGTTGGTTTTCATAATATTTTATCTATTCACAAAATGTGTAACATGTTTTCTAAGATAGTTTATAATTAATAGGTTTTTCTTCTTTTCTTTTTTCTTTTTTAAAGAAAGAAAGAGTAACAATTTACAAATATAAATGCTAATTTGCATGAAAAATTCTCAATAAATTAAGTGTAGACGGAAATAAGAACATAAACTATGGACCTAATTCGGGCAAGAGGAATCAATTAACTGTAATTTGGTGAATGGTACACATCATTTGCTTTGTCGTTTATGTTATGTTTCAATCCACGTATGGATCAAAATATTCTGGCCCATGTCACGGTTGATTTAATATATTTAGGATGATATGCCCCTTGTATTAAATTCAGATAAAAAAAGCTATAAAATTAGTATGCACTGTATAATTAATATTCGACCGTTATAATTTTTATTGAAACCCTGCCTGATGATAGAACATTGTCGAATATTTTGTATTTTTAAGTTATTCAGACAGAAGAAATCGTTCTCACTTATATTTGGTAATTTTAAATTTCATTGTTGTGATTTTTGTAGAAAATTTCTAAAAATTTGCAAATTTGTGCATACTGATTCAGATAATTTTCATCTGAACTGGATCGATAAAGATTTAAAAGTTTATTATGAATAAGCCCAGTTTTAAAAAGGATGTATACGTCTCTATAGATTGGGCCTGTTAGTAAATTGGGCCGGTTGTGGGTTCAATTAGATCCGATAACGGCACCGTGTGACTCAAACAATGGCGGTTTTTTTTTTTTTTGTCTCTGTACTTGGTCGTAGCAGGTTACTCTCCGTCTCTGTGATCGGATTTGGGAGATAGAAGCTGCTTCTCTCAAATCAAAAACAGTGGCGGCGGTTAAAATGAAGGATTGGAAGCGGAAAGAGTTGACCTTTCTGGTTGTTTATGCCATTGCTTTCTACATTATTATCATCCATCGATCCCTTCGACTCTCGCACGGTACTCACTGTTTTATCATCCCATTTCTCAACTTTCTTGTTCCTTTCCTTTGCGTCAAGATTAGGGTTTCCTTTGTTTCACAGATCATCAAGAAAAGCTGTATGGTTTACGCGTTGGATGGCTTTTACCACCCCGTCTCAATGTAATTAATTTGATTAAAGTTTCAATTTTGTTCATAGTTCATTTTATTTTTGTTTCCAATAATCCTCACTGGGCTTTTAGTTTATTGTTTTCATTAGGATGTCTCCGATGCTCAATGGAGAAACTTTCGCGGAAACTTACCTGTTCTTACTGCAGTTTTTGGAATTTTTGCGGTGTTGGCCAATTTCTTAAGAGCTTACTTCAGTTTAAAAGCAAAGGGAATGTCTTTTGTCTGGATTTTCATTTCTTTGGCCTACTTATCTTATCTTCATGGAGTTTGGTGCGTCCCATCAAATTGGTTTTATTTCTCAACTGTTTTACAGCTGTTGATCTGACTTGCTTCTTCTTTGGTCTTGTAGCACCATTTTTGTTCTGTCCATTGCCTCGGTTAATTTTCTTCTTGTAAAGGTGCGTTTATCTTAATAGTGTTAGATGTTGGTTATTTCAATGTCATATTATAGTTTATGCCATACCCTGCTTGTACTCCGTCACTAATGGTGATGGGATCTTGGGAAACCACCTGTGTTCTTACATTATACATTGGAAGTTGGGAATCTCTTATTTCTGATATGCTTTGTCATGCTAGAGTTTTGTTTTCCAAATTGGTGAAAGATTCTCATTCTATCATGCTAACAAGGAAATGATAACAAGAGTGGGTCCTAGCTTGCTTGGTTTAACTGTGATGAGTCAAGTACCTTTTAGGATTTTCCCAAAAGAATTGATAAGATGTTCTGGCATCAGATGCTCTTGTTTAATGATTTCTATTGAATTCAAAATTAGAATCTTATTCTGTAGATTGATTTTGGTACCATTTTTTTTTGGAATTGTTACACCGTTCCTAATTTGTACCATATTTTACTAGATTTGTGTTTCCACAGATATTTGCCCGAACTAAGTACTTCTCGATCATACTTTGGGGTTTCAACATATTTTTTCTTCTACTCAATCGTGTTTATGAAGGATATTCATTCTCCATTTTTGGGTGAGTTGTTTGAGTTACACTTTTGATCGCTAATTTACATTGTCTGACACTAGAGACCATGCTAGGTCTGTTTGCTAAGATTACTTTCCCTTACTTTCATAGGCAAAGATGGGCATATTTGGATAACTTTCGAGGCACCTTTAGGTGGCACATTTGCTTTAATTTTGGTATTTCTTTGTCTCATTCATTTCTTGGGATTTAGTTCCATATTCTTTGGTGTCCAGTATGTGAGTTAGGCAGAAAAGATTGCAATTGGTTGCACTGACAAAGGTTACTCCTTTGCTTCTGATAGTTGTTTTGCGAATGATAAGCTTTGGATATGATTACCATTGGATGCTTGAAGATTCGCGATGGGATCAGAAGGTAATATCGCATGCCCTAATTAGCTTTTATATCTTTTTTTATGCAAGCTCTTCTTCTCTGCATCTATTATTGAGAACATGAGTCAAGTTTGGTTGCTATTTCCATGGCGAAAATAGCGCTTTACCTTCCAGCCCATGGTTATTGATTCAATGGAAAGCTTACTGCATCTTAAAACAGAAGGAATATATTTCACCATGTGTACATTTGACTTCTATTTGTTCTGATTATGATGTATATCTTATCGAATTATTTGAAGGGAGTTTATATCTAATAAGGTACATATTTGCATTCATGTTTGAAACATTGGCCCATAAAACATGCTCTTTTATGAAATAATCTACCTTGCCGCTTAACAAACTGCTTAAGGTATTTTTCTTGATAAATATTGCTTTACTATTTGCATTAAAATTATATTACGAATAATTGTTCCCATACATGTGCTAACTGATGTTTAATTAATCCACGATCCAGAAACACATTCAACGTTGCCATGTCTGTAAGTCAGGAAAAATGTGCTACCAATTACTACAGGTTAGTTACTTCTCAAGCATGAGTCTTGTTGTTGCTATCCCTATTTTAGTATCATCAATAGGACTTCATTTTTCTTTTTCAACTTGTTTTATCCCAGGAGAGAAGTGTCCCGAAGGATAATTTCTCCTATAGCATTTACCTTTCTTATTTGGTTTATGCTCCTCTTTATATTGCTGGGCCAATTATAAGCTTCAATGCCTATACCTCACAGGTTTGTAACTTTCATTTTGTGGGTTTTGTGTTCAATTGTAGTTTATGGCTAAGATATTTGCAGTAGAATAATAGTAGGAATTGGGGTCAGATTTCTTTTTTTTTTTTTTCTTTTTTTTTTTTTTGAGAATCTTTGGAAGTTGCACTTTGTCAGTCAATCTATTGAAGATTGAGTTTTCACTTAAAAGTGTGGATAACTGGTTTCATTTTTCTTTTACTGTCTTCTGTGATGGTCCTTCATAAAATCTTATTAAAACCCATGGTTGAATGGTCTTGCAGTTGGACATCCCGCAGAATAATTATACAGCCCGTGACGTGTCTTGGTATGGATTACGTTGGATATTCAGCTTTTTCCTAATGGAACTTTTCACACATCTTTTTCATTACAATGCTTTTGCGATCAGGTTAATCTCTTCTGAAATTAATGATGTGAACTTTATTTGTGACCTTCTTGTATGAATTTGTGACATTTGTTTTATTCTTAGCAGTGGCCTGTGGAAATTATTATCTCCTATTGATATATTCATCATAGGATATGGGGTAAGATAATATTTGCTATGGTAGGATATTCTTCTTCTTTTATTTTTTTTTTCCTTTTATGCAATATTGCACAAATATATTGAGCTGGATAATCTTTTGCATTTCAGAATCCTTATTTCTGAACTTTGTATATAATATGGCAATTGATAAGTGAATAACATCATGAAGTTGTAATGACCTCTGCTTGATTTAAATACAGAAGTGTAGATACAGAACTTTTGACAAAATATATGGACTTCGCTTATTGAAACAAACCCTTAAAACTCAACTTTGGGCTCTTTCTTTTGAGATCAAGTTTGTTCCTCATAGTAACTAGCCAAATGAGGACTTCGCTTGTTGAAACAAACCATTAAAACTCAACTTTGGGCTCTTTCTTTTCAGATCGAGTTTTTTCGTCATTGTAACTAGCCAAATAAGCACTTTAAGACGAGCCAGCCAAAATATCTCATGAAACAGTACCAGAAATGAAGTCAAATTGTTGCAGGATACCCTGCTTGAAAGCAGGTGGATTGCCCTATAGGAAGCTGGATAATAACAGATTGACAATAATGCTTAGTTCTGATCTTTTTACTTCAGGATTGCATCAACCAGTTCATTAATTGGTCACTGTTATCACAGAACTTTTGCAGACTTAAGCAATCAGTGATAATATATTTTATAACTCTTATGTGATATCGTTTCTTGATCTGTTATAGGTCTTAAACTTCATGTGGCTAAAGTTTTACCTCATTTGGCGATATTTCCGTTTCTGGTCGCTGGTATGTCCTTTGAGTTGCATTTTTTAGGTTATGTGCTGTCTTTAATCTTGTGGGAAGTCGTCTCATTCTTGTTGCAAATCCATCTTAACTTATCAAAACCTTTGCAGTTTTTCTTTTTTATTTTTCCTTTTGTGTCCACATGCTCCTAAGAAGCATTTTTAACCTCTTCAATATAGATTTGTGGCATTGAGGCTCCTGAGAACATGCCAAAGTGTCTTAATAATTGTTACAGCTTGGAGACTTTTTGGAAAAATTGGCATGCATCATACAATAAATGGCTTGTGAGGTGCAACTTTTTAGCTCTTTTACCTCCACTCAATTTTTTTTTTCTTTTTAATTTTTTATGATTTGTTTGTAACCTATTGTGATTTTAGGTACATGTATATTCCCCTTGGGGGTTCACAGAGAAAGCTACTCAATGTATGGGTTATATTCACATTTGTTGCTGTATGGCATGATCTAGAGTGGTAATTTTTTGTATTATTATTTTTAATGACTTCTGATCTGAGATAAGCGATGATATCTTCATACGTCCTACCTGACAGTTTATTCCCTTGATAGGAAACTTCTTTCATGGGCATGGTTGACGTGCTTATTTTTCATACCAGAGATGGTGATAAAATCAGTGGCCAATGCAACACAGGTGTTTTTCTAGACTTTCCAAAACTATATTTTATTTTGTGATTATGCAATGCAAATTTGAACTCCGTTCAAATCCCCTAATTCCACTCTCTCTATTATGTTATCAGGCAGAAAGCACTTTCGGGGAGATTATTTTCCGAGAATTTCGTGCAGTTGCTGGCGCTATCACCATCACATGTCTAATGGTATGTAATGGCTATTAAATGTAGCCGCTAATATTTTAATTTGGAATTTCTACAATAAATCCCAATAAAAGGCTAACATTTACTTTTTGGTTCATGGTAGAGAACTAAGATCAGAGGTAGACCAGGACGTGGCTAAAAATTTGCTGTATACATGTTTCTTGAACTTGCTCTATAAGAATGAAATAGATATTAAATATTTTATTTACGTAATTGAATTTTGGTTAATAAGTTGATTGTATAAGGAGAATAGGAGAATAATTTGTTATTAAAGTTCCTTGAACTTAAAGCAGAAGATTAAAAATGGTTTTACATAATATAATGGTGGTAAAACCTTCCGTTTAAAATATACATTACACATCAGTTTCCATGGTGATGATAAAGGTTTAGGTTGATATTCTATGTTGGTATTGTCTTTGTTTGAATATTGCATTTGGTTAATTTCAGCAATGAATTTGCAGCACAATTTTGCTGTAGATTGAGGCCTAGTGAACTATGCAGGGTTTATTATGACTTGGTATGTCAGATAAAAGGCTGTTTGACAATGCTTTTCGTTCTCCAGAGAAAAACTAGATAAGATCAATTATGCAGACTTCCAGATTTGCCTTCCCTTCTCTATACTGACAAAAATTGGAGATTTATCTTTTGACTTGAAGGACATTTTTATTAAACTAGTTCATTTGCAGGTGGCAAACCTTGTTGGTTATGTTATTGGTCCCTCAGGCGCTAATTGGTTGGTGTCACAATTTCTTGCAAGAAAAGGTAAAATCAACATTTTGCTAATTTCATACCAAGTTCTGATATTTTAGACGACCAGAGTATATGATGTCTTAATCAATCTTTTGCAGGATTGCCAGTAGTCGGTGGCATGTTCATGACATTTTACATTGGTACAAAGGTAAATATTGTGAAATGCCTAAGGTTTTGCTCGAAGTGGCATAAATTTCAGATCTGTAGAGATGGATTCCAAGTATTCTTCTGAATTATCCTGTAATGTGGTTATTTTGCAGCTTATGTTCCATGCTGAGGATGCCAAGAAAGTGAAAGACTAAGCAAGGCAACGATTGAAAATTCAGATGCTCAGAAGGAAAATCCCTAGCAGAAGAAGAAAATCATGAAAAGTTGAACTATTTGGCCCATTTTACTGTTGTACCTTGGTGACCCTTGCAACTGCTTGAGCAACTTCTGTACTGCGGATCTTTATGTGGCAGCTACCGCAACCTGATATTTTTGCTTGTTAATGAAAAGATCATTGATCATGCACGCTAAAATTATAAGGGTTTCAACTAGATGTGGCGATTTATACATTTTAGTATTTTACACATTCCTCGAGGCTTTTTCTATGATAATATTTTTCCGTTTATTTGTTTTGGGTATATAAATATTTTAGAGTTGGGATTCCCCAATTACAACTTGTTTAGTTAAAATTTTCATTTGCCATTCAGGCACTCTGAATGAGAGAAGGCTAATGTGGATGAAGATGATGGGTAAGACTAGCACAGATAGATTTGAAATTAAATAAAGAGGTATATCCAAAAAAAAAAAAAAAGAGGAACTTCAAAGTAACATTAGATGGGTACTCTCCAGACCCTCTGCTTTTGACAGAAGGATAGTTATAAGTGTTATCAACAAAAATCTGAGCATTACATGCATCCTCTTGGAATCATTTCATCTGACTGCTAACCTCATAAACAGCACCAATAAGAAACTGAAAGGAAAAAAACAAAAAGAAGCTGTAAGCAAATGACTTAAAAGAGCTCATACCTGATTAACATTCATGTGTTTGATGAGGTTGCAATACCACATTTATTTCTTCTTCTTACCACCACCAGCCTTGGACTTTTTAGCACTTGTTTCTTTAGGAGTGTTTTCTGAGGTTTCCTGTCACATCAAAGTGCGAAGAATTAAAACCAGAAGCAAGTAGTAGCAATCAACTAATGACCTTAATGATTTAGAAATCCAACTTGTGATCTAATACCAAGGCTTGCATACATCCTATTTACAGTAGCAAGATGAATTAAGAGCTCAACACAACAATTCACTTTCCTCAAGAAAGGAAGATGTAAATATTGCACACACTGGAATTGAGATGTATTAATAGTGGTTCTGAAGGTTCACCAGAGTTTTCAGCTTCATGTGCTGAAGCAGACTCCTCTGGATAATGGTACTGAGAGCTTAGAACCCGAATACAAAAGTGGCAGGCTTAACCTACCAATGACTTTGGTCAAGGAAAAACTACAAGCTTGCACAGAGAGCATTTTAGACTTGATAACTGGTTTAGGATTTTGAAGCACACATTTTGTCCCCTGTCATCCAGCATGCTAAAAAATTACAGTAACAATCAAACTCAAAATATTTTGCGTGCAAGAATTTCCATCTCTTTTATTAAAAATATGACGATAGAGTAGAATATGACACCCAGTAAGGGGCACAGAAGCAAAAGATGAGGAGTGGCAAACTTCCTACATACAGAAATACAGAATCGGACCTGGACGTACACATCTCCCAAAAGATTGGAGTCTGAGAATTGAACAAAATCAAGAACTAAATCCAAAAGACTTGAAATGCTTAATAATATTGTACCTTTCGTTTAATGGGTACAGCTGAGTTGGCAACTGGCTTAAAAAATGATTCCAATCTGTAGAATTAAGGAAATGAGGCATAATGACATAAATAACAAATCAAGATGTGTAGCACAGAGTTTCAAAGGGGTTTGCAATGCCACCCAGCTTCTAAGACTTGCAATGTAATTACTAGCATTAGCAAGTGTTTCACATTGTTCACCAGCCAGCCAAGCAATGACATTCCCAACCAAGAATATCAGTAAATGAAAATAAGAAATATTGGTTAATTTGGGCACTTCAGCATGATTGATAGGTATAAGCATGATAAACCTAAATAGCAAAATCTGATTTATGCATGATATATGAAGTTTAACACCACATCTTCTATCAATAGAAGTATTACTTACCGACCCTGAGATGACTTGTTCTTTGCTGCTTTAATTTTTTCTATTGCCTGATACAATTATGCACATTAAGACATAAATAGCATGTTCATCAGGGAAAATCTACAGAGGCTTTTGTAATATGTTTTGAGAGCATACCTTTATCACTCGATCACTATTGAACCCATTTTCATTCACCAAGAAAGCTAGTAAACCCTGCAAAGGGAAAGGGAAAAAAAACAAAAAAAAAAAAGAGGAAAGAGGTAAATCATATCTAAGAGCTCTTCGAACTATGGAAAAATATGCATTGGGTTGCAAGAAAGATAAATCACCTCCTGATCTGGAGTAGCCCACTTTAACTCAGGTTCCTCTTCATTAGCAAGGACAACTGGTTCTTTAAAAAGGCGTCGAGCATCCTGATATGGCCAATCCTCTGGTATTAGGTATCTAAACGAGATGAAAATATGATCAGTGTTCTGAAACAGAGACATAAATCTGTAAACATGTTAACTCATCAGACAAGATATTAACTATCCTGTGACAATATACAGCTGACATATGATGATTATAAAAAAAAAAAAGTAAATAAAAAATGAAATAAAATAAAATATATTGAGTTTAAGAACAGCGACCAAGTGCTAAAACAAATTATAAGCCGTTTCACTATTCAATCATTAATGAGATAAAAATTACAATAGGAAAGCTTAAAGATAAAACCACCTCTCTCTGTTTATGTTGTCCAATATATTCTCTATAGAACCATGCTGACGAACGAGCTTCAAGGCAGTCTGTCCTCCAATTCCTGTAGCATTAATTTGCCATGGCAATACTTAGAATACACTAGCCATGTGACAAGGGCATCAACAACTACAGCAATAACAACGATAATAACAATGACAACATGCTTAGTTAATAAGTTATTGTAATTAATAATTTAAATTTTTAATTTGATATCTACTTTAACCCATTCAAAAGCTTTATCCCCATACATATTTTTATATGTAGTACAGATTATCATAATTTGAAGCCAATTACTGAAATATTGAACTTAGATATGTTTGATTAAGAAAACTGAAGACAGAAAAAAAAAAAACCCGAATACCTTTTATGCTGTCACAATAATCACATCCAGAAAGGATACACAGGTCAATGAATTCATCCATGCTAAGGTTCAGCTCCTCCAAAATCTGAAAACACAAAGTCGTCATCAAAATAGCAAAATAAATATCAGGAGAATACACCAATGCTCAGGGTTTTGAGCACCTTTAAAATTTCAAATTCCATAACTGGGACTTTTCTTGAGCTGGGATCCATCAGATGACGAAGAAACCTAGGAGCCCCAAAAGTTAAGGAATCCATGTCCTCGGAAGCTACAGCATAAACCTGAAAGACACAACAGTTGAACTATCAAAAGGAACCCAAGGAAAGGAACTGTTATATTTCTTCCCAAATAAGTTGAAGTCATAAAACTAATTTAAAGGGCTTAAACTCAATCATTTCAGCTATTAGAAATAAAAATAAATCCATTTCAAAACCACATAGAAAATAACAGAAATACTGATGAACCCAATATAGTAAATTATCCAACACAGAAAATACATGCCTTCCCTGACTTGCAAAGGGCAGCACACTCTGCCTCTGCCTCACAAGGAGCCTATAGAGACAGAAAAATTGTCCCAAGCATCAACCAGTTATTCAATATAGGCGTTTCACAACAAAACTCAAATACTAGAACTCATGACAAAAAAATTGAGGTACTTACCTCAATTACAGGTACTCCCATGAGTCTTAGAAGTCTTTTACAATCTTCATTGTGCTGCTGTGTTACCTACATCAGAAAAGGCACAAATGATCCTGCTGTCAAAATCTTTATTCACCAGAGGATGCACAGGCGAGCATTCATAAAAAAGCCATAGCAAGATGAACAGTACCAACCTTCACTGTCCGCTTACTGAATTTTTCAATGTCTTCCTTATTTCCAGCCTACAGTAGCAGAAGTGCATTTTGTTAAATAAGACGTCCAAGAGGAAAGAGATAAACTGTAAAAGGCAGAAACAATCATACACCTCGATAGCTGCATCCAGCTGCACATTAGCATCCTCCCTCCTAGAGAAACTGTATGGCAAGATACAAATATTATTATTAACCACTATGCTAAAGTTTTAAAAATTATGATAGTATTGGTCAAGAAAGGTTAAGGTAAAAAGAAAAAAAAAAACAAGTAGCACAGCTGACAAGAGTACCGTTTTGCTAACTCTTGTTTTTTCAAGTCTGGAGGCTGCCCGTCAAACACAAAGCTGAAAACAAACAAATTATTTGATTAAGAAGAACATAAACCTCCTGAAAGACAGACCATTTCAGAAACTGGAAAACAAAACCGAGAAAATAAGGTGAAGGAACACATTACACAGGCTTAATTCCAGCTTCAAGAAGCCTAATTGTCCGATTGAACATGCCTTGTAAATGACTACAACATTTATCCATCAGAAAAAAAAAATGCTACCGATTATAAATAAGTAGCTCATTGAATGACAAAGAGCTAAAAGGAATTAAAGAAAGAGAGAAGTCATCTATGAAATACCTAGTGACTTCTCCAGATTCATTAGTCAGCATTTCAGTTCCGCTTCTTCCAACCACAATCTGCAAGAAGCCCACATATTATCACACTCCTACACAAATTTTTACATTTCAAAGGCAAAAACTTTTCTTTTAAATGGGAGATAACACCGACAAGGAATTGGTAGATGCTCATGCTAGCATCAATGGCGATCTTACGACCGAAGTAGCTCTCAAATTTCTGCTCTTTCATGGCTTTCGGTGCATTATCAGCCAAAAGTTTCGTTAAACCCTACATTAGAAACGATCAATCAAGAGTACACACAATTAATTTACCTATAACTCAAAAACCCTATGAATGGTGCGAAATTGAGATGATTAAACGATTGTTTGAACAATCAAACTAACCTTAATACCCATCGATTGTAATTAAATCCTAAGCGATGAAGGACAAAATTGAAGAGGAAAAATAAGGTTTTTAGGTCACAGAGAGGAGAGTGGAGATGGACTTGCACTTTCCCGCCTACTTGATACAAGCGCGGGGGGATTTTCGCAAAAATACCTAAAAGTGTTTTTAAAAAACACCACCTCATTACAAAAATATAATTTTTAATTAAAAAAATTATTTTTATTCGACTTTTCATTAATCAGCTTTTTAAAAAATCTCCTGTTCAAAATTAAATTTCTATTTTCACCAAACTTTTTTTTAATAACCACTTCTTCAAAAAAAATTATTTAAAATTAAATTTTTTCTTTTTGGTTTTTTCTGTAAAATAGTTTTCTATTATTCAAATATATATATAGTTTTTATAAATCACATTATTTTTTTATGCTACTTTACATTTAAAAATTTTATAGCATTCAATTTGATAGCTCAATGTATATCAAAATATACCTACCAGTATATTAACTATTAAAAAACACACTTGATATACCAATACGTACAGCAAATTATAGAATCGAAAATTTATATCCTCCAGTTTAATATATTTATGTATAGATACTTGTATACCGAATTGTATTATTTCAATTTTTAATTTGAAATCGGTATATCATATGATATATTTAATTTTAATTTTGAAACTAATTATTTGTAATTTTAATTTAAAAAATACACGTCTTCAATTTGCAAATCTTTTTGAGCAGCACAATTAGCGGTGGTAATGAGCAAAAATATAGGTGATCTGCAAGAGTTTGGATAACAATCATCAACGGCAAGAAAAAAAAAATAATATTTTGAACCAAAATATAAGTGATCAACTTAAATAATGATCGATAATTATAAAAAGAATGCAGAATTTTTTGGGAAACAACAATATTATGAATATGTGAATACTGGTGACGCGATGCATAAAGTCACAAGTTTTAGAAATATATATTTTTAAAATTGAAAAAAAATGTATTTTTGAAAATGAAGAAAAAAAAGTGGTATTTTAAACTATTTTCTATTCCATATATAAAATGTGTTTTGTGTTGTCGGTACATTTATTAAATTTTAGATACTGAATTATTATATATATATATATGGAAAAGATTTCAAACTATTAAATCCATCATTTATGTTAATTTAATTGACATTACCTATTTTTAAAGTGAATATAAGAGTGGAAGCACCAATACCATGTAAAGAGGATAAATCATCATTTACATTCATTCCAATCCACCAATTATATATTACCCTAATCATCACTTTACTTTCATGGGTGAATAAATTTATTTTATATATATATAAAAGAGAATTTCAGAGTAACAATTCGAACTTAAAATCTTTCAATATATTAAATTAATTTTACCCAATTTTCTTTTAAATAAATAAATTTGTTATCTAAATGATAATGGGGCATTTCTTTACTTGCTTAAATTTGAATCACGATTTTATTCAATTACGTTGAATTTAATATTGATCATTATACAATAAATGCACTTAATTTTACGTGTACAATGTAAAATTAATTTTTAATATAACAGGTAATATTATTACTTGGATTCATAAATATCTGAATCCATATCTACTTCAATTAGATCAAACATGCAATCCGACTTCAATACTTACTGTAATTTGCAAAGACTTCATCCCAAGAATTTGGAAAGCTGTCTGGGTGGGAGTGTGATAAACTATATAATTGGAAAATCAAATTCTGTCTTGTTGAGTGTCCACAAAAGATGATTCTTTTTTATTTTTTTGGCAACCCATAAAGACAATTCGCATAGTAATTATTAAATTTTGGAGTGAAATGCCATTTATATTATATAATATTGGAGTAGAACAAAATTGCCAACTTGTCGTAAACAAAAAAATATGGGAAGTTAATTAGAAATAACGATAGAAAAATATTATCATGAATTGTATTTTTCATAATCTAGCTACGTTAATACCTTAAGTAAGAAGCATCATCCATCAAATCCAAAACAATGATGAAGATTTTTAAGAACGAATATTCTTTTTCTTTATAAAAAATAAATAAAGCACCTCGGGAAGAACTATTAAAATATTATCACTAAAAATAAAGCCACAATGTATCGATACTAATAGTCTGTAATATCTAGCGGTGGAGGCAAGGCATCTTTGAGGGGGATTTGGCCCCTATCAGAACAAATATTCATATCTTTTGAGTAGTGAAGCCCATAAGAGATACTTTATTGATTGATTATACTATAAAATTGGACCGACATGCAAGACAATCCTGCCTAAAATACGTACCTAGCTAGGTCTATTGTGCAGCAATCAAAATTATACTTAGGAAGTGCAATTGGATTGATAATTTGATATGCTAAAACAGAATTTGTTTCAATGGTAACACCCAATTAAAGACACGCATGGTCTTCAGTTCCACATTTATATATATATAGTTGGAGTATATACTCTTTTTCCTAAAGAAAATAGTAATAATAATAACAACAGAATACTCACCTGGCTAGCTGGGGTGTAAGTTAACATGGCGTATTGAAAGAGACAGAAAGATGAACATGAGATGACGGAGAGAACTAGATACCATTCATCGACATATACGAAGTGTTGATGTGATAAATTTTGAAGTCCTTATTCATTCTCTTCCACCAATTATCCAAACTTTGCCTTAGCCATGGTACGTCTTATTTTCTTCTTTTTAATTATTCTTTCTGTACAATCTTAATTAATTCATATACCTCGGTGAAATTGAATGCAGGGTGACATGGAGGCTACTAAGGTGGATTTCAAGTCCATCAAACCCCGAGTGAATGGGCAAGGTGGATTTAGAGCTACTATGTTCATTTATGGTAAGAAAATTGAAGCTTTCTAGCTCGAACCTTTTTAAATTGAAGCCTTTTTACAAAGGAAGATCTACTTATGTATATATGTGCTAATAATTTGATTTTTGCAAAAAATATGACAGTAATGCTGGCACTTGAAAACATGGGTTTCATAGCAAATATGGTTAGCTTGGTTCTTTACTTTCTGTATGTGATGTACTTCAATCCGGCTAGTGCCTCAAACACTCTAACCAACTTCATGGGTGCTACGTTTTTGTTCCCTGTTATCGGTGGCTTCATTGCCGACACTTACTTGAATAGACTTCACACCATTGTGGTTTTTGGAGTCCTAGAAATCCTGGTAAATTATATATATATATAGCGTACTATTTAAACACATACAAAGAATTTGATTTTGGCAGTCAGCACTTAATAGATAATGTATTAAGTAAAAGATTTAGAAGAGTACGTAATTAATGAAATGTTATTTGACATTCAGGCTTTGGTGCTGGTGACAATTCAAGCTCATGCAAAGAGTTTGCATCCGTTGTACTGTGGAAGGTCAAGTTGTGTGGAAGGAAATATAGCATTTATGCTTTATGCATCGTTGGCCTTGTTAGCTTTAGGTTCAGGAGGAATGAGGGGTGTTCTTCCTTCACTCGGTGCTGATCAATTTAACCAACATGATCCTAAAGAAGCCAAAGCTTTAGCCGCTTACTTCAATTGGGTTATACTTAGCACAGTGCTTGGTGCAGCTGTCGGTGTCACTGGAATTGTTTGGGTTAGTATGAATGATGCTTGGTGGAAAGGTTTCATGATATCAACCATCGCTACCTTTCTTGGTTTTGCGGTTCTTATTTCTGGAAAGCCTTTTTACCATCTACGAAAACCTGGCGATAGCCCTTTAGTCAGGGTAGTGCAGGTAATTTATTCATATATCATGAATGGTGAAAATCTTATACTATATATATATATATTTTATAATCATTCAGCATTGGAAATCCATTACTCCGGCTAATGAACTATTATATGTCTCTCACACGGGCACTTAATCAGGTTTTTGTTGTGGCAATAAAAAACCGAGGATTAACACTGCCGGAAAATCCTAATGAACTATATGAACTTAGTGACAAGGAAACAAACTACCAAGAGGAAAAAATTGCACAAACTGACCAATTCAGGTATTATATATATATATATATATAGTTAAATACGGTCTATATCGTCATTCCTGAAACGATCCAATAACTTGTGTATTGAAATAGATTCATGGACAAAGCTGCAATTCTTGGCAAGGACATAGAAGCAAAGCCATGGGAAGTATGCACTGTGACACAAGTTGAAGAAGTGAAGATCCTGACAAGAATGTTACCAATATTATTCAGCACTATAATTATGAACACATGTTTAGCACAGCTTCAGACATTCTCAGTACAACAGGGATACCTCATGGCTCGGAAACTTGGCAATTTCGAGGTCCCTGCCCCATCTGTTCCTATAATTCCCCTGGTTTTCATGGTCATACTCATTCCAATCTACGAGTTCTTCTTCGTTCCTTTTGCTCGAAAGATAACAGGTCACCCATCAGGAATCACTCAGCTACAACGTGTAGGAATTGGGCTTGTTCTTTCAGCCATTTCAATGGCTACTGCAGGTACGTAGCTAGGTGGAAGAGTGTAGCATTAATTGATGACCCCCTCAACTGCAAAATAACTTATTCTTAAAATTTTAATCCCACTCACCGAAAATTGTGGCAATGCGTCTGCAGGTATTGTAGAAGTAAAAAGAAGGAACCGAGCACAAATAGATCCAAATCCGAAAACTGGAATTAGTGTTTTCTGGCTTTCTTTCCAGTATGGTATATTTGGAATAGCAGACATGTTTACACTTGTTGGGTTACTAGAATTTTTCTACAGAGAAGCACCTTCAGGCATGAAATCTCTGTCAACATCTTTCACATTTCTGTCATTATCATTTGGGTATTTCTTGAGCGCTGTTTTTGTTGACCTGATAAATGCAATTACTGAAAGAATAGCTCCAAGCAAAATGGGATGGTTACATGGTGACAATATAAACGAAAACAATTTGAATCTGTTCTACTGGTTCTTAGCTGTGCTTAGTTGTATCAATTTCGGAGTCTATCTTTACTCGGCTTCATGGTATAAGTACAAGGCTGATCAGGATGCCGATTTGAAGCCGGAGAAGAAGGATTCTGATGGATTGATTGTATCCAAGGTGGAAACGTCTCATGAGACTCGGCTTAAGACTGTGTTAGAAGAAGAAACCAGTGATCTTCAGGTTGAAGAGACGGTAAAGAAAGTGCAAAATGCAAGTGAAGCTGAGAAAATTGTGGAGAAAAGCGAAGCTGAAGCTCAGGAAAAGGTGGATAAAGTGGAAAACACGAGCGAAGCTGATAGTGATAATCAGAAGAAAATAGATTAATGTATTTTTAGCAATTAGTGTTTTCCACGTGGACGCACTAATCTAATGATATATTGGCACGTAGGATAAAATATTATTTTTATAATTTTTTATTCTACTTGTCGACACATCATACGTACAGTCAAAAAAATTTTCAAGTTGTTTTCTAATAAAGTCATGTGAATGTTAAATTTCTAAAACTTTTTTGCATTTTTTATTTGTATTTTCTTCATTGGATTGTATTTTTTTCTTTTCGATTGCTAACATTATTGAGGAATTTTATATTAAATTTGTTTGTACAGCTATTATTATTAGATAGATATAATTAATTAAAGAAATTCAGAAATTTCATTTAAGCAAGTATTTTCAACGTAGATTACTTTTTATATATATGTAAAGTTTAAGAAAACGATGAGTAGAAATTATCCCCAGTAATCTCGGGCCTTTAAGACATGCAAACCCAGCTTCAGTTATGCCATAACCATTTCTTTCATCTCTTGGACCAATATGTGTATATATATGATTTATTTTTTTATTTAAGATTATATGTCAAACTCTATCTTATTATGAATTTAGAAATCAAGTAGGGTGAATACATATGCTGAGGGTACCATATGCATTATGTTCAGATTGTTTGATTAAATATATATATATATATATATTAATCTAACAGTACAACGTAAGATACAGCTAATTGAATTTATATTGATTATATAGAGTACGGCTAAAAATAAATGCTCGTTTAGTGTGTCCAAAAAAAACCTAAATATGTATATTTCAGATCTTATACACTTATATATATAAGAGCACATGAAAGGCAGATTGCTGTCTAAATAAGTAATACGACAGCTCAAGAAATCTTGCACGAAGTCGTCCCATGCAGCATAAAAATGGGCAAACAAACCCTAAAAAAGCCACTTTATATTATAATGTACGTATGTCCAATTAATTATGCCAATAATAATAAACTAATTATGATTTCACAAAAATTATCTTTAACATATGATAATAAATTATTAATTGATTTTTATTTTCAAGAAAAAATATGAAATGGGATGTACGATATACCTAGGAGGCAAAGGACAAAAATGTAGTGGGATGTACCACTATCCAAATTGACAATTCCTAAAAGTTTGATTTATTTATAAAGTATAAGTGGAGAGGTGCATGTGGGTAGGGAACGACCAATAACCATCTTCACATGGATTCACCGTTATTTTTGAAGTTTTTATTATTTTCATGATGTCTAGTTTGACCATTAAATGCCTTTATACGTTTCGCTATTCATGCTTTCTCCTGCGCAAAATTATAGAACAGCGCAATGCCACTCATGCTTTATTTATCTATTATTACTAGTAAAACAGCGGAATATCATGCTCCTACAAGAAAATGACCATCTTGATTAGCTTTATAAATTGATAACAAAGCTTTAACTGATAGTTCGGACACAACGAGCAACAAAGCCAGTATATCTCATCGGTTCGAAATACGAAATCATCTTCATACAATATTCGGTTATGCCAAACATTAAAACAGTAAATAAATTATTACATTTTACTATGTAAAAATCAATCTGATTCTAAATGAGAAAACCGGAATCTAGAAAATTCCGACATATCAGAAGAAAATAATCATTTTCTTATTTTTTTTTCAAAGTACGAAGAGATATAATTATCCTATTTAATCAAGATAAATAATTTTTTCTCAAGGATGACTCTATTTCAAACCTGGTAAATAGATACAAACTTTGAAACTCATATTTATAAATAGAGATAAAATTATGTATGAAACTTTCTAGTCAAAAAATTTCAGTCGATTTTTGTGTGAACTTTTCAGATGATTTATTCATGATGTAAGACTCGGAATTTTCTAGCGAAATCATCATAAATTAATTAAAAAATTGAATCGAATACAATTTTTTCTTTTCTTTTTAATGAATTGAAGTAATTAATAATTTTATACACAATGATGTAGACAGATTAGAATTGAAATATAAACGTGTAATAAGTAGGGGAAACATTAAAAAATATGGAAATTGAAAACTTAAGAAATGGTTGGAATGTATGCTAACGTGTAATAAGGGATGAGCACAAAATGCAAAGAATGAGAATAGAGACATATTAATATTAGATAAAATAGAAGTTGCGTTCACGCAACGAAGGCTTATTTTTTCAAATATTTTATTTTCATTCTTAATTTTTCTGGACTTAAATTAATTGGAGAAGAGAAGAAGCATATCTTTTTTTTTTTGGTAACCTAATGATAAAGTAACCGATATTTGTTTCTTTTAGGAAATTCCAATCTCAGAGAACGCTCAATTAATTTTTAATGAACTAATCAAACATTTTCTAATATTCCTTTCATTTTAATTTTCCTATTTCTTCCATGAAAAAGCATAAGTCTTATTGCATTGGTAAATTAGTTGAAATAGCAAATATTTTTTTAAATATTACATATTTTACGACTTTATGATGTAGAAGTCATGGTAACAAACATGCCCATTATAGAAATTCAAACAGACAGCTCAAAATTTTTTATTCGATTTTTTATTGTATGTATTTAATTTTTATAATCAGTTGATGCGAAATATTTAATATATTTTTCTCATATTTAAAGTTGAATAGTATATAGAAAATTTAAAACGTAAGATTTAAAAATACAACAAACTATATAACAAGTTCAAAATTATATTAATATATATTATATATTAATTAATATGTTTAGAGAAATTAGAATTTTTTTATTTATATGTTAAGTTATTTGAGTTGTTCGGGTTAGGTTTAGAGTGGGTTTCATTCGACCCAAAATTTTTCTAATCCTAATAATATGTACCTGATTAACCCCACCCAAATATGTCGGCTCGGTTTTTTGCACACCCGTACGTATTTTATAAAAATTTTTTTATAAGGGAAAATTTAGTTTGAACTATATAAAATAGTAAATATGTGATTTTATTTTTTTAAACGTTTTTATCACTATTAAAATTATTCAAGTTTGTCTTTATTTATACAAGGATGAGATGATAAATATAAATCATTTTTATTAACTATACATGTGAAAATTTATTCTTGTTAGTCGCTAATAAAAACATATATAAGCCAATTTAATAACGATAAGAATAAATATAAACAATATAAATATTTCTTAATCAACAAATTTAAGAACAAATTGTATTATTTTGCATTATTTACGAGCAAATTCAACTTTTCATTCAAATTTTTACAGATATAAAAAAACATAAAAGCAAATAATTAAAAAATCCGTAAATTTTAATTATTATTTATATAAGTAGCCCTTAATTATTGATTTATTAATTTCATCCATAAAAATATTAATAAACTTGTTTTGCGGTCTCTAAAATTAAACTGCAACCGTGTTTCGTTCGCAAATATAAATAGTATCCTGAAAATAACGACGAAGGACCTACGCACAAACAGAAGTCCTACATTGTTTGAGGAGGTGGTCAACGGAACGGAGCAGAGGCCTCCTGTCTGGTCCCCAAGCTAGGGCCATCTCATCAATTATTTACGATCCACCACTGAAACTAAGTATTAATTAATATAATTCAGAAATTTTCTGATTTTTTTAATTCTCTGAATTGATTATTTTAAATTCAATTATTTAATTTGATTAATTATCTTAAATTTTAATTAACAAGTTAGCACCACACGTCAACCGTTTGTAATTAACTCAAAGGTCCACCAAAAAAGCCAAAACGATTGCCGTCACAAATAATATTTTTTCAGACCTTAATTTACTTAATATGTCTGGACAAGTATAAATATATATTATATTTGCATTTATTAAATTTATATTTTAGTAACAATTTGATAATTAAATAAAATTTATTTTATAAATATTGTAATTAAAACATTTTAAAATATGCCACATAAATGTTAAAAATTCGTGATTCAATTTATAATTTTTTAATTGAAACGATTTTAATTATAATATTTAAAGAATTAGATTTAAAAAATGTGGATAAGCATTCTATATTCGATGGATCTAACATCATGTGAGCACAACTGCAGTCCAATTGTTGAGTGCCACTAGTTTATTTATTTATTTTAGAAAAAAGAAAAAGATTATATAAGCACCAGGCATCATTTTTCATGTCTGTGACTTGATAAAATACTTAATACTATTAGCTGCTACAAAATCAACCTCTAATATTACTTTGTGTGGAAGTTAGTTTCAATGATTAATCATTTGGCATGCACATTGATAATTAATTTTTTTAATTTTTATTTAGTTCATACTTTTATTTTTCATCAAATAATTGATAATAAATCAACATATAGTAACACCGAACAAAGAATGAATAACTTATTCTTAAGAACAATCTGTATAACCGAATGCAATAAAATTTGATCCATAAAATGATGGCTGATGTTAATAATTTAATATGTATCAATCAACGATTGGGTATATATTATTTTATAAGTCAAATTGATTTAATTTTTAAATTTTAGAAGCGGTATTATATCAAATGAAAATTTTAAATTTTAAATTATATTTTTTTGGCAAGGTAATTTTTACAACTTGAGCCTTCTAACAAATAAAATCTTGAAAAACTTCAACAAGAACCATGTTTATAACATGATCAGATTTACTGTTTCAATTACCGAGTTACAGGTTCTGGCAATCTTAATGTAGGCTGTACCGCATAAACAAATTTACCCAGAACAGGACAACTCCGTTGAAATTAACCCCACCGCATCGTCTAATAATGCTCATAGGACACAATCAGGGCTGACGGACCCCACTTCCGCTGAAACCTTTACTGATCTTACGGTGGCCAAATGTCTGTGACATCAGTTATGTAACAAGATCGTAACATTAGCCTTTTATTACGACCCTAAAATCTTTGCAAGATTCCAAACGTGCCCTTTGTTATATAAAACTTGAAAAGCCCGGGCAAATACTGTGTTTTGCAAAACAGCTCATCTCTCTCTCTAAACTTGAAAGTTTTAATTTTTCTGTATTTAGATTTATTATTTTTGTTTCTGCTTCCCATTTTTAGCTTTCAAACTCAACCACATTCAGATTTGAAGTTAATATCACCTTCATTGTTATTAATAGCAGGGGATTCTTGTGGGTGTTAGGCAAAGTTAACAACTTTTTGTATTTTTTCCCCTCCTCATTTTCCTTTTTCAAGATTTGGGAGGCAGAGAATAAGGAAAAGAGGGAAATGGGGAAACTTCTGTGGGTTTTTGTAGTTGTTGTTTCTGTTTGTAGGCAATGGGTGAATGGGTCATGGGAAATCAATGAGACAGAGTTGTTTTATTCTGGAGCTGAACTTCATGGCTATTTCAATGAATCTAAGGCCTACAGTAATTATTTGATGGTTGGACTTACTCTCATTCAAGGAGCTGGTGCTAGAAGAGCTGGTACTTTCTATCTTCAATTATTACTTTTGCATTCTTAGATTTTTCTTACATTTGTATTCGTAGATTTTTTTTTTCTTTGTTTATATCCTCAGCTGAGAGAGATTGGTAAGTGGGTTTGACTTAAATTGGCTTAATGGCAGATTACATTGTCAATTTATATATTTACCTGGTGTCTGAGTTCTTTATTTTACTAGATTGTCTTCCTTTCTTTTTGAATTGACAGTTCAACTATGTTCCGTGACAAAATTTGTACTCATAATTAACACAGGACCGTTTCTCGAGAAATTATAATTTAAAAAGATTGATATTTTAAATCTGTTTGTTTTCTTTGTTATGCCTTTTCATCCAATGGTTTTGCTCTGAGTAAGCTTATTGTCATTGGCAAAGCAATTTGTTCTATTCTCCTTTGTCATTTATTATTATTTTCTTTTAAAAGATTATCAGTTATTAATTATATAAATTACTAGGAGTAGATCATGCTGTGTGTATTAATTATACAAGTTAATCCACTATTTTTCATCAGTAAGGTCTCTATTTGAATCTGATGATGCTATATTTCATTGAGCTCTCTCTCTCTCTCTCAATCAGAAAAAAGATTAAGATGGTATTTTCATGGCTGAATTCTTAATATGTTAATGTTAAAACATCCACGTGTCCTTAGATTTATGAGCCTTAAGTCCAGTTTCTGGCTTGAAAAAATTGGCATTTTATATCATTGTGAAGTTTGTGTCTTGCATATCGTCCTAATCAGTGTTCTGATTCTCAATTTCACAGTCTGTTTGGATGGAACATTGCCTGGCTATCATTTGCACCGAGGATATGGATCAGGGGCAAACAGTTGGCTCATTCAATTGGAGGTTTGTCTTAAAAAATTTCAAATGACAGCCATTTATTCTTCATTTTGTTTTCTTGCATAATCTGAATGCCATATATTTGCTATGTTTATGTCTTGTGGCCATCATCTTTATCTGTTACCTGGAATTGAGCAGAATTGCTTATCCTAAGATTTGGTGTCAATACTTAACGTCCAGCAGTTTTCTTAATTTTAGTAAAGTAATAGTTCTTAAATATAAGATTCGTAGCAATATCACAGTACCATAGAAACAGGTAAATTGTTTCATTCACAAGATAAGTCACCTTGTTTATTGCTTTTTGCATCCCATGTAAAAAGTTCACCTTGTAATTCACACTACAGAAGTGTGAATTACCTATACATAGGAGTTAAAAATAATTACCTAGAAATTTTTTGTCTAGACCAGAACCATGTAATCATTATTGGACTAAACCTTGGACTGTAAGAAAGTAGTTCTTTGTGGAATCAACTCTTTTAGATACTGCTATTTTCTTACATGGCAGTTTATTATGTGGTTCTGTATATAAATGGAATCCTGGATCTGGTGCAGGCAATTTTTCCAGTTATCTTTACAAAAAAAGTAGTATGAATTTACATGAATGATATCGCTGCATCCTGTAGTTGGATTAAGAATCCTCTAGTCTGCAGCTCTGGAAATCATGTTTTAGACATGGTGATCTAGACTTTTCCGAGAGTACTATCTAATCTGTTCTAAGCTCATTCTCTTGGATTTGCTTACTTGAACTAGCTGAATTTGTTGAATCTTTATCAGTCTTTCTGCTTGAATAAGGTGGTTCTATGAAGAAAACCAACCTTTCCAATACAGTGTCATCAATTGAGAGGTTGAATTTGTAAAAAATCTTGTGCAGGGAGGAGGATGGTGCAATAACATAAGAAATTGTGTTTATCGCAAAACAACACGGCGTGGTTCATCAAGATATATGGAGAAGCAGATAGCATTTACAGGAATCCTTAGCAATAAGCCTCAAGAAAATCCGGGTATAGTTTTAATCTCAACTTTATTAGGAAATGCCCTGGATTTTATCAGATCTTGATATTCATTCTAGTCTCAAACTTTGTTAACTTTTTTTGCTTTTTGGGTTGCAGATTTTTTCAACTGGAACCGAGTAAAACTCCGTTACTGTGATGGTGCCTCCTTTTCTGGGGACAACAAAAATAGGGTTCGGAATTTGCTATTTCCTATTAAAAACTGTTTGATCCTAAATGAACTCTCTGGAAGGCATATGATTTGGTTAACAGTTTCTGAACACTCACTATAATGTTATTGATTGGACAAATTACTTTTTCAAATTGTGTATACAGGCTGCACGACTGCAATTTAGAGGCGAACGTATATGGAGAGCAGGAATGGAAGACTTAATGTTGAAGGGAATGCGATATGCTAATCAGGTTATATGCCTGTTGACAATCAATCTCACTCTACTCAGCATCGCACCACGATTCTTTTGATGTTCACAACTTTGTCTGGATTTCAGGCTCTTCTTTCTGGGTGCTCAGCTGGTGGTTTGGCTTCTATTTTGCACTGTGATGAGTTCAGGAGCTTGTTCCCTGGAAGAACTAGAGTGAAGTGCCTGAGTGATGCTGGTTTATTTCTTGACGCGTAATTGCCACTTTCATGGACATTCTTTCTTGTTTCTTTCACCATTAGACTTATTTCTTCTTAGATGGCTTGATATCATAAATCTATTGGCTCTTCTTGGAAATGTAGAGTTGATGTATCTGGTAGTCGTACTCTAAGGAATATGTACGGCGGTGTAGTGAACTTGCAGGTAACATATGAACGTAAAACTTTGCAACCTTGTTACTTAATCTGAAGCTTTTATTTCATCCAAAGTATGATCATGGAAATTATCATATTTATTGCAGGGGGTGAAACGTAACTTGCCTCGTGTATGCACTAACCACCTCGATCCAACTTCGGTAACCCCTCCTTTTGTGGTTTTACTTTTGCTTGAAATTCAAATTCATGCATTAATTCTATAATTCACAATCTTTTCGCTATTTTCTTCTGTCTCAGTGCTTCTTCCCTCAGAACATAATCGGCAATGTTAAAACGCCGCTGTTCATTCTCAATGCAGCCTATGATTCATGGCAGGTAATCACCCTTTTCTTCTATTTCTTATTTTCTTTGAGCCTATTAATGCTTGAACTACATTGTCAGAGTACAAAATGTTATAGTTTGGCAAAAGTGAATAATACTGAAACTTGTTCCGTTTGTGTGAAATCAGATCCAGTCCAGCTTAGCTCCACCAACTGCGGATCCCCATGGCTACTGGAGTGAATGCAGAAAGAACCATGCGAAATGTTCTGCTAATCAAATCCAATTTCTGCAAGGTGATTTCATTATGTCACATAATCTGCAAAACAATCCTAATGAATGTAGCATACTCAACATAGTATTTCTTCTGCTTATGTGGAACAGGATTCAGAAATCATATGCTGCACGCAATACGAGACTTCTCAATGTCTAGACAAAACGGATTGTTCATAAACTCATGTTTCGCTCACTGCCAATCCGAGAGGCAGGATACATGGTTCGCGGATAATTCTCCAGTTATCGGAAACAAGGTATGACTACTACACACCTCTCTTTCAAAACATTTTGGAAAGATGAAGTTCTGTAAAATCAAACTTTAAGAATTGTTAATTTGCAGGCAATTGCAATTGCTGTGGGAGATTGGTTCTTTGATCGAGCAGGAGTGAAGTTAATCGACTGTGCATATCCATGTGACAAGACTTGTCACAATCTAGTTTTTAGATAAGAAAGTTAGTCATGAAATTATTTATTGAAATATCAACTTATATGTTCCATTGGAATCAGAAAAGAACTCTGCAATTCAATGGGAATTTATAGAAGACAATAAGAATGAAAGATGTCAATAAATGGAAATTTATTGGCAAATTCTTTCAGCACAGCTTGTGCATGCAAGTTACAAGTTTTGTCTTCAATCTGTAATTTGTATACATTCATCAATTACTATTAATCAATGGAGTCCATGCTTATTGTCATTGTATTGTATGGAGCTACTACTATTTAATACTAAATTCATTCTTTTTCAAAAACAAAAAAGAGTTTAATTTTGGATAAATAAAAGGAAAATAGCTTAATTTGTATGAATAAAAGGTCAGGATTCAGGAGCTGGATATATATATATATAAAGCATGATTTAAGGCCAAAATAAATACTTTTCAAAATAAAACTTATGGGTAAAAATTACTCACTCCATTCAATTTTAAGAGAAATTTTTTCCTATTTTATTTTGTTCCACTCTAAATATCTTTTTTGAAATTTAATGAATATATTTACATGTATATCCTTATTTATTATACAATTTATTAAATATTTTTTATTACTCTCTACTTTTAATTAAAATTAAATGAAATTTTTGAAAATATAAAAGGATATTTTTATTAATTGCTATAGCTTTTTTTTTTATGAAATTAATGTATTTTAGTTATTTTCTTAATTTCTGTGAAAAATAGAAAAGTATCTCTTAAAATGGAACGGAGGGAGTAATTTTTTATAACAGTCCATAATTATTTATTAAATATATGAATAATTTAATCCGTGAGGGAAACATAAATTGGATATTAAGAACTAAAACATTTGTTTGCAATTTGAGAAATTGAGGTCGGACCAAACTGCCCGCACCGACAGAATTTGATTGGTTTATTATTATTATTATTATTAATTTAATCCTCCAGCTGTACAAAGAAGAGTCATTATCCCATGAAATTGGAAAATGATGTGAATAAAATCAAACCAATAGCTTCATGTTATGCCTGTGACTGTCTTTCGGTTGACAAAGTCTAAAATCTTTATTTTATAATTGAATTATTTTGATCTGTTTGTAAATAAAAAAAAATTACCATGAAGCAGTTATTTAAAATAAACTTTATAATAATAAAATTAATTTCTTACATAGTGTTATAGTATTAGTTCAGTAGATTTTCTTGAGTTTTTGAGTTGTTTCTGAATTCTGAAGATTAAATTTCAATAATTGTTAAATACGTTTAAAATATTTGGAAGTGCCTTTTCCCATGATTCAACAATGTGTGCTGGAATGAATATAGAGCATACTATTGCCAAAAATCTCTGGTCAAAAAAATAAAAATATATTGATCAGCTAAAATCTTATGGAATTAATATCACTAAATTATCAGAATTAGGTTAAATAAATATTACCTAAAATCAATACAGGGCTTTAAAGTGCCGATCGCAATCATCTTCAATTCAAACATTCCCTACCAACTAATTAATTTTAAGAAAATTAAAAATAAATGTTCATAAATAAAATATTAAAAATATATATATATCTTAAATTTTTAGCTCTTTTTCGATGTATTGAAAAACAAATGAGTTAGATAATAAGAATACATATCATTTTTTCTTCAAGTTAAACTTAGAATTTTACTGACTAAAATCTTATTATGTATTTATGAGGTTTGGTGTAAAATAAAATCATTTTTTTATTATATTAATAAATTATTAGCTTATTAATGTTGGTCTTGAAGGGTTTATTTATTTCACTTTTATTTATATGTTAATGTTTGTGTGAATTGCAGCAGTTGTTACAAAAAAAAAATTTACATACATAAACTTGTGAATTAGTCTTAATCACCACGTCTCCCAATCAAATCTTCTCAGAAACTTGTGTATTAGTCTTAATCACCCCAACTTAATTAATTTCCCTTATATTATGTAATCTGATTATACAAATACTGAAATATTAATTACTCGACCAAATACATAAAATGACACTCAATTTGATAATAATTTTCATTTAAACACCCTCAACTTATATACTGCACAAATAAACACCTCGACTCGTATCATAACATAATAATGAGCCATTATTGATCATAAAATATAAAATTTCTGGTGATTATATAACAAGCGCGTTGATGTGGCAATATATCAAATAAAAAGATAACACGTGTAAGTAACTCATGCAGTGAAAAAACGGTAACAGAAGCAGGATGAACAAATTTATCCTTTGCGAGAGTTTAAAAAAAGGGGGAAAGAAGGGAAAAAAAAGGCAAAATCCCTAAATTGCTGTCAAGTTGTAGTATCATTTTATGTATTTAGCCTAATAACATCTAATAATGCTATTTCACATATCCTCATTCATCATTAAGGTCATCATCATATATAATTAATTAATTTTCTCCTATTAAAAAAAATCGACCATTTTCCCCGTATATAATATATTTAAAGAAAAAAAAAAGAAGCAAACTTTGTTTATAAATAAAATTGGAATACTGACGTTGTGATTAGTGATAATCTGGCATCAATTCTGCGATGTATTATAAGATTAAGAACACAATGGCGTATTATAATTGTAGGGACCCCAAAGAAAGACCCAATAATTTGGATCACATGCGTTTAGGTAATATATATATATACACACACAAATGTATGAAAAGGATTGCTTGCAAAGAAAGAGAGTTTTAAGCATATTTTTAATGGAAGAAAGCTATTTGTTCGGTCTGTCTGCGTCTGCACATGGACAAGCATGAAGCTTCTTGTCGCATTCGTAAGAGAAATATAATGGTAACCCACTACTCATCTTCTTTTCTAAACACAAATACATACTGAAAATAGACACCTTTTAGGGGCTTAAATGGATAGAAACTGAAAGCTTAGGAGTTCAATTGAATAAAATGAAAAACTTGAGGACTTAAATATTTAACTTTTTTCACTAGATAGGCCTCGATTGGGAAAAAAAAAATATTTAAGATGTACTTTTAATTACATGCATGGTAAATAATGAAATTGGAAACAGTTGAGAGAAAAAGGTTTCTAAATGATAGCATATATAATTTAAAAGAGCAATATTATTATGCATGAAAATTCAGTTGAGTACATTTATGCATGAGAAAAAAAAAAATCATACTGCCTTTATTTATAGTCTCCTACCCCAATTAATTTACAATACTTGATGTGGAAAACTAACCAACACCTTTAATTGCAATAAAAAAGTAAATTAAAATCAAGATTGGTGGTTCCTAGTCGACATAACTTGGATAGAATCCGATTTCTAGCATTGAAGAATTCTTCTTATTATCATTATACAACATTAATAATGACTTAAGTTAAGTTCTCTTGTATTCAATTTCTCTTTTTTCAAGCCATCGAAATTGCTAGAAATTATTATTTACAGTGGAAATTAGGTTAATCTTAAATTACTGTTGGTAATCACTCAATTCATAGCTCAGTATTCATCAATTGGTTCAATTTCCATCTCCTGTAAATTATTGTTAAAACTTTCTCCATCAATAGATGCTAATTGGAGGGACCCCTTGTACTAATCTTCATAGAAGAAGTAAACGTGAAGACCCACATCAAAGTACATAGCGGACAGTGTCCTAATTGTGATCCAACGGTATGGATTTTGCCACCACACAATTAATTCACTATACTATTAATTTATTAATTAATTGGAAGTTTCTTGGCTCCGAGATAATGTTAGTACTTCAAAGAAACTCTATGAGTGGACCTCAATCATAGGGCTAAAAGTCATACACAGAGGTCCCATTATTGAGTCGTAATATTTTGTTAATATTTGCTTAATATTAATCTTTCAAATTTTAAATTTAAAATATCCTCAAATCAAATTATGTCTTCTAAATATCTTAAAACTATTCAATCAATGGACCCTTTATTTTACAGTCTTTAAAAGACTCTTAAGACTCAAATAAAATGAAAATTAAAGGTTCACGGGCTCAACTAAATTGAAGGATTTGGATAAATTCATGGAGAAATTGAAATTTGACTTCTTATGACAATTATGTATATAAAATATCAGTAATATTAATATTTTTATAAGAAAGGCATGATATTCAAGTAATAATTATAATTATAAATACCGAAACAACTATCAAATTTTAAATTTTTTATATTTTAGTCACTAATCTATCAGTGGTGAAATGGGTTCGGTTAGCTAATGATTTTATATTGGATGGCAATAGGAGCAAAGGCAAGAACTATAACGGTTGTCCGTTGAAGGGAATATAGAAATGACTTAAAAGGCTGTAAAAAAGTGAAAACCATCTCTCTCTCTTGTAGACAGTGATAGACGCCCATTTAAGAAAAATGGTCCCTTGAATTTTGCACTACACATTTTCGTATTTAATTTATTTTTTCATGAATATTATCAAATAAAGAAAAAAAGAAAGAAAAATAGATATTGATGCTTATTAACATATATAAATCCTAGGATTTTTTTTTTTTAATCTTAGAACACCCAGTTCATCATATTTTATTCATGGTCCGAGCTGATAGAGAAAGAAAGAAATAAAAGCAGGAAATTCTACAGTAATTGATGGCCGAAGATGACAGTATAATAAAAATATTTAGTAAAAGAGAAAACCCAAAAAGCTTTTGTATCCGACACATTTACAAAATCCAAAGAAGAATTCTATAGCAAACACACTGAGCAAAAACAAATTCTATAACTGAATTAGACTCTGCACAAGTTAATAATCAAAGTGTGTGTCCAAAAGCCACCGCAAGTCTCTGCAAATCTTTGATGTAAATATCAGATGGCTGCGAAGTTTGAGCAAAAGCTGGGCTTCGTGATTGGAACTGTACTGTTTCTGCTTTGACTTCAGTGCTATACAAAGGTGGTTGTTGAGATGTCTGGTTTTGTATTCCAGAATTTCCAAGAAAGAATGGAGCAGTAAAAAACTCAGACCATTTGATATCTTCAGCCTCATTTCCATTTGATTTTGCACAATCCGTTAGCCCCCAGTTAGAGAAGCTATTGCTGTCAAAAAAGCTGCTATTGTTTTGCAGTTCAATACTGCTACTGCTGCTACTGCCATTGTTATTAGCTTCCCAATTATCGGATGGAAGACTAACGGAAGGCTTTACTCGAATTGGGGTTTGATACAATGGAGTTGGGAGATTATACCCAGAAATGATATCAGAGTTTGGATTGAAACAGATAGTATTATTTGGATTGTTATTCAGTTTCTGGAAAGGGAAATATGCAGTACCCAAATCAGATGGCTTACAGCTGGTTTCATTAGAGGCATTAGCAAATCTATCTAGGAAAAATTCTTGTGTTGGTGGAGGATTTGTGGCGCTATTATCATTATTGGGTGTGATCTTTGAGCTTGGAGATGCAATTTTTTCACTGTTTTTACTGCTTGTTGGTTGCTTTTCTTTATCATGTTCAACTTCTGATGAGAGTGGTTTGTGAGTGGTGGGATCAATTCCTCTTTGCTTCAACTTCTTCTTAATGCAAGAATTCCATAAATTCTTTATCTCATTATCAGTTCTTCCTGGTAACTGTGCTGCAATCTGAGACCATCTGATCATAACCGTGAAAGATTAATACAAGTAATCAAACAATTATCAAACATGGGTATTAACTTATTATACCTGTTACCAAGAACAGCATGAAGTTCAATGATCAAGTTCTCTTCTTGCTGTGAAAATGCCCCTCTTTTCAAATCGGGCCTTAAGTAATTAATCCACCTCAGTCTACAGCTCTTTCCACATCTTTGCAAGCCTAAAAATTTACATATTTTTGTAAAAGAGAAAATGGGTAATTGAAATGTTACAACCTTTGTTAATTCTGCATTATAATTGACAAATTATTTAATTACCTGCTAATTTAGGGACAGAACTCCAGCAGCCATGGCCATGCTTAGTTATATAATTGAGAAGCTTCTCGTCTTCTTCTGGCGACCATAAACCTTTCCTTATCTTCTGTTTGTAGCAGCAAGAATGCCTACCCATGTGAGAATTCCTAACAAAAAAATAAAAAAGATGGGAACTTTTTTATAAAAATGTCAGCAAAACAGAAGAAAAGGATTTGGAAATGGAGTCCTGAAGGAGAGTGATATAGAGAGAGAGAGAGATAATTATGATTAAGGAGTGTTTAGCGGTAAAATGAGGTTGAATCAAATTAATAGGAATTGGAAAAAAGAAACTCGAAGGAGAAAAGTCACTTTCAAGAAGGTGATTGAACATTGTGGATTCAAATTTATATACACTAGATCATCCATGTCAGAATCTGGAACCCACTTACTTTTGTGGGCTCCATTGCTCAATAGACGGCTCTGATGCAATCAAGAGATAAATAATTTTGACTTATATATATATATATATATATGCCATCAAAATTTTAATCAGAGTAATTAGGAGATATTTCATTAATGGAGTCAGTAAATTTGTAGAATTGTTACATTTAGAAGCTGAAGTAAAAAAGTTTATGGTGATGTAAAGAAGGGAACATCAGACAAATACAAAAATACAATAATTATTAATTTTTTTATAATTTTTAGGAAATTGGATATTAATATTAGGAACTCTTCTTAGTTGGAATATATTGAGTTTTAAGCAATGCCCTTTTTCTAAACCACCTCTACCCTAAGATTCCTAATATCAAATTAGTCCCAACAAATGTAAATGGAATTATTTTTGGTAACCAAGAAATGTCCTCAACGGGTAAACACAACCAATTTTGGTAATATGTAATTAATTAATGATAAGAGCGGCAATATATGCACACATTTATTAATAACTATATCATACTTAAACTATACTGACTCTGTTAATTCAAAATCATGATAAATAGATTTAAAAAAGAGACAAAATAATTCCATATATTCAAAATACAAACATGATATATATATAGGGTTAACAGATAAGAAATTTTTTGCCATCTTATTGTACTTTTTAGGAGTACATGTATCGAATAATCAATTCTAGTCTTTTTTTTTTTTCTTGTATAAATCTTCCTTGAATATAGCTTCTTTCTATGTGTATATTTTCAGCAGAAATTTATCCTCCTCTTCTTTTGTGCTTTTTAGGGCAATTTACAATTTTGAAGATTGTCTTGCAAGGCTTCATAGTGAACAGCAGAGCATATTATCTTGCTCACGCTGGAATTTTGAGGGCATGATTAATTCCCTTTTCTCTCGGAAACCCTTAAAATTCTACAAACTTTCCAGTCAATTTATTATAGGCTTTCATCCTCTGTAATTTAATAAAAGTAGCAATTAATCTCTTAATGTTTCTTTTGATACAATATTCCCCCTAAAGTTTATAAATTGGAGCAATATCACTTCAAAACTGATGAGTCCATTATTTTGACTATTTTTCGTCAGTTGATTGCTGACGTGACGTAAATATGATACATTAACGGAAGTTAAATTACCTTAATTTATAAACTTTAAAGGAAAAACTGCTCTTTTTAAAATATTTTAGGAGTTTTTTTGTATTTTCAATTTTGTCACGTGATATTATTTTTGGTAAAATTTTAAATTTGGTGAAACCATCAAAATAACAAATCCGTTAGTTTTGGAGTGACATTTTTTTAATTTGTAAATTTTAGAAGGAATATTATACCAAAATAAATATTAGAGATTTAATTTTTTTTTTTATCAAATTTGAGGAGGTGAATTGAACTTTGATATTTATTATTATAATGGAAGTGCTATGATTGTATGTAGGAGGGTAAAGCCAAAACAATATATGAGGAAGTAAACTGATGTACTCTTGCATTTTAATACGACAATGGCAATAATGTGGCTGTCTTTTAGAGAAAAAAATGAGCATGTATTTCTGATATTTGGATGAAGACAAATCTATATGAATTATTACAACTTACTGCTATACTCAAAACGACATAATTTAAATTGTACAACGCAATAGATTCATTGCTTCCTTGCAATTCCTTTCTTCCCCGTTCTTTATTTGTCAGGAAATTATTTATATTATAAAATATATATTCGATAATTGAATTATTAGTTAAGGAATATAAATATGTGATCATGGAGCCAGAAGATAAAATGTAATAATAAAATGCAGCAAAAAAAGCCAAATAAGGCACAAGAGTATATGGTAGAATAACGTTGGAAAATAATAAATAAATCAAGAACTTGGTTGATTTTTGCTTGATTACATATCTTCAAGGTAGTTATTGAGAGACTTAAAAAAATATTATGTTTAATTTTTTTTATAATTAAAAGCTAATTTCTTTAGTCTGTAAGGATGATAAGATATTCTAAAGGATAGCTACGCATGTGGGCATACAAGAGCACAAAGCAGAAAAATCATTTCTTTATTTTCTTGGCTAATTTTATATGTAATTCCTTAAACATGTTTAAGACTTTTGGAATCCACAATGATAAGCATAATAGTAAATATTATTATAAATTTTATGAAAAAGTTGCAAATATATAATTAATTGTGTGATAGCCTGTCTGCTTGTTCTTACATTATGAAGCTTTCTTCTTGACCTCTGGCAATGTCCTAATTCAGACATCCAAATTGGATAATTAATCATTGAAAATATATAATAATTATAATTTTTTTTAAATCAATAAATAAAAATTATGAAAGATGCTTTGCAATATTTCCATACCTCATTATGCTCTCGTACGCTTATCTTTTAGTGTAAATATGAGCTGTTTTCTTTTTTTCTTTTTTTTTTTTTTGAAGTCAACTATATATGGGCTATGGCTGCCATTTTTGTCCTAATTTTCTTCTTTTCTTCTAATTATTTTTCTCCATTTTCGGTTCCTTCCGGTGGGGGTACTCTTTCAAGTTAACAGTTTTTTAACACAATCATTGTATGGACAATATATAAATTTTTCCTACCAAATCGAATGAGCCTAAAATTGTATAACAATGCAATAGATCTTTTACCTTATAAAATAAATAGTAATTGTAAAAGTAATAAAAATTAGGATTTTAAATATATAATTTTGTAATTGACCCTTTATAGGAAACTAAATCCGAGTGTGACATCCGGCATGCAATTTTTAATTAACCGGATATAGAGTGTTACAACCTCCCTCAAAATTAGTGTCGGGCTTTAGGCTTGGAACTATTATTTCGCTACCAACACAAATTTTTAATTCTTATCTAATTCGGATGATATTGCAAATTTTTCAAATCAAATTATAATTCAGATTCAATAAAATTAAAGAAAAAATTAAGGAAAATAAGGGCATTACTTGTTAAGATTCAAAGAAATATATTATTTATTTAAACTCTTGCTTTTGAAAAATGATAATTTATTAGTTTAATTGCGTTGAAGTTTTGTTGCTTCAGTTCTAGGGAATAAATCAATGTCCTGGAATCATTGGAACCCATTATAATATTAAAATTCAACTTCTTCTTTCACGAGTCACTTACTGTTTCATCACCTTCGCACTTTTTTTTTTAAATTTAATTACTTCTATTTTTTGGCTTCCATTTAAAATATTCATCACAATTAGGAAATTTATTAATTAATATAGTAATTTTGTAAATTAATTCATCATAAACTAATTAAGTCAATTATTCGATAACTGAACAAATATTTATTAAACAATAATACGGAAATAAAATATATAACTATAACTTATTTTACTAATTTAACACTTATTTAGTAACAAAATAAAATTTTAAAGTATATAATTAAAAGGGAATTGATAAGATGTTGAATGTCTTTATCCGAGAAAAGAGAATTGGCAGTTGTAGTTCCCGATTGGATCCTTAAGTCCTGCAAGAAAGAGTGTCCAATCGGACCAGATATAAGCACTCTGAAACTTAAATTAGTAGCTTTCTAGAGAGAATACTTAGAGAAAGAGTTTCAGAAATTCAATACCTGAAGCCATTATGCGTTAGGCTATTTATAGAAGATAAATGAGGTGTACTTGAGTACTTGGGACGTGATAACTGGCAGTAAGAGAAGGTAAATAGCGAAGTGATAGGGAGCATGCAGAAGGTATAGGCATTGACTTGTGTTAGTAGACTGATAAAACATGTTGGCCCATCAATCAGATCGGAAGTTGTGCGGCTCCTATCATATCTTCCAGCTCACACTTGGTTCTCCTTGCTAATGAGTTTTGGATCTTGCCAAATGCTATTGGACCGACTGTTTGGATCTTGAAAAATATTTTTTCTGTGATTATCTGGAATGAAAGGCAAATTATTATAATAATTATTATTTTTTTGCGATAAAGCTTTACAAGAACACCCCGATAATCTAACTATTTAATTTAGATTTTTTAAACTCGGATTCTGCTTTTTGTCAAAATATTGACGTCATTAAAAATTCAATTGTAACTGTCAAGCATTATTTTATTAATAATAGACTGTTATTTATTATTAATAACTTAATTCATTTAACTTAACTCTGCCAACATTATATAAATCCTACGTATCATTTGCCTTTTAACACTAATTTGACCGTCGAAATTTTGCCAACATTAATCATTTTCGAATCACTAACATAGTTTTTTGAACCATTAATTTTTACATATATGAGTTTTATATAAAATAATTTACACCTGGGTTAAATTCAATGTTTTATCTATATCTTCATTATTAGTTGATATATTGGAAAATTGTTTTCTAAATGCTGAATAATTAAGAGAATCAAAATCGAAATGGAAGATTCATGGTATCCTTGTATTAGGCATGAGACCGAAGTTGGTGGTTAGAATTATTTCGATTACTATTTAAATTGGTGGTCACGGACGATGACAGGAAGCATAATTTTTATACAATTTTTAGCAACAAATCCAATCCAGAATCATCTAACAATTTCATGTACGTTTTGTCTCACACATAAATTCATTTTTGCATGTTCAAATTAATTTTCCATAAAAAGGAAAAACTAATATTTGGTATCTATTTATATTCGTTTCTCTGATTAAATTTCTGAAATTTCTAAGAAAATAAATGAAATGACAAATATCACTCTCCCGTAATTAAAGATTGCAAGTTTAAGTCCTAAATATAGTTAAAAGAGATTTTTTTTTTTCTGTTTATGGATTTGTCCGCACGAATCTAAATTATTCGGACAATAGTCTTCGAATATGAATTTTAAAAAAGAAATTCCTGAATTTTTATTTTGTGGAAAATTATTCCTATACTGCTACAGTAAATATACCTTTTTACTGACAGGATTTTAAAAAAAAAAACTTTGTAACCCAATAATGTGCTTTCTATTCATTTTTATTACTTGAAATTATTAAATTAAGATCTAAGGTCATTTCAAATTACACATACACATGGAAATTTGTTTGAGTTGGTGCCAACTTTAGGGTTTGTATTTTGCAGATAGAAGTCAGTGTCAATAGAGCTATCTCTTTGAACTTGTAACTAGAGAATTCCGAGGCACAAACAAGTGGAAAATTTTGAATTATAATTCAATAAAAACCATAATTACATATCTCCGGTAAGACAAGAAGACATAATTAATCAAGCATAATGGCCTACTTAATTTTATCATTTGATGGGAAATATATGAATCAAAATTCACGAACATGGAAAAAAAAAAGGATAAGGAAGATAGTTATCGAATGGTCATTTGAAATAGAGGGGGACACAATTCATATGCCCTTGAAAATAGAGAAAAAATCCTCTTTCTTATTATCTTCAAAGGCATATGTTTCTAAGTTGATTCTGAGACAGGCAACTAATTGACAAGAAAGAACAACTGTTACTCTCAATTTAGTGGATTCTTACTCATAATCCCAAGTTCTTTCACTATAATTATCTGCCTTTTAAGGTTTTTGTTTTTGGAGAAAATTTTAATCATAAATGTGTACAACTATAGTCTACAAACTATTGCATGTATCGGTAATCTTAAACCACTAAAATAAAAATAGCGATGATATTGAATAGAAAAGTATACTATTAGTAACATAGACTTAGCTAAACAGAAAAATTATTTTAGAAAAGTAAAACTATAGCAAAGTAAAATTAATAGATGACTGCCTAGCAATTCTAATCATCTGAAAAGAAAAAAATATGAAAAGATTTTCGATAAAAAAAGACTCGGATAGTAAAAATTGTATTTGATTTAAAATAAAAAAAGGTTGAGGAAGTAGTTTGATTTAGAGTTGAAAGAGTTTATACAGTATCTAATCATGTTACATTAAATGAGTTGAGTTATTAATACTGAATAACAACTACTAATTATACTGTATATGTGACTGAATCACAAGAGAGTTTTTAATGATAATAACTTAAAATGAATGAATTTGAAATTTAAGAGTCGGAAATTAATAACAATTAAAAAAATATAGTGAATGAGGGGGTCCTCTTGAGATGACATTAATGCAATATTATTATTCTTGATTGGCCCATTAACAAACATGAGCACATGGATATCCAATAAGTTTTCAGTTAACTCATAACTAAACTTGTTTAGCTTTTGTCTTGTCAAAGCAACACATTGATGATGACAAAAACATGAATGTCTTTATCACGTCATTGCCTACCATAAATGGAAGCTTAAGATCTCATTAACAATCATCATTTAGCTAAATAACACAGCTTAATCGCGGTTAAGATCAAATTTCCATTAACATCGCTTATGTGGCTGTCAAATTTATCGATTAATTGTCTTGTCTATAGTCATTTCTGAACATCTTATGACAAATTCTTTAAATGTAGCTTGCCTACTCCTAGGACAATGAAATGCAAACTTAGTAGAATTTTACCTGCAATTTAGCAGATTTTATGTGGAGTGAGTATCTATATATCTATATATCTAGAACAAGATTTCGTTGTGTTTTTCGGCATAGCAAAACATTTACCGATTCTTTACAAAGTGTCGATACAAGCATCGTTAAATTTAGGTTAAAGTTAACTTCATGGATGTTTTTTCTAACCAGCAATTAATATTTCGCCAAACGTGCAAAAAATGCTATTAATGTTTACTAAAAAGACGAAATACGGTTAAACTAATGGTTCCGTTATTTCAGAAATAAAATTGTACAATTTTGATAATTTTAAAAATAATATCACATGTAACTAGATATTAGGAGTAAAAATACTTTTTTTTAGATATTAAAGACATTTTTGCACATTAAACTTTACTATTTTATCAAAATCTCTTTTAAACTATTAGTTAATTTATATATTGAATCGTTTATGTCCATAAAAACACTAAAAAAAAGATTTTTGATTAAAATAATGAAAAGGGTGTGTTGGAAGAAGTAAGGAGAGTGGCATTTGATTTATTTTTACACTTTTACTGAGTTAAAAAGATGGAGACCAGGATTATTATAATGGAAATTGACTTTAATTAGAAGCCAACATCAATGATAAAAGGCCCTGAAGAGACCTTTAATCCCATCAATTATCGTTAAAAAAAAAGGTTTGTCTAGTTGAAATTGTTCTCATATTTTGCCATAATGACATGTTTTGCTTTTGCTTTGTAGTGGGAAATGACAGTCAACTTTCTTCCCACATTTCTATTATTACTTGTCATTTTTTTCAAGCAAGAGAAATTAAAAAAAAAAAAAGTTTGCTAAACATTTATTGTTTGAAGTAGGTCTTATTTAGACAATTTGTCTTCTCAAAATGGAGTGATTGAGGGAAAATAAAGAATTCGTGCATAAAAAGTTTTATATGATATAATTTAAAAGAAAATTCCGGCTCGATTAGTATGTATAGGTGACAATTTACTATTAATTTAATTCATAGACAATAATTTTTCTATCGTCTAATAGATTTTTGTCTACAAATAGGACAAAATGACTAATTTAACAGCCATCAACCTTTGGGCTAATGGTCTCTTCCCTTAGAATATATTGTCTCTATTATCCAATTATATAATTCTATTGGATATTACTGACTGGCCCAGAAGCCCAATGGACTTTGCTGTGATCTTTAAGAATAAAGCTAATAGACCTGCACATAGCCCGGGTTTTGAACAGTTTAATGGGAGGAAGTTGAATTTTGGGCCATCATAGGTGGAGCCACACAAATCATGGCCCATTTGATCATAATTAGTAATCCGTGGAAAAAGAAATTCCAATTTTAGAGCACATTGAAGCCTAAAAAATATGGGCCTTCTTTCGGTACCTCCGGCGTACCGGATGGTTCCGTACGCACATCCAATTATTATTATTATTTGCTACATGTATAGTCTTGCTAAGTCTATAGATGGAATTTTAAAAAGGTAAAATTAAAATCATATATTTTCTTTTTATTTTTTTGTAGTGAGAATTAATTAATACAGGGCAGAATATTCTTATAGGAATAGTTCTTTATTCCAAGTTCTAAATAATGGGCAGGTGGCCACAATTCAAGTGACGCCATAGTCAAACTGTCAGTTAATCTTAGCAGTTAAGCAGAGATGCATACATGGGAACTCAAATTTAGTCCAAAGTTGAAACATTATCTATCCTATTACTATCTTAAATAAATTTTAGTATAAAGTTCAAAACATTATCCAAACCGAAATGTCGGTCCATCAGTCCTAAAGTCTGAACTGCTACTCTTTTTCAAATTTCAACTAATTGAGCTAATACCAAAAGGGAAATTTAATTTTCTGTTAATTTTGAAATAATAATAAAATTAACCTACGAAGATCACAAAATTCATTTCAAACATTTCTAGAGAACTTTGAATTTCAAGCGTCAATCACTCCCGTTTATCCATAAATAACAATAGGACCCACTTTAGACCAACTAACAAAACTGAAAGGTTGGGAAAAACCGTTGTTTCCATTTTCCACGTGGCACTTCACCGTCCCCTAAATCATACACCGACACTTAGCCTACGACCTACGCCCATGCACTTTGATACGCAATACATTTTCTGGGCCCCATACCCGTCGGTTCCCTCATTTTGAAGCAACAAAATCGTGTACGTGGCAATTTTTATTTCTAGTGGACCCTACACGATTTCTTTCTTATATAAAAAAAAAGAATGACATTCCGCCAGATGATTGCCACGTGTATTTGTGTCATACGTGGCCAAAATCCGTTGTGCTTTCTGGCTCTTTCGCTAGAAGGTGCTGCAGTAACAGTGTAGTGTAGGTGTGCGGCAGTTAAGCAGTTAATGAATTTTCTTTTCCTGGTTTTATAATTAATGACAATTAACCTCAAAATCAAAGATAATAACAAATCTATCCCATGGCTGAACCGCAATTATATGAAAAATGAAGAGCATTTGCTTAATTAGACAAGGTAGGACCCACCGAATATTCTGGTATATCTTGTGGATAATATATTCTAGGCAATTTCTTGCACCGTCCAAATCCAGGTTTCAATCTTAACCGTCGGATCAGCACTTCAGTAGTATCTTGCCGTAAGCTATTGCTACGCTACCATATATCATTGGCAGCATTCATTTACGTGAATATTTTCTTCCAAAAATTAGAATATTCACTTATTTATCTTGACCAAATTTTTTGAATTTTGGTCCCCACCACAATAAATTTTTTGATAACTGTAGCCACCCCATGAATCCTATATATACCTGCCCCCCCTCGCCCAAACTTCATCATCAAATCTCGAGTTATCAAGCAAACGATAGTATTTCTTCAAAACCTTTCGTTCTTTTACAGTTTCTTTAAAGTAAAACTGAGTGATAATGGCTCCTAATTATCTTACCACTGCCGCTAACCCCAACGGTCTGGTGAAGCAAGCAAGCATATCGAGCTGCGCATATGTGACGTTCTTGGCTGGAAATGGAGATTATATAAAAGGTGTTGTTGGGTTGGCTAAGGGTTTGAGGAAAGTCAAGAGCAAGTACCCACTTGTGGTTGCCATCCTGCCTGATGTCCCTGAGGAACATCGCAAGATTCTGGTCAGCCAGGGTTTCATAGTGAAGGAGATTGAACCGGTTTATCCACCGGAGAACCAGACTCAGTTTGCCATGGCTTATTATGTTATCAACTACTCTAAGCTCCGTATATGGGAGGTAAAGTTTTATTTTATTTTGTTTAAAATTGTTGAATCTTGTAGTTGCATGGCATCTAATAACAAATGGGTTGATTTGGGTTCAGTTTGTGGAGTATAGGAAGATGATATATTTGGATGGAGACATTCAAGTATTTGAGAATATAGACCATCTGTTTGATATGGAAGATGGATACTTTTATGCTGTAATGGATTGTTACTGTGAGAAGACATGGAGCCACTCTATCCAGCACAAGATTGGCTACTGCCAGCAGTGCCCTGACAGAGTCAAATGGCCTCAAGAGTTGGGTCCTAAGCCTCCACTTTACTTCAATGCTGGCATGTTTGTTTTTGAGCCTAATCTATCTACTTACCATGATCTCTTGCATACCGTCAAGATTACCCCTCCTACCCCTTTTGCTGAGCAGGTATATACTAAATACTAAGTGGTTGCGTAGATGTTTTGGTAATTTTTTCACTTACCTGATGACATAATTTTAAAAATTTTTGTGTTGTTCGTTTAGGATTTCTTGAACATGTTCTTTAAGGATGTGTTCAGGCCCCTTCCTCCAATTTACAACCTTGTGCTTGCCTTGCTATGGAGACATCCTGAAAATATAGAATTTGAAAAGGTCAAGGTTGCCCACTACTGTGCTGCTGTAAGTATAAAAAAAAAAAATTGCTCAGATTTTGGTTTCGGTTTGAAAAATTTAGAAATGCTAATGATGTTTAACTAAATTTACAGGGGTCAAAGCCATGGAGGTATACAGGAAAAGAAGTGAACATGGATAGAGAAGACATAAAGATACTGGTCAAGAAATGGTGGGACATATACGAGGATGAATCCTTGGACTACCATAACGGTGTTACTGCTCATGGCGGAGCGGACGGTGGTCTACACCCAGTCTTGGCGGCGCTGTCGGAAGCGTGTGCTGACCACTACGTTACTGCTCCATCTGCTGCTTAGTGGGTTGTGTATTGGTATATAGTATTTAGTAATGAGTAGTGAAAAGCTGTATAGGAAATTTAACCCCTGGTATTAAAATTGGGTGTAATTTTCTCTCTTGTTTTGTAGGAGGATTTTTTATTTAATCTCTATTATTATTGTTTTTTTGTAAACTATTTATAAATTAATTTAATATTAAAAGAACAGTATGCTTTATTTGTAATATTCTCTTCTGTAAATTTAATTACAGTATTGGTTTTGTTTTAAGAAATGAGTGATAATATTAATTAGACCTATAAATATAAAAATTGTTTTCATGTTTTCAATTATTTCTTACATTTTGTATGTACCGCAAAATATCTAATAACCGAATTAAGGCAATGGATGATATTGAAAATAAAATAAAATTATTATCTTGGTTTTCTAATAAATAACTTATTTAGGCCAAAGTTGTATTCTTAAAAGGTCACTTGTTTCAATTTAATTCAATGAATATACCTTAGTCTCTATCAAATAGCCCATTCATATTATTATAAAAGAGACGACCCTCTGAACATCTCCATAATTTCTTTATGGTCTCAACTGCAAGCTGATATTGATTTTTCAACTTCTAAATTTACATCCAATTTTATTCAACCATACTATTGGATCCATTAAGTGGCCCATAGGCCCATTTGATTTTGTTCAATGAAAAATTATGCAACAAAATTGGACAAAAAACAAAAAACTTTCTATGTAAAGACAATATTCAATCTCATGGCTGGTTGCTAATGCCATATTAATCATAAACGAAACCTCTTTTTTCCAATGTTTAATGATCCTATACTTCTATAATTGCTATCTTCTAGTTTTGGCCTCAATTATATATCTTACTATATTCAACATGTATTGCAATTATTTTAATTATTATTAAATCCAACAAATCCATAGAAATCAATTATATTCATGCAGAAGAATTAAAAGTAAAAGAATAAAGTAAACTTGGGCCATGTATGGACTCAAAAGTAGAAGCTTCATGGGCCCTGTTTAGCATATCAATTTTGACTGTTAATTCTTTTAGGCCCAAGTAACCATATCTGGGCCCGGAATAATGGAGAGAAGGCCATGGCAGCGGATATGCCTTCAAAAGGAAAAAATACATTGTGACTTGGTAAACAAAGTTTATCTTTATTTGTTGTAATTATTTTTGCATGACTAACAGTTATGGACTCAGTGCTATCCATGCCCTTACTAAATATCGTGCTTATTCGGTGGCTAATATGCCATTGTATTAATACCAATAATCATACAAATATATATAATATATATATATATATATATATATATATATTTGTTAAAGCATGATTTTTTTAAGCGAATTCGTACAGACGGCAGATACTTTTAAATTATATCATACACGGATTAATCCCCATTTAAGTCTGAAAAGATAAAAAAAAGAGGCAAAATTTATCACAAAGAATTTAACACAATTGCATTTTCAAAATTTAAACTCGAGATAATTAATTAAATTAACAAATATTTTTATCATCTTAGTTACGTGCTCAGTATATATATATATATACTCTAAACTGACGAGACGAATGAGATGGGTTTTTTTGGTATGAATTTGCATTAATTATTCCAATTTATTTTTGGGTACAAGAGAGTTACAATAAAAGATTTAATGCCTTATTATCCAAAACGTTGTCGTATAAGAGTAGATTTGTGAGAATAAAATAGAGTTGGACCGTTTAGAGAAAAAAGAAAAGAAAGTTTTAATATGATAATTGGTCACCTTTGTCTGGTAGGCGCAAGGAAATTGCGGTTTCACTTTCTAATCATTCAACCAAACCTAACCCAATTCTTTATTTTGCTTAGTTTGTTGTTTAATATTATTAATTATTAATTTTATAAAAATAAAAAAAATAAATTAATGGGCATATCCTAATAATTCAGTATTTGGATTGATCATGTGATACAGTCTGTCAATCACTATTTTGCTTTCTGTGGTGTGATTGTTTCCTTTTTTTTTCTTTTTTGGTCATTTGCCAGCCAAATCATACTATTATCTTTTTCTTTCCTTTTTTTTTTTTTTATCAATATTATTATCCAATTTTCATTCTTGGAAAAGAATCTCTTAGCAGCTTCTTTTCAGCAAAATCTCTCTCTCTCTCTCTATTTGCTTCTTCAATCTTCTTACATGGCTACCGAATCTACAACTTCCCCACTTCATACTCCTAGCACCGTTCCTACTGATGAGGTATGTTTTTTGCTTATGTCCAAAGCCACTTATCAACTTTCCTATTCTCTACTTTATTTTTTTGTTTATGGAGTTGAATTTTGATCTTCAATACCCACTGCTTCATCTTATATGGTCAAGAACAAAGTTTAGATTTTTATTTTTTTCTTTTTACTCTCATATTTATAGATACGGATACAGTATAAGTAGATATGTTTCACTATCCACTATCAAGATTTAAGAGCTTGAATATCGAAATAATCCTCCTTTTGTTAGTCTATACTATGTGTGCTAAAATATTATGTTAGTAAATAGTAAGGATATATATATATATATATATAAAGCTGAAGAACAAACATCAAGAACTCATTTCATAAGATCATGATAGATTGGCCTTTACTGAAGGTTGTGCATGTCACCCTTCGGCTATGCGATGACACCTGAAAAGAACACAGATTTTCAGCAAGGGAGACTTTTGATTGTCTTAATAGGAAACTCTGGAAAGTAAAGTTTAAAAAGCTTAATCGATAGAGTTCAGAGCCTTTATATGGTGTTTGTTCTGAGGGGACATTAATTTTGAACGATGGCCAGTTATAAATAGTGCAGTGTTTGCGCTCTTAACTACTGTTCTTAAAGTCCACTAGCATTCGGACAGCTCGGGTTATAGCGTATATTAAGGGACTGACCTTTATATAGCTCGGTTATCACCAACAAATATGTCTTGTGATCAAGAAATAAATAAGGAATCGTCTTTTTGATAAAGAAAATGATACTTTCTTTTATACAAAGATAGTAGAAAAATATCTTCCAGAAAACATTGTTTCTTACATTCATTTGTTAAGGAATCTAGGTGAAATTTACTAATAGATCATTATCTTGCATTGATTGCAGCAGCCAATTGTAAGCAAGGAGAAAATGGAAGAAGAAACAGTCCCTTTGGCAAAGCAAGGCAAAGAAACCAAGGAACCAGTATGCGACCAGAAGCTGTTGCCTAAATCAGAAGATAAAACTCCAGAACCCGTTGTTGAATCCGCAAAAGTAGAAGAGCAACCGGCTAAAGAATCTGTTGATGTTCCTGAATCATTGGTGGAAACTGTTAAGAAACCTAAGGAGCTTTCAGAAATTCTTCCCACCAAGGAATCTGAACAAGTTGAGGTGAAGCCGGAGGAACAGTCAGCTGAAAAAACTGGGAAAATTGTCAAAGAATCAGTAGCAGCTGTGAAAGATGTTGAAGAGTCAAAAGCAGAAGCAGAGAACCCAAAGGAACTAGAACAAGTCGAAACAATTGAGAAACAACAGAACTCATCAGAATCAGAAGCAGTTAAAGAAGAGCCTGCAGAAGCCAAACACGAAGATAAACCAGAACTGGCTAAGGAAGAGCCTGCAGAATCCAAACACGAAGGTAAACCAGAACTGGCTAAAGAAGAGCCTGCAGAAGCCAAAGAACCCGCTAAAGAAGTGCCTGCTGAATCCATAGAAGGAGATAAATCAACATCATCTAAAGAGGAGCCTGCAGAATCCAAAGAACTGGCAAAAGGAATGCCTGCTGAATCCATAGAAGGAGATGAATCAGACCCGGCTACAGAAGTGCCTGCTCAATCCATACAAGGAGATAAATCAGGACTGGCTAAAGAAGAGGCTGCAGGATCCAAAGACGGAGATAAACCTGAACTGGTTAGAGAAGAGCCTGCGGAATCCAAAGATGGATATAAGCCAGAATCAGCTGTTCGTGAAATTGAGGCGAAACCAAAAGATGAATGTCAAGTCACAGATAGAACTGAAACTATATTGACTGATGAAAAAACAGCAGCAGTTGCCCTTCAAGACAAGGTGAAACTGGAGGAGCAACCTCCAGTAATGAAAGAAGTTGAACAACCAAAATTGCCGGATCCTGAAGTTGAGATTAAGCCAAAGGAAGAATCAGAAGTCACAGAAAAGGTTGAAAGTAAGTCAAGTGATGAAAAAACAGAAAAAGTTATAGCTGACATCGTGGGAGAAAAAGAAGTCACTGGAAATGTCGAGCTGAAAGAGAATATCAGTAGCAAAAGTGTGATAAATGAAGAGAATGTGACTAGTAAACCCGAGGATACCACATATGTTACACCGGAAAAAACCGGCAAAGAAGAGGAGCCTACTTTGGTTTCAGAACAAGGAGCTTTGCCTGAACAAGAGGCTCTAGCCGAGGTTAAAGAGGAAATGCGGGAACATACTATTTCTCAAGTCACAGAGAAGGCTGGTGTGGAGGATGGAAAGAAAGAAACTGCTGGGACAAAAGTGGCAGAGTTGGGAATAGGAAAGATTGGGGAAGAGAAAGAAGAAAAGCCTAATCAAACTGCAGGATCAGAAGAGCCAATCGAAGCAGGCAAGGATAATTTAAGTTCTGAAGTGCTTGAAAGATCGTTCGAGGGAAAGAAAACCGATAAAGATGTTGATCCAGTTGAAGAAAACAAAGAAGAGGAGAAACCAGCTTTAGTTGAGACCAGCAAAGATAGGAGCATAGAGGAAAAGCCGGAAGAAGTGACTGCAGCTGTTACCAAACAAGGTGAAGTAACCCGGGATTCTGGTTTAGAAGTTGAAGAAAAAGAGAGTGAAAAAACCAGCAACGGTAAGTCAGAGATGGAAAAATCTGCGGATGAAGATGCAAAAAAATCGGAGGACCAGCCAAAAGAAGTTCCGGCAAAGGCTGCTCAAAAGCAATCAAATAATATATTAACAAAGGTGAAGCAATCGCTTTTGAAAGCTAAGAAAGCTATCATTGGAAAGTCTCCAAGCTCAAAAACACTCAACTCAGACACCAAAGGTGACATTAAAGTCAAATAAAAAAAAGAAAAAGAGTGATACAGTTTGCAGGAACATAATATGTAAGGTTGTGGAATTTGAATTATGACGTGCTAGTTAGTTGGTGTGGCAACTCTTTTTTTTTTCCTATTCTTTTCAGGTGTATGTATTGTTTGTGTGCTGGTGGTTGGCTGTTTTGTGGGTTATGTTGAGCATAGAAAATTTCTTTGGTTGTGAGGATTGATTTGTAGATACGTATTATAGTTTCTCATTTCTTACTCTCTCATCACATTTATCTGCTCAATACTTTGATCATAATTTTGGTTATTTGGCTTGATTTTCTGATGGATTTGGAATGAAACCTTACTTGCACCAGTTCAAGAAAAAAAAAAGATTCAATGTTAACTTGGCCTAAACTATTAATTTTTGACGATTCAATCATCACAAAAAAAGATTCAAGGGAACAGTAAAAAATGTAGCCGTTTGTCATTCAAATGCCTTTTATTGTCCTTTACATGCGAGCTGCAGAATACATCACAATTAAAGAGAAAGAAATTGCAGATGTATTAGAAATATTATTTTTTTCATTAATTCAAAGAATTTGCAAGGAAAGGTCTACAAAAAGAAAAAGAAAGAGAAAAATATCTCCGCTATGTTGGTGAATATACAGAAGCTAGAAAAAGGCTATAAGGTCTCTTCTTCATACCAAAATCTTTGCCGATAGCCACTGCACCATTCAGGATTTAGAGTTCGAATGATTATCGTTAAGGTTCAACATCATTCAGTACCCCCAATCCTTTTCCATACATTTATAAGTTCCCATGAACAAGGAAACTGCTTGGTCCGTGTTGCAGGAAGATGGATTTGACCCTTCAATGACAAGGATCAGAACCTGCTATGTTTACATTGAAAAAAAAAAACATTAACTTGATCTCACAACATAAGGCAAGTTCAACTAATTATGGATGCGAATGCACACTCACCAGAAGCTACACTAGGCGCATTGTCAGTCTCATTGCCTGACTTCAGAGTTCCATTTTCAGTAACTTCTGAGGCTTGAACGCCGTTTTGTACCAAAGCAGGCTGTTCACAAACAATTGAGCTGTCACTTAGCATTACGATAAGGAAACTCTGCTTAGATTAGGGGAAGCTGATGGAATGGGAGAACTCATTTAGGTCTGACAACATAATTTTCAAATAAGGTTTAACATTATACAACATGCATGTAGTTTGGCTGTCCAAAATTCACATTGCTGAAGGAAAATGGCAGTCTTTCAATATTGAACTCAACACTCAGACAATATCCCCGATCATCAACCAGAAATTTGAGAAATGACCTTAATTTTTGGGTGATAATGAAAGATTGTTAGTTAAATTTTCCTCAAGCACCCTTTCCACGAAACTTTTGATTAGGCATATAGAAGGATGTGCATATATCTAAAAGCTCAAACATCAAGTAGATATGTGGTGATGGCCATCCTTGCTATAAAATCATAGTCTGGTTTAGAAACATTTATGCAATTTTGTGACGAGTTCACAAACCTGAGAAGATGTCTGATTCAATGAGATATTGGCACCAGCATTTTGCATCGCTTGTGAGTTGATGTTCTGGATTGGATCCTTTGAACTGGAACCTGGAGCTGAATCCAAATTATCCGCTGCACCTGCCATCCCTCCAGCATTGAGTCCCACAGGTCTCGCTCCAGACATTGGCATTAGTGGTGAACATGGATATAACATCGGATGTCCTTGAGCAGGAAACCCAAACATAGGCAGATTAGATCCCCCCATCCCATACAAAGCGCTTGGCCCTAGCATAGGCGGGCTAGGAAAATGTGCTCCATGCACTGGAGGCACCTGAATCGTAGAGCAACCAGAAGATCCACCAATCATATCAGGCATAGCCATCCCAAAACCCATTCCCATGCCAAGACCCATGGATGAGAATTGAGCCATATGAGCAGCATGCAAGTGAGGCATTCCTGGGGGCATCATCATTGATGGCATATATAAACCAGATCCCATTGACATAATCTACAAAATAAAATAAAATAAAATGATCCAAGCCAATTAATGAAATATCCCAATGATGTATCGTGAAAATGATAAACTTTCAGAGGGATAAAAATAAATTACCTGTACTTGAAGCTGAAGTGTCTTCAAATACTCGATGGCCTCATCAAGCATTGAAGCCTTGTCCACCTTATAATGAAAATGAAAAATGCCCAGGTCAATAGAAAGAAGAATGGAACCATTATCAAGTCTTAGAAGAGATCTCTTTTCAACATTTGTAAAATTTCAGAATATCAGGACAAAGAACCAGACTAATAAAATGTCCAAGAATTTGCACGAAAACACTTCATTTCAGTTCTAAAACTCAACAAAAACATTTAATTGACTAGACGGAACCTTTTTTGGGCATAAATCCTTTAGTTTACAGGATGAAGGAGAAAATTCAGAAAGAACTATAAATTCAGATATTCAAACCTTGTTGCAGTTTGGTATAAGTTCTTGTAGGGCACGCATCTTCTCATTGATCCTGTCCCTTCGCCTCTGTTTGTTTAATTCCACATAATTACTTATATATATATATTGTAATTCAAACACACTGAATGTAATATCAGAAAGAAACAAAGAAATTCCCTTCAGATGAAACTTGAATGTGAAGTCTGCTCACCCTTTCAGATAAATTATGTACTTCTGCTGCTCGGCTTCTCTTGGATCCAGAACCTCCTCGAGCAGGAGCTGCTGTTTTTGCACCTACTGATTCCTCTTCATTTTCCTGTAAATAATTGATTTCCTTGGCATGTGAAAAAATGAAATAAAGAGATCAAAAGAGCAAAAATTGGAAAGGAGTGAAGGCTATAATTATCATACTTCACTGGGGCCTTCAGATTCCTCTGCTTCTCTGTTTTTCCTCTTCAAATTCTGCATCAGCTCATCTGAGACCCTCTCTACACTATTCCCAGAGCAAACAGAAGAACAAGTAACCATAGGCTCCAAAAGCTTTTCACCATCAACCAATCCTTTAGTTGCACTTTCAGTGACTTGAACATAGTTTTTATCATTCTTAGAGTCATCCTCTTGGTCTGCTGCCTCAGGTTGCTTTGATGGAAGGGGTTCCTCAGCAGGCTTAGGGTCAAAAGGCTTATCATCAAACTTTGATGAAACAATAACATGATGACAATGGGAGCTTGTTTCCTTTCGTGAACCACTAAAAGTGTCAATGGGCATGGATTCAGCAGGATTGCTACTGCTCGCAACTGAGCTCTTATCCTTGTTCCCTATTCTTTCTATGCTTGACATTCCTGAACCAGCCCTTGCACCTATGTTCTGAAAATTAGCTTTAGCAAGAGCAACAGGTCTTGCAAAATGCGAGAAATTCATCAAATTGGAGGTAGAAGTAGACATCACTTGTTTATGCACTTTTGTGTTTGTAAAACCAAATCCTGAAGGAAGAGCTCGTACTGAGTCCCCAGAAGCAGCTTGGTTGGATGGGTTGTTCATAGTCTCACCACTACTAGACAAAAGTCGGGATCTAAAATATGGAAATGATGTTTGGCATTGCTGCGATGATGATGGATATAATTGACTAAAACTTGTTCTAGGCCTAGTAAAATCGCTATCCCCTGCCGAAGAAACCCGTGGCACGTGTCCTTGCTCTAAACATGAACCATTATGTGCAGAAACAGTATTAGAGTCTCTTATTGATTGATTACCACTATTTCTCCTATCCAAAGAAGTAAAATTATTCTGTGAGTTTTCGTTTCCAGTAACACCAGATAATTCAGTCAAAAACTCAGGACAATAATCATGTTGCAGAGAGTCATCAATTGAATAATTCAACCAAGGCACCATATCATAATCTTGATTTAAACCCAGCACAGCAGCAGATGGCACAGACATTGGAACTTCATCTAGTCCAGAATCCATAATCCCAAATCTTCCCATTTTTGTGTTGCTGCCATTACCTATATCTTTATCTCTAATCTTGAAGCTTTGAGAAGGTAAGCTGTTAGAAGTTTGGATCTTTCTAGTTCTACTGGATTGAATTTGACCATTTTCCCATACTAGCTCAAGAAAATCATTCTCAGCTCTGGTTTCCCAAAAAAAAAAAAAAGACAGAGGGAATCATCAAAAGAACCGAGAAAGAACGAATATGGAACAGCAACTCCGAATAAAAAGAGGGCTAAGAGATTCAGAAAACCAACTTACCCAGAAGTTAGATCAGTTGAGGAAGTGAAATTCTTCTCCTGAGAAGAATCGAGCTTTCCTTTGCCCAATCGATAAAGCTCAGATAGAGGCATGGTGAGGGGTTGGCACCACTTTTCTTGCTTGGAAATATACCAAATTCAATCACTTCGCCATTATTATAATCTTCCAAAAACCAGTCTTTTAACTCTAGCTCAGGTTCAAAGAACCCAAAAACAACATATGGAGCCAACAAGTTTTCAAGACATAAAAAAGCTTGAAAAAAGCCTCCACGATAAGACAGTCGCACTTAGCATAATAACTGACAAGTGAAATAAAAAGAAGAAAGGGAAATAAATTATAATACTCCTTTTAAAGTTACATAATTTACAAGATATAATCAGCCTTTTAAAACACCAGTCCTTATCAGTAATCGAGGAGATATATAAATAAATAAGCTATAATTAAATATAAAGCACCAGTCAAACCACTTGTTTAATGGATCCTAAAGATCCAATAAACTAAAAAAAAAAAGCTTCAAAATTAAGCTGCTTTAACTTTAAAAAATTCTAAAAAATGGATCTTTTCCGGCTCTCCAATCATTAAACTTAAAACCCAGATCGGATTTTCTAATCAAAACAACAGTACCGAAACAGAACCTCTAATACTCCACTTGCAAGTTGAAGAACAGCTCAAAATCCTCGCAACCCACTATTCAACAAATAAAGTCGGTGACAAATCAAACAAGGAGGAAAGGAAATTTGAGAAAATCAGAGCTCCTCGAAGCAGCAAAAGTATGACAATCCAGATGCATTAAAATCTGAAAAACTAGTTGTAAATCGTAATAGAAGTTACCGAAGGTGTAATCTTTAAAGGGCATCGCTAAGCTCGAAAAGAAAAAGAACTCAAATTTAAGAGAGAATTAGAGAGAGAGAGAGAGAAGCCAAGTGGACGAAGAAGACGGCGAAAAGCTAGCAGAAGTAGCAAGGGACTTGGACATAAGCATCTTAAGCTTTTTTAACCCATGTTTTTTGTGGCTTTTAACTACACAGTTACCATGGTTTGTCTTTTTTTGTTTTTTAAATGTGGGCCCCGTATTGAGTTAGTAATGTGGGGCCACCATAGAAATTATAATATTGAGTTAGTAACGTGGGATGGTAATAATCTATGCAACTTAACCTGTGCTTTCATATTCGAATTATATTAAATATTTAATAGTATAATTTTATTATTTTTATGATATTTTTTAATTTAAATCTGATATAATTTTAAAGTATTTTTCATACGTAGGATCCGTTAAGACACTTCATAATATGATAAAAAAATAAATTACTTAATTAAGTATGTTTAATAAATTATTTTCTTTTCTTTTCCTTTTTCAGCATATATGGAAGGGATTTTTAGTTTTTAGTAATTTAGTTAATAAATAAATAAATACATGGCCACAAGTAAGTTGAAATAGTAGCTAGACCTTTTCTAAAGCAGATAAATTATATTCTTTTTTTTTTTGGGAAATATTCTATCAATCTATATAAATTTAGCAATTAATACTTTTTAAATTAATATTGCAATATATTAATAATTATTAAAACTCGAAATTTCATAGATCCGAATAAATATCGACATTACAGATTAAGTAAGTATTTGATTTGTTGAGTAGGTGGAAGTGTCCCTGTGCCATGAATTTGAACAGAAAATGTCATCTTTTGGTATTATAAATTATCCTATAATATTGGCCATAGATTGTGGAGATATGGGCTCTTATACTTGCCTTCATGTTGGAGAACATAAAATTCAAATTTAAATAATAATTTTAATTGATGATTTGGACACTTTCTTTTATTTATTATAAATCTTCTACTATTATTAACAAGTTTGAACAAGAAATAACTTGCTTATTGGTATTAATAAATTGAGCCCATTGACTTGCGCCATTGTACGCTTTAAATTAATCTTCTTTCCCCTCATTTTGGGGAAGACTTTTATGTGACATCTAAATTGATAGTGTTAATATGGTACAAATGCATAGCAAAATATGTTATTTTCAAATAAAAATTCGAGTTTATGTATAATGGCAAAATGTGGTGTTAACATATTATATTTTGCCTCGTATTACCGTCACTTTAGCACCACGTTAACGCTATCTTAGCTCCAATTTTTTAAAATTGACGGAAATTATTTATAAGAATATTTTTGTACCAATTTTCATTACGTCAAAATAATTTTTACTTTAAAATAAATGATACATGCATTTTAGTATCTCAAAAAAAATGTGAGAAACATTTTTGTATTTTTTTCCTTTCAAAAATAAATTTAAGATAATAAGTCTTCCATTTGATAATTGCATGTGAGATTGTTTTAACAATATTTAAATATATTTTTTTGTATTTTTAATGTGGTATTCTAAGCAGATCCGTACTGACGGAATGTACCTTTAAACCACACCATACTAATATTAATCCCCATTTAATGTACTATCATGTGCAATTACGATAATCTCTCTTAACAAAATTTAACGTGTATACAAGAATTAGAATTTAAAATTGCTTGCTTAAGTGATCAAGCCCTTTTCACAATGAAATTTAAAATATTTTATAACTAGACATTATGTCTTTCTTTTATAACAAAAAGAAAATTCTAAATTAGCCACGTCAATAATATCCAATGCTAATATTTTCTTAAAGAAAAAGTCGTGGTAAAGTTGCTATAAGAAACATCTAAAGTGGAGATCACTCATGGAATTCATGATTAGCTCCAATAAACCCAATCGACGAATTTAATTAGGAACGCATTTTCTTTGATTGAGGTAGCAGAAATATCGTGCTTGCCCTTCCCAATTGAAAAGCTCAAAGAGAAGAGTGGAGGTCATGATTGACATTTGATTTGATGCATTTTTATCATACTGCTAATTAAGATCGAGGGGACACCAAAATCATAAACTTTATACATATGGATAGGAAGATTAGATGAGGAAAGGGACCCACTAAGATTTCAAGATAGATAACCAAGAAAAGCAAATCTAGCATATTGGATAAATTAAGAATAAAATCTAAAATTAGATTTTTTTAAGAAAGGTGTTTACCTTGATTGTATGCAGCTTAACAGTTTATTAATGTCAACTACCTTAGTATATAATTTAACATGCAGAAAAATCTCAAATTTAATTTTTTAAAATATCTAAAATAGTTCGTATATAAAAAAGGTCGAAGGTACAAATAACTTCTTATACTTTGATAAAAAATATAATTTAGATTTTAAAATTTTATTTAGTGCAATATTATATCTAAAGTTTAAAAATTGAAACAATTTGATCCCTAAAATGATGTGTCAAATTCTTAAGTAACATGTGTCAAATTCTTAAGTATCATCCATTATTTTAATGATCAAATTACCTTAATTTTAAAATATTAGAGATGATAATATACCAAATTAAATTTTGAAAGTATAAATTGTACTTTTATCAAATTTTAAGAATCGATGTGTACATTTAACCTAAAAAAAACTTACCAATAACTTATAAATTTTAAATTTAAAGTATTTAATTTAGAAACCCATTTGCACCTCTAGCTTAAAAAAAATTACCAATATCTTATAAAATTTAAATTTGAAGTATTTAATTTAAATATTATAAATTTAATTATATTATTAATATGTGATGCACCAAAAGTAATTGTATTTTTTTTATTGAAGACAAGGGAGTTGATATGATTCCTTCCATAGGTACAGAGGAACAAGAGATGACCTAATAACAATAATTCCCAAATAGTGTTACGACTCATGAAATTATGAAAGTTACGTAAACAGCGAGGGTGAGCCTAACTATTCTTCAATGGGCATTGTTTTTTTTATCACAATTATCATCTCAACTGGACCCCACTACCCAGGCAATAAGAAATGGGCTTATTCCACGTGTCTCGTTCTTGATCCAGTTATGGATTTGGCTGTCCAAGTGGACCACCGTGAGCCAGCCACCCATCTTCTTCTCGTATTTTCTTATTCTATTATCTTTCATGGTGCATGCAAGGTTAACAATTAAAAAAAAAAGCCCTTATTACAGACAGGATCGATTTAACAAAGGCTAATCTAATCTACACCTAAAATAAATAGGGCATATTATATGAATCAGCCGCACCATTTTGTTGTCCAAACCTATAACTCCTGGAAGGCCGCCATCGCATTATATTTCTTCTGCTGCTTATTCTGCGGACTTCTGCAAATTCTGAAATATTTTACATTCTTCTATATATGACATTCTTATTAAATATAGTTTTTTCTAGCATTAAATAATCAAGAAAAGTAATAATATAGCGTCGGTTTGTGAGTGAATTGGTCCTAAGAATTATATAAAAACAGAAGTGTGGTGTCTAGTTGCAGAATTCCGAGATGAAGCAGATGGCAAGATAATGTAAACAAATATAAAAGGGTGACCCTTTTATTATTTACTAGAGCTGGCATCCAAAAACTATGGCCCAACCCTAATTAATTACTTATGCACTGTTCATATTGGCCCTTAATTACTTCCCATCCATCCATCGGTCCTCTATTTCATTTATTTTCTTATAACCGATAATCGAAATATACTAATCCGATTAATTCGAATTTATATTAAAGATCAAATTCGAAATCTGGTGTGAGAGGAAGAAAGAATCCAAGGTTTCATTTATTTTATTATATATATAGTGTTTTGGTAGGACCATTTGTCTTTGCTCCTCTGCAATTTGCACATGACAACTGCACACTCTATCTTAACATCCTCGTCTATCTTTAACACTGCCCTCTTCCTTCTTTATTTTCCTCGTAACTTTTCAGCTCCATTACTCTTGTTCTTACTCATGCATTTTTTAGTCATTGTATTATTAGTTTGATCATAAAAGGAACAAAAAAGAAGTCAGTATGACCAAGTAAAATTTAATATGTAATTATTTTTAAGTAAAATTATTGTTCTCTTAATAAATATGACAGTGCCACATGATTGTTTATTTATAATATATATCCATTTTCACGTTTGAAGTCATTGAATATATAAATTCGTATAAAAAGGTTTTAACTTTATACATAATATAACCTTTTTTTTTATTCATTAGCATGATATGATCTTCCCTTTTCTAAATTTATAAATTTTTAACTATATATGATTCAAACATACTTCCACTGTTTTCTGAAAAGGCCACTGTTCTATGATTGTTTATTATTCAATTAATAATCACTATCTTCAGACTAGTCTATACATACAGGGAAATACTTATCTAGACAATAGAAAATGACCACATAATTAATAAGAGTTAATTGAAAAATGAGTGAGATAGTAATTAATATACATAAATTATATATATCATTATTGGTTTAGTCTACTTATAAATAGGATGTAAGCAAGAATTTTCTATGCAGAAAAATGCTTACATAATGGTAATGCCCATATATATATAGATGATATGTCTGGAAACTGCAGAAGAGAGCGTGTCAATCAAAAACATGTATATTGAAAAAGACCCACGTCATTAAATTATAGATATGTTCAAACTGCCCATAATTAAGTAAGCAAGATATATTATTATAAGTGGAATTAAAAAATAAGGATTATTATTAGCTTACTGGTGACCTTGGTCTAGTATCGGGATTATTATGTGGGTACGGGGAATTCAAAACCTAATAATCGAGTTCGAGCCCTTCTTTAAAAAAATAAAATAAAGGTACAGATGATTATATGGTTGCAGAAAATAATGATTCTAAATAAGCTCCAGAGAAATAGAGGCTTCTATTTATTTATTAATATTTTTAAACACAGAAAAATAGAAGGTATACGTCAGCTGGGTGTCATTTGAAATATGAGAGGAGGAATAGGAAATTGAGGAGGGAAGGCTTTGTTAAATCCGATGGTTTATTGTCAGATTTGGCCCATACTTTTGGTACGTGAAACACATATTATAATTTTTTTCCTCAACAACCCATTAACAGATGCTGTGTTTCGTGACTGCCGCTGAATGTTGCTGTCAAATTTCTCTTATTATTAGTAAAACAGGAACAGATAAGTTGAATCACATTATCATCTTAGAAATATTTCAGACTCACTCGGGGATACTAACAGTGACGATCATGGGACAAAAAAAATTTTATTTTCGAATAAAAAATCGTTCCAAATAAGTGAAAATTTTTTAAAAAAATTTTCCATGACAGAAAATTTCGGAACGAAAACGAAAATTGTGATTTTCATTTCAAAATTTTTATACCTTTAAAATTTAGTAATTAAATTTAATTTTAATTTTATAATTGTTAAAATTTATATTAATTTGATTTATAATTAAATTTATATTTTTTAATTATTAAATATTATATTTCAATTTCTATTAATTATTAAATATTATATTTTAGTTGTAATTATATTTTTTAAAAAAATTAAATAAATACTTTAGGGGACGGCCCGCCCCGTAATTATCCCTGGATACCAAGGATTGGTCTTGTTTTACCAGCTTTTGAGCTATGGGTTCTAAACGAAACCTCACTTTTTATGAAACCTTGTGATACAAAATAGGCTTTCTTCCCCCTTTTAACACTGAATATTACCAGCTTTCAAATAAAAAAGCATTTCTAACAATAATAAGTATATCTTAACATAATTTTCAAATAAAAGCATTTTACTCGAACAATAATTTTAATAGATGATGATGGCTATATGTAGCAAAATAACAATGAACATAGCAAATCACAGTAATTATGTATATATAAAAATAATCCTTTTTTTTTAAATGGAGATGCATGTTAATATAGTAAAGTATTTCACAAGCCCATATATCTAAAAAGGACATATCTTTACCTTTAAGCCCATGATCCATACAAAGGAACAGAGGCCAATTGTGTTACTTTGTCTGATAAAGGCCTTAATTCCGAACTCAGTCTACCATCAATTTCATGTTCCAAGAGTTTTCCAGCCCATGTTTTTCACTAATTTAATGGTTCCAAAATTCCCCTACTAATTTGATCAAAATCTCCGGATTTACAGTCAATACTCATACTTCCTCTGTCCCAAATCCGTAGACGCAATATATATTACACTAAAAAAAATTATTATATTAATTTTAGTTAAAAATTAAATATAAGTTTTTTTATTACACTTAGTTATTTTTAGTAAGAAAGGTTGTAAATTTCATTGATTTTTTTTCCATTGCACCCTTATCTTGAGTCAACCAAAATCAATTAATTATCTAAGGTTGCAAAATGGCCAAAATTAGGAAATATCACACGATTTTAATTGCCAAAATGATTTTCAAATAATGGCATTAAAAAATGAAGAGGAACTTGATAAAAATAAAAAAGATATTTTCAAAAAATAACATTTAAAAAAATGTTTTTTAGCCATTTCGCTAAATCCATTGATACATATTTACGCTTAATTTTTCCCCCACAGTGAGTGACGGATTATTTTCTCCACTCCAAATAAGTGGCTATTTTTAGAACAATTATTTTTTTATATAATATTTAGGGATCAGTTTTTTAATTTATCGTTATCATCTGGCTAAATATCCATCGCTAAAACAATTTTTTTTCTTAGTTATATATATATATATATATATATATATATATATATGATGGAGATTTAATATATAAATTAACTTGTTAAAATTGTAAATGGACTGTAATTTGATACAAATAAAAAAATTAAAATATTTAGTTAGTGATAAAGTAGAGCATATATTGTCTTATTTAACAAAAAAAAAAAAAAGAAGAAGAAGTAGAGCATTGGCATAGCATATCATAGCATATCTTCATTAGCAAACATTTTTATTTATTTTTTTCTCTTAAATCAATTAATTATCTCTAATTACGTGTGCTTGATCCATGGGGTCACCACAAACCACGGCCGACTTCTTCTGTTTTTTTTTTCAATAGACAAGAAAGAACGTTAATTCATTGCAATAAACTATTTTTGCGTCGGCACAGCCATACTCTGTTTTGCCCGAACGTGCCTTCTTTCAAGGCGTTAGGAAAATACTTGTGATGCGAGGAACTTAAAAACCATTATTTAATTATTTATAATAATTATTCTTGAAACCAATTAATAATAAATTGTCTTATGAATTAATCATGCAACGTGGTAAAGTTTCACATGACATAAAAATATGATCCAACTTAAATTGATCATATTCATTTATAACTCTTTATATAATCTAAATATAAAAAAATATTTTTCCGTGTGATAAATAAATATTAATTCGTTTATAATTCAATTTATATTTTTGCATAAAAAGGGGTTTGATTTTTTAAAGATGAAATCTTCATCTTCAATCTTCTTTGGACAAAAGGAATTCCTCCAGCTATGTAAAAGGCTCTGAATTATGGAAACGGACATGGGATCTGATAATCTACACATCTGGCACACGTGGGACATGTAACGGGCGGTTAGCCGTTGCGTGTAGGCTCTTTAATACGTTCTTTTGGTCAGTTACACTTGGATCGATTACATTGGACAGAAGCTGTTCTTACGCGGCAACCTACGACTATCTTGATGGTTCTGAAAAAATAATCCCAGTCAAAATCAAAATGGCTCTTTCTGGAGATAATTTTTTCGATTTTAACTGTTTGGAATTACTGCAATTAATTCAGCAGAATTGAGCTAACGATAAAATTGAAGGTTTGAAAATTGAAATCCGTGAGCAAAGCAAATCCACGTGGCACGATCATGCAAATTGAACACATATGAGCTGTCCTGTGCACGCCATATTTTAATATCCAGATTCCCCACCAAGCAAAAGCAGAGAGATTCGAATTCCGCGTATGTTATTGATGACAAAATCCTGACAGACAAATCACCATCTTCCACGTGGACATACTGTCTTAAGTCCCCCACCCTCTATATATATATGTTCACTCCTCTGAAAGGACTTACAATTTCGCATCGAAGAAGAAGAAGTTATTTAACTATATTTAATTTTTGAGGGATTAAGTAAAATGGGAGATGGAACAGCTACTTGCGTCGATATTTTGTTGGCAATCATCTTGCCTCCTCTTGGGGTTTTCCTCAAGTTCGGTTGCCATGTAAGTTTTTATTTTTTATTTTTTATGAAGAATTTTAGTGAGATATTTAAAAGGGTATTTAATTTAACCTGTTTTAATTATTTTTTGGGCAGGCCGAGTTTTGGATCTGTTTGCTCCTAACTATATTAGGCTATATTCCTGGAATTATCTATGCAGTCTATGCCATTACTAAGTGATTTTACATGTAAGCATCCATCTCTCTCTCTCTCTCTAATTGCAGACTCAAAATTATGAGAAACATTTTTTTTACTCGGAAATGAATTGGTATCGACAACTTAATTAATTTTTTCTATTTTCAGTTAGAAATCCTTGTGATTCAACTTTTGCTTCTCTTGCTTATTGTTGCGTAAGTAATAATTATATCTAAAATAAAAGACAGTAATAATGAAAGTTCCGAAAAAAGCAATAAGTAATAGTTATATCTCAAAAAGAGTAATAATGAAAATTTGGGTGAGGATTGTCGTATATGATTTGTGGTTCTTTGATGACTGAAAATGATGCATCACCAAACGCTGCCTTTGATGTTGGTTCCACATTGCTCATCCACGTGCAGGGGTCATCATAAAGTGAAAAATTTTCGTTTCAATAGGGAATCATCTTAAATAGGATGAGAAAATTTTGAAAATTTTTTCCGTGGAAGCGAAAATAAGAAAATTTTTTTTTCGATTTAGAATTTGGGGTGGGATGGAGATTGTAATTTTCGTTTAGAAATTTTTTCGCTTATGAAATTTAATAATTAAATATAATTATAAATGAAAATTTAGAATTTGGGGTGGGATGGAGAATGAAAATTTTTACAGAGATAGGGATTCCCGTGGGAACGGAAAAGAGAGAAAATTTTCTTCCAAAATACTTTCAAGGATGGTGTCATCTGCGTTCCGCTCCGTGATCATTTCTATCCATGTGTTTCTATGGACATAACTTCCATTTCAGTCTCTCACATAGAAAAGAAGTCATGTATATATGTTTTTTTTTTGGGCAGGTGGAAAGCTAACAGCCATTTGATTATTGGAGATCCGACTTGTGTTATGGTGGAGTGAGATGGATACTTCATCATGTGTCTCTTGATGTAAATTAGTTTGAATTCAGTGTTACGTATGATGTTAGTTTCTGTTTGAACTTGATATTTGTTTTAATGCGATTGTATTATTGTTGTTATTAAATCATTTAATTTTATATTATTCTCACCATCATTTTTAAATGAAAAGATGTTCCTATTATTTGCTTTTTGTCCCTACCAGCTTCAATTCTTATCTCATAACAATACACAATAAAAAAGATATATATCCATTATATTTGTTTTGTTTCGATTTATAAGCCTCTTAAATTGAATTTTAATTTTGGGTTAATATCATCTATATTAATTGAATTTATGTTTAATAATTTAAAAATAATTAAATTATTTTTAAGTTTTACGTAAAAATTATTTTAACTGATTTTCGATTAAATCAATCATCTCAATATTGATATAATACTGACAAATCACCTATTTGTGTATAAATAATATGTCATATCATCGGCTGACATTAGCTATTTTTGTACATGTGGTATGTTATATTAGTTTATCTGTGTACAAATGGTATATTATATCAACATTTTGATGAGGATTGTCAACAAAAAATTGATTAAAAATAATTTTTACGCAAAATATTATCTTAAGTTCAGTGATAATATTATTATAAAAAATAATTTAATTACTTTTTGAAGTAATAGTATATGAAATTAAATTTTGGAAACAACTAATTAGAAGCTGGTAACTCGTAATATTCTATCTCAAATATTAATAAAATATATTACAATAAAATCTTTCCCTCCTCCCATGCCGCCCAAACAACTGTTATTTAATAATTCAGTCTACAAAGCTTTACTATTTCAAGAAAAATGTCATTGGAACACATTTGCCGTGATGAAATGTCGGTATACTGTTCGTTCTTTGAAGATGAATCAACTTTTTTTTCCATACCCTGCACAAATTCTAACCAACACAATACCTAACCACCGTCTGATCTGAGAAAAAAGCAAGAAAATGATAGATGCAAAAGACTATGAATTGCTGCTGCTGATACACAGTGGACTTGATTTGATCGTGACAACTTCAAATAACTTCATAAGCTTTTCCTACCCAACTTTCCACATGCTCTACCACACAGCCACACACATATATAAATGTAAGTAAATTTATAATAAATATATAACCAATGATGTTATAGCAATCCATTTTTACATCACATATCTAATTCTTGCAAAAATGGTACTATAGCATACTCAAAACCAACAAACTTGGGATTTCCCAAGGAGTTTTTGCTTCGTTGGGGTTTATTTAATTGTGGGCTATTATTTTTGCTTAAGTTTGGTTGGGAGGTTTTGCTTCACATTCACTGGCCCAAGTCTAGACATTAGAATTTAAGGGTCCGAAGAAAGTTCAATTATGAAAGGTTAGAAATGGTTAAAATGATGAATTTAAGTCCAAAATCTCTTCCTTATATTTAGGCCTATACAATGAGTTAATCGGGACGTTCGTGTGGCTCAATGGCCTACAATTAGGTTTCTACACATTCCAAAATTTTCCATCCTCGAAGACTAATCTTTCTACCCCCAAGGACAACTTTCGAGCTGAGTTGGGATATCTCAATTAGAATTTAAAGATTTTTTCTTAATAAGCCTTCCATAATCATAACCAATTTTAATTGAATTATTCGAACTATACCTAATCAAAATTAAAAATTTTTAAATTATTTATTTTTGAAAAATCAAATTTTAGTATTACATAATAAAATATTTTGAATTATGGGGTGATGAAAATCAATAATAAAATTATAGTTAATTATAAATTAAGGTCTAGATTATAGGCTATTTTACAATTTTGAGCTCCATCTTTAAATCTTGCAAAAAGGGAATCAACTATAAGGTATCCTATAATTTTGGTACTCTGTTTCTATTATGTCGCTATTGAAGGGAAAATTACCGAATAGCGACCAAGGATCAAAATTGTAAAATATCTACAGTTGAGATATTTTTTTTGCAAGATTAAAAAGTGGAGTTCAAAATTGTAAAATACCCTATATTTGATGCTTTTTTTTTGTAATTAACACATAAAATTATTGGTATTTAACACAAATATGAGCCATTAGTTTCCATAATTTCGTATCTAAATTGACACTCTCGTTGCCGATTTCTATCGCTATGGCCATTGATTTACAAAGAACTCATACAAGACCCATAGTGATAGAGTCCATTTCTACCACTGTGCCCACATAAGAGCTTTTCATTTACTTCCATTCTTTTAATAAAAAAGAGAACAATTCATTTTCTGGTTCCAATCTTTTGAGGTAGTATTTATTAACCTCAAAAAGATTAGGATGAAAAGAAAATAGAATTATTTTAATATTTTTGATCTTTTTAAACGTTTATTAAAAAAAATAAATTATACAAAAAAAATAACTGTCTATATCTTTAAAAATTAAGATTTGCATATCTTGATACATAATCAAGATATATATTACTGTATTTTGTTAGATAGAAAACAACTAAAAAATTAAAAAATATATATTTTTAATTTATTTCAAAAAATTTAATAAATAATTAAAAAAAATTTGAAATATTTTTCAGTTCTAATTAGTGACTATTTCATATTTTAATTCAAAAAATATTTCAGTTTTATCTTAAATTTTTTTATTTTGATCGATTTAACAAATGTTATCTGATTGAATATGACAGTCAGTATGTATTTTTTCAATTTTTTGCCTTTTAAAGATAAAAGCATGAAAACCCGCACTTAGTATGCCAATTTTGATATAAACTCTGACCAGTCAGAAGATGCCCATGTATTAAAAAGTGACTGTTTTTATCAATTTCAAAATTTTAAATGAATTTTTGTCTAAAATACATTTGGCGACTTATAGTTTTAATAAATTTTATTAATATAAAAGTTTCGTTTATTAAATCAGTTCAATACATAAAAATTAACGAGAAAATTGACGATCTAAGATACTTTATATATACGACAATACTTATTTATCACTTTTATTACAACCATGTCGATAGACTTAAATATATTCTTTATTTAGAATAATTTTTAATGATGATTCTTTTTGATAATTAATATTAATAAACTTAAATATATCCTTTATTTAGAGATATTTGAATGATGAATATTAATCTTTTTACATTAATTTATGAATGTTGAAATAATTCATATAATCATGTCATGCTAATGTCATAATATCGTAGCCCGAAATATATACATTCAGGAATTATTTTTGTCCCTAAATAGAAAGAAATTAGTAAAATATTAGTTGGTTTAACAAATATAGCAGCATAGCTCAGCACACAGAAATCTACAATATATGAGCCACCAGTTTTACAAATTTGCTTCACTCTTGGATTCTGTTTCCCAAATACATTTCACTTGCTATATTTGATTTAATCTATAGATTAATTGATTTTTTGACAAAATTCAAAAATAAAAGCAATAAAATTCCTTTTCCTTTTTCTTTTAAAAATATAAATTAATAAATTCAATATATTTGTGTGCAAATTAAATCATAACTAATTGCAGTATTGCTTAATTTCACAAATTTTCTTTATTTTCTAATAGATTTGAATTGTAATTTATTTAATAAATGGAATTAATTAGTTCTAAATGTGATATAATATGAACAATAAATTTTGATTTTTTTTCTTTTACATATAATTAAATTATTTTATAAGCAACAAATAAAATCAACAAATGAATTTGTGTAAATGAATGTACAGCTATGATATCCCAACATTAAGATTTTATTATATCCTAATTAAATACCCTGTTATAATTGATTTTGATTAGGGCACTCCTGTATGTCTCATTACCAAATTACCCCTTAAAAGCCAATACTTATCTTAAACATGACTATTACTTCCAACCCGAATTAGTAAATTCACTACGAGTGCCCCCCTTAACCACATACACAAAAATTACTAATTAAAATCACCAACGAAGAATTACCATAATCTTGACGCATTAATGACAATTATCTCCTAAACCCTATATATAATACAGACTCGTAGTGGACAAGACAGGAATATCCCGAGACAACATTCAAAATTTTGCTTTATTGGCCATAGCCATGACTAGAAAGAAGGTGAAGCTTGCATACATAACTAATGATTCAGCAAGAAAAGCAACGTTCAAGAAAAGGAAGAAGGGTTTAATGAAGAAGGTTAGCGAGCTAAGTACCCTTTGTGGGATTGATGCTTGTGCCATTATCTATAGCCCTTATGACTCTCAGCCTGAGGTCTGGCCTTCTCCTTTAGGGGTCCAGAGAGTGCTTGCTCAGTTCAAGAACATGCCTGAAATGGAACAGAGCAAGAAAATGGTGAACCAGGAGACTTTCCTCCGCCAAAGAATCTCTAAAGCTAATGACCAGCTCAAGAAACAGCGAAAGGACAACCGCGAGAAAGAGGTATAAGCCATAGAATATAGCAGTCTAATACAACAACCGCATATCATACATCCATGTTCGATTTTTTATTGTTCTTTCTCTCTATCTTGCCTTTTATGATACTTTCACCATAACTTTAATAAGTTTTCTATCCTACTATTTATTTATTTCTGTCGTTTAGCCTAAAAATAATTATATATTAATTCAATCATATTTTAGTAAGAAAACTCGTAAATTTGTCAGAACTGAGTACTATTCTTTCTATCCATGTTTATTGGAAATTTCTGTTAAATCGCAACTCTAATAGGACAGAAATTTACTTTATCTGTATGGTTTAAATTAAAATAATTATTTCTTTTTGTGGGATAATAGGTGACACAGGTGATGTATCAGAGCTTGACTGGGAAGAGCTTAGCGAGCTTGAACATGATGGATTTGAATGATCTAGGGTGGTTGATAGATCATACCTTGAAGGAGATTAGTAAGAAGATGGAGATGATTAATAAAGCTCAGGTACTTAATAATCCCCAGGCTGCAAATGCAATCACAGGAGGTGCAGGATCGTCATCTGAGGCTGGATCTGGTGGCCATGGAGAATTGGTTGCGCCGCCGCAGCCGATGGAGAGGCAAAGTTTTGAGGTGAATATGGAGGCCATGCAGAGGCAGACATGGTTCATGGACATGATTAACCAACAAGATCAATTGGGTTTTGGTGGAAATGATGATATGATGCTTCCTTTTGGAGATCATAATCATACTCCTCTTTGGTTCCCTTGAAGAAAGTGAATTTGACACATTGTTTGCCTTTTCTTTTCATCTGTTTCTGCCTAAATATTTTAATTAACCCTTTAATTATCAGTTATCTCTCAATCCAGATATGCTCAAAATCTTCTTTTAATGCTTTATATTCTCACAATCTTTTTCTTTTTTCTTTTTAATTTCAATTTCTATCTTTGTAGATTATTTTTTATAATTTATCCGATAATCGAAATATACTTATACAACTAAAACATTTTTTATTAAGTATTTAAATGTGTCACTCTAAGTACTTGATAATAAGGGATTTCAGTTTAATAATATATAGGATTTGATAATAACAATTATATAATTATATTCATTTCAATTTGTAATATTTTAGCATCAAATTCTATTATACGATGATCATGTGCATTCACGTATAATTCTGTTATAATTCAAAAAAAAAATCCAAACAAGTGATAATTTATTATCCTGTCTTATAATTGTAAGAGTAAAAATTAGTTCCATTATAATCTAAAATGAAGTACAAATTGTGAAAATTATCTTTTTTTTTTCTATATAAAAATCAATTTCAACTTAGTATTAGGAAAACTATGAAAAGACTAATTAAGTATGGATAACAAAGAATATAGCATGTGCAGTTGTATTATATCTGTTACATGATATATAGGGAAGCATTATTATTTTTACATAGTGTGAATATGATATTATTAAATGTATTATAGATTATATGGTAACTATATTTTATACCAAATTAATGCATTGATTTTTTGAGCTATACATGGGCATGACAATTTAGATCGATATTACCATCTAGAGAATAATTTAAATAACTTGGATTTTTCTTTTCTTGTTGAATGAACTGTAAGTAGATATGTTAGTGCTATATATATTCACATTTCCCATAAGGTATAGATACATAAATTACTTGATATATTTATATATACAAAATAATAACCTTTTAAAGAATGCGATTTGCTTTCAAAATGATTCAATTAAATTCTGATTCCTATAGGTTATATGTAGGGTGAACCTATATCCACTATACATACTTTATCAAATTAAAATAAAGAAAAGAATAGTTTCCATTGATGACTGAGACATTATGTCAATCCATCAAAACTCTGCAAATTCTGTTGTCTCACAACTTAGTTATACCCTCCTTACAAAATATTTTTACAACATATCTATGATTTAATGTAACAATTCGTTTCTTTAAATTTCGAGTTTTCCTTTATCATGGCAACACTAATTAATTAGAAAAATACAAATAATCTGGTTCACTGGTTTTTCCAAAAAAAAAAAAGGAGAAGAGAGAGAGAAATGTTCATTTCTCAATGACATGTCGAATTTTGATTGAATATAAAAAGGTCACAATTAACTAACGATACAAAGTTACCATCAAAATTTTGTTCAGAAGAGATTTTGACAGTTAAATCAGTGATATAATTAAAAAAAAAAAGTTTGCTTTAGAGTTTAAAAACTTAAAAACATTTAGTAACAATCAATGTAACGTTTGATTGATATAAATGAGTTTTTAATAATGGTAAGATTAAGATATAAGATAAAAGTCGAGACCGATTGGGAGTGCAAATTAAACAATTGAGTTATCACAATCATAAGAATGATTCCTATGCGGTAAATATGGATGAAGAAATATGCAACCGTATAATTTGTATTTTTATTTAGAAATAGTAAGTCTGAAAGTTGTGCTGAGAGTATATGCTTCGGAAAAGCAACAGAGAAACGTAAAGAATAGCTTTAGCATATAAATGAGCCAATTACAATTATTGTAAATTTTTTAACTATAAGGACCATTGGTTATTATGTAGGTATCAATAGTGACAGACTGGCTTGATTTTATTTTTTATTAGCTGGTAACCAAAATATATTTCTCGTTCCAGGTGTGAATTTCTTGAAGTCTACACTCTACAGAATCCCAATTTTTGCTTAATTTATAAATTATACAGAGCTACTTGTCAAATCCTGAAAGTAGATAAATATCTCAATCCCTAATAACAAAATAATATTCCTTACATCTTAAAATTTTGCATAAACTAATAATAAAGCAATGTATTTTTTTAACCACATAAAGTGGGTTACTATCCGTATTCTCATGATTTTATTTATATTTTTATAAATATGATTCGTTTATCTAATGTTGAATGAAACTTAAATTTTTTATTTTATAAGTTTATCCGCCATATTTGAAGGTTATTATCTTCTTTTATGAAAGTTTTCGTCATTCTAAAATGAATTTTTTCGTGGACAATGGATATACTGAATTTTTCGCTGAAAGCTAGATTGTCCATGGTATGTTACTATTATCTACTGTTTTCGTCGAAAAAATTCAAAAATATATTCCAGCAACTTAATTAGTATCATACATCTTATTTACTTTTAAATTTTATAAATTTATTTATATTTTTCAAATATACTTTTTAATATTATTAATGAAAATTTATTTTTCATTAAAAATGATCTGCATTCTCGAGATTTCAGATTTTATTTCTTTTAATGATATTTATAGTTGTAATTAGATATCGTATCTATCGTATTACTAAAAATAAAAGTTATTTTTTATATAGTCGGATTTGTGCCGGATAAATTAAAAAAAAAAGGGAAAAGAGAATTTTGATTTGAAAGGTTTATTATTGAAGTAAGTAGGGTTAGGAGTCGCATGCATGGTCGAACCATAGAAAAAAAAAAAAAGAAAGAACTTACAGAAAGGGATCTCAAAAGGGTGGAACTATTACCAATTTAGATGGTCATCGTTCCTTACAGCTATGCAAAAAGCCAAACATGACCCATCTTGTTTTTCTTTTTGCCTGGGCATCTCCTTTGTGGCCTTGTTAATTTCCCTTTTTTGTTATTTTTTTAATATTTCTCAATTATTACTTATATATATAAATAATTACAGATACATCAGAACACTGGTGGCACTAATATTATATTCAAAAAATTTAATTTAAAAATTAATTATTTTTATAACCGACGGATGTAAGATAGTTAACATTTATTAGGTTTATAATAAAAGTATGTTTTAGTGCAGAACAGTATATATGGATTTGACGATTGATATATAATAAGCAAAAAGTTTAGGAAGAAAAGAATGGAAGTGTTTGGTATGGTGGAAATATATAGTCATTCAACACATAGAGGAAACAATAAGCTAACAAAGCATCTCAAATCTGAACCAACATGTTTAGAAATTACAGCTTATTACTATACATACCTATGCAATTTGAAAGAATATTTTACCAGTATAGCTCGATTCCCTAATTAATTAACACTCTAATTTTTATATTTATTTTTCCAAAGAAAGACTCTAAACTTACAGATTAGTGGACTGCTTCACTGAACCTCACTACTTAAAGAATCCATATTTAATTGCAATTAGGTCATAAGATGCCTCGATACACTTCTAATTTGTAACCTATTTGCAACAAAGGATCGATGTTTTCAAAAACACTGTTGCCTTGGCCAATGGTTTCTTGTTTGTTTTTCAAAAAATCTATAATATTTTTGTAATTTTTTAATTAAAAGAATGAACTATTTTTCCCATAATTTCAACCGTTACAATTCATCCCTTCAGTCGGATATAAAATCACTCGATAAAATTAAGTTATTAAATATAACTATTATGTAATTCGACTGTTCTAATTTAGTTGAACTGTTTAAGAACGTACGGTATTGGCGAAATTTTGTTAGGGACATTGAATATGGTTGGGGTTGGACGAGTTGAGCAGAAATGTTAGTGTCTGGGTATCTAATAAATTAGCTAAAGAAAAAGGATGGAGAAGGACAATGATAGGTTGAATTGAGTGAGTAGAAGCTAAAAAGGGTACAGGAAGATTGAAAAAGAAGAGAGTACTCAACGTATAACAATAATGCTTGTTCTGAATAAATCGCAACCCCTCTTCTTGGAAATATGCTTGATTCCAAGACTTTATTACAAGAATATTGTTTACCACAACACTATAATCACCTTCAAACCTACCATCATCCCAGATACATCAACAATCAATCTACTCTTAATTTCAAGAGATGCACCTACTTGTCGCATATATATATATATATATATATATATATATATATATATAATAAAGCACCAATTTTAATTTTTTCTTAAATTCGGTACATCAAATCGGAAAATGACCTTTTATTTGTTTGTCTCTATGAAAAATTGTTCAAATGAAATTACAAAAATAGTCAAATTTGCTCTTAAACTATATAAAAAAAAAAAGGTACAGATATGTCCTTAATTTATTTATTGGTTAAAAAATTAATGTCCCTATTATTAATAAATTGTCTCGTATTTAATGTGAAAAAAATGGACTTGAATCTAATTTAATCTAAAAACTAACTTATAAGATGGACGTTGACTAAAGTTTTACAAGAAATATTATATTTTTATAACTAGCCGATAGATATACTTAACATTTACCACTTTTGTAATGAAAATGGCAAATAGGATAATTTTTCCATTAATAAAATAGTCCATATATAAGCAAATATTAGTCTTTTTAGTAATAATAATTGCAAAATTGTATTATTCTAAATACTTTAATGCAAATTTGACTCATACCGTAAAGAAAAAGGGAGGCTAAAATCGAAAACCAAAAATAGCGAGCAAGTATTTGGATTAGCAGCACCATTTTACTTGAAGTAGAGGCAAACAAATTGATAATACTTTGAAAAAAATACAGTCCAAAAAAAAGTTCATGAAGACCCTAATAGTAAGATAGTTAGACACGAAAATCAAGGCTGTTCAATGGGACGAGATTTATCCATGACAGACAGAAGTTGTTTGACACACACCACCATTCTATAGCAGTTACCAACAAGAGTAGGCCATGCATGCTGCAGAGTAGGCTAATTATTAGAGAACACTTCTCAAGCCTTTACAGCTCTATAAATAGCAGGTTCGATTCTGAAAAATATATACTTTCTCTCTCAAAATAATATTCATTCTCTCTTTTTAAAAGTCCACACCATTACTAACTTAAGTATCGGAATATCCTTACCTGGAACCACAAGGTAAGTTACTCTTTTTTGCAGGTTCTTTTTGTCCTCAATCCGATCAGGATATAATTGGCTAGTCATAGAGATCTTATACTGTAGTGTAAGTCATGACAACTTGCTTTGCTACAGTAGGATTACTGATTTTTCATAGTATATGCTCTATTCTGTATTATGTTCTATGAGAAATTATCATTTGGAGTCATTTCTCAGTCTGTATTGTGGTCCTATGGGGTTTACATCCCGTATATCTGGTTTGAAATTTTTTATTGGGATTATAATATGGGCATAATGATAAAAATAAATTAAAAATACAAAAAGATAGTTAAAAATGAAATTTAGAATGAACAAAGATCTAATTGAAAAGAAATAAAAAGTTTAAAGATAAAACGGTAATTTTTTCAAATATTGTATTTAATGGATAAAAGTGATAATGAAACGAATAAAAAATTTAAAATGATAATTTAGTGATCAAATAGTCCAAAAATAAACTTTTAAGAAATAAAAATGATTAAAATATAATTTTGCATGAAAAAGTTAAAATAAGGATTAATTGGTAATTTTGTAAGCCAATAATTGAATGTGAAGTGAAACTAAGTAAACTAGCGGCAATTTTGTAATTAGTGTGTAAAAATGATAATTTTATAATAAAATGAAAAGTTTTGTACTAAATTGAAAAGTTTATCAAAGTATTGGTAATAAATTGAAATAATTGTTAAGAATATTGATAATTGTATTTATGATAGAAAATATAATGAATTTTTGCTTGTTTGAAAATATTTCAATTTATAGTCACTACTGAACATATTTAATACTTAGCACGTAGTTATTACTGCATGTAGATTCTGAATAATAGCTGGAGCAATAGTATACAAAGGAGCCAATTTTATAGGAATAGGAGATAGTTAGGAGTTTTTTTTTTTTGTATTGGTATGTATATATTTGTTTTGTTGAAGTAAAAGAATTGACCTGTAATGGTAAAATATTTGTATATATAAATGTGTGATTGACAGGCAGTATGTTTGAAATGAAATTAAGAATGTATGGATGAAAAAATATATTATTTATGAACTGTTATACCTCTGAGAAGCTGTGGAATTGCCTGTGGCTTGTCCAATTTATAGTCGATTTTTTTATAAAATGAACAGTAAAATTGAACAGTTATAAATAAGCGATAAATTGAATTTGTTAATATAAATAATGGATAAGAATTGATAATCAATGAATTATTTGGTTAAGTATATGATTTTTAAGATGAGAAAAGAAAAAAATTTTCCAACTAATTGTTTAAATTCTTAGGTCCGTAATAGTAAGAGTGTTACAGATGTACTCATCCCGGCCAAAGGCTGATGATCTTATTAATTTTGATCGATGTACTCATCCTAGCCGAAGGCTGATGATCTTATTAATTTCGATTGACGATTCATTCCAATCGATGTACTTGTCCCAGCCTCTCAAGGCTAATGACTTTATCAATTCCTATCAATTTCTCATCCCGAACGATGTATTTTTTCAGTCAGAGGCTGATGATCTTATTAATTCCGATCGACGATTAATTCCGATCAATATACTCATCATAGCCAAGGGCCGATGATTTTATTAATTTCAATCGATGATTTATATCGATCAATGTACTCATCCCAGTAAAATATGTTGATCTTATTAATTCTGATCAACGATTAATTTTGATTGATGTACTCATCCCAGTCAAAGATTGATGACCTTATTAATTTCGATCGACGATTCATTCCGATCAATGTGCTCATCACAGCCTTTCAAGGCTGATGACTTTATTAATTTCGATCGATAAATCGTCCCGATCAATGTATTTATCCCAATCTCTAGAGATCGAATATCTTATTAAAATTCATTTAAGGCAATTTAAAAGACATTGAATGTCTATCAACACGGCTACGTTCTAAGAGCCCTATCGCTAGCCACGACATAGCCAAAATGGTTATCTAGAACTGTTAAGACCCCATAACTTCAATTTTTTCAATTGAACTGATTGGTGGGGGACAAATGATAATACTCTGAAAAATATAAAGCCCAAAATAAAGGTCCATGAAGATCCCAGAAGCATAATAGTTAGACACAGAAATCAAGGCTATCCGATCGGATAAGATTTTTCCTTGACAGACAAAGGTTGTCTGATACAAGCCAATATCCCATTATCGTTACCTACAAGAGTAGGCCTACTACAAAGTAGGCTAATTATTTGAGAACACTGCTCAAGCCTCCACAGCTTTATAAATAACAGGTTTCATTATGAGAAACATATACTTTCTCTCTCAAAATAACATTCATTCTCTTTTTCTAAAAAGGTCACACCCATTGCTAACTTAAGCATTGGAGTGTCCTTACTCGGGACCACCGGGTAAGCTCCTATTTTTTGCAGGTTATTTTTGCCCTCAATCCGATTAGAATCTGCCTCTAAAGCCATCACTTCTCTCCTTCTTTCCACACAGAGGCATCCCCTCTCACTATAAACATTTGTGGTTTATCACAAATTAAAATAAAAAATAAAAGGTAGAAATATGCTATTGTTAGATTGAGTCTTAGTTCTGGTGATCTTCTGTAAATCAAGAAATGCATACAAGGAAACGTATGTGCTATGGATTTTTCTATATCGATTTGATAATACTCACATTATTATTTTTTCAATCCAATGTATTCCTAGTTCAAAGTATAAAATAAATTCATGGTCTAGACTCGGTCCAACCATTTCTATGTGCAATCCAATAGAATAAGGAGAACACGGTAAAGATACAACCATCACATTATTTGACTGTACTGGCCGGTCTTATAGAGCCTCTCTCTATCGTATCATTTGACAGAACTGCTTACCCATCGTAGTTGGTACACTTATCATGTCAGACCTCCTATAGGCACTTAAATAACTCGATATCTAATGCCATAACACACTATAAATGACTCACAACTCAAAGTCTTGAGGTGATGTCATTTTAAGACCTTCCCTCTCTATATTTTTTTTCTAAAAATCTTACTAACTTAGACATCGAAATACTTATTTCAGTTCGAATTTTTTTTTTATAGGTTTTACTTGATTTTCTGATCCGATCAAATCACTGCTCTCCCACTTAGACTCTCTCTCTTTAGATATTTTGAAAAATATCATGACCCAATTGTAATCTAAACACGAGATATTATAGTTTTCAAATAAGATTAGTATCGAAGCTAAAATTTATGGTTGAAATTTGAAATTTTAATCTAAGTTATGCTAGAGAAATAGCTACCATAAAATTAAATTTTAATGCAAGGAAAAAGATATATATAGTAGAATTGTAATCATAAAATAAGATCCTAATAGAAATGAATACATTTATCTTTTAACACCAAGACGATGGTAAGAAAAAAACATATTTTACATCTAAAATAAGCTATAATAGAAGATACCGTTATTTACAATGGTTTAGCTGGTGAATTAATTAGAAGTTTGCAATGGAACCAAAAATATCTTGCATTTTCTTTACTGTTTCTGATAAGAAAGCAACGATCAAAATATCTGAATATGTCAAGTACAAGATTCTTAGCCAGCTGGCTACTTTAGAACTGAAAATTAATTAATTAATTATACTTTCACTGCATCAAAGCAGAAACTTCTTTCCATTTTAATTTTTTTTTTCTTTTTTAATTGATGAAAATAAACATGTGTTAATTAATATATGTATGGGAACATAAGATAAACAAATGCCGATATAATATAAATGTATTAGTTTATTTGATTAGGCTTCACAAACTAACTAATTAAAACATATTATAAATTAATTATTACTAAACAAACAAATAAAACATATGGACAACATTAAACACAGACAACAAGAAGATAAACAGAATTAAGATGAATTCCAAGAAACTGAGATTGTTTCAGTTCACAATCAAGCCTGAAGGCTTAGCTTGCAGGCTGACAAACGCGGTCGGGTTCGGAGACCCGAGTAGCATAGAAATTGGCTATGAAATCAGAGGTTTTCCGGTCGATACGAGGATCGGCAACTCGCCATGGGCCACGGCCATCTTCATCACTGGGAAAAACTCTTGATCTGGCACTTGGAACTTCGTCGAAGTAGCTGTCATGATCCACACGTCGAGGCTTTCTCTTGAAGAAGCTAAAGGCACTTGCGAAAGATGATTTCTTGGTCATTTGTTTGTTGCTGTTGTTGCCACCCATAATGTTTTTTTTTCTTCCTTAATTCTCACAAAAAAAAAAAAAAGATTAATTGGTGGCAAGAGAGAAACAGCAGAGAAAAAGAGTTGTGTTTGGGTTTGATGTGAGAAGAGGTTGCTGTATGTAATTTATAGTGGAAATATCGGGAGGGGAATCTTTAGAATTCAAAAGTGGCTTTCTAGTTTCTTCAACAATTAGTGGTGAAGATGAATTTATCAAATAATTACTAACAAAAAAATAAGATTCAAAATAAAATTTATATGATGATTAGTATTGAATTAAAACTTCAGAATATTTTGAATTCGATATTTTATTCAAAACTTTACAACTAAACCTTATATATAATTTTTTTTAACCAAAAAATTATATTTTTACTTGAATTTAACTTTTTAACACTTATAAAATTTTATTTAATCGAATTTAGCTTGTTTATTTTGATTTTTTTTAACACTTTTGAATTGTAAAAAAAAAACAAAGAGAGAGAGAGAGTCAGGAGTTTAAGTAAATAAAAATTTTATTGAGAGAATTAATTGCACTTTTCCAAATAAATTAGGAGAGCAGAAATTAATTTCCATAGGTTGTCGTTTTATGGTGGAAGACTGAGGGAAAATACGTAGTGTGTTGGAGAAATTTCAGCCAAAGGCACATGTATTGTGGTCCGCACCTTTAGTCTATTCTGTTAGCTTAGCCATGTATTACTTTTTTTTTTACATTAAATTAACATAATCTAAATCATGATTTATAATTTTTATTTATTTTTGAAATGTAATTAATTTTTTTACAATAAAAATATAATATCTAATTACAATTATAATAAAAATAAATTAAATTTAAAAATTCTCGCATTTTCAATCTATTTCTAGCTATAATCCCAATTACTAATTATTTAGTTTCTTTCTTTCTTTCTCAAGTATCAGTTTTCAATTCTTTTCCAATAAAGAGAAAATTGATAGGATTCTTCCGGGCATTTTTCACACTTTTTTTAACTTTTCACTACAATTTTTAGATTCTGATTTGTTTTTAGTCAAAATAGAATAGACATAAATTGAGAAAAGAAAAATAAACAAATTTCTGCCCCATTAACGAAAATAGTTTAAAAAAAAAAAGTAATGCTGGAATAATTTTTAGTGTTGGTGTCCATTTCTTTATTTTATGAATCCATTTATTTTAGATTGTAAATCTCTATTTTCTCGCTTGCTAGATATTAGCCTTTTTTGGATTAGTAGGGCCAATAATTCAGAAGCTTACAAGTTAGCTAGGGTTTCGTTACTATTTGAATTGTTCAGATCCTGAGATATTATTCCTGCTGTATTTGATTTTTCTTTCTGTAAAGGTCATTTGATTTTTGTCAAAAAAATCAAAGCATTTTTTATTAGTTATGCAAATGTGAGATAATTAATTAATGAAATGCGATATTTGAATTCAATGCCGTGCAGAGTAAAACAAAGATTAAAAATTATTAAACTGATTTGCACTAATTTAATTGGGTTAGGCTATGGATTAATTAGCTTATATTTTACGAAGTGTACACAATCTATACTAGATAGTTTGTTTTGATTTTGACATTGGATAGCCTAGAACACGCTTTAGCAGTGATCATTAGCTGTTCTAATCGATGATTAATTAGTTAAGCATCCAATACTATTTGTTAATTATTAAAAAAAAAAAGAAAGTTATTAATAAAATCAAAAGAAAGAAGAAAAGTGGTAAAAAAGATAGCTTAAATTTTCTATATTTAATATATGGTTCATGCATGGTTGGTTAGTAGATTTAATTAGCTAGTTTTATTTTTTTTCTTATAATAAAAAATAAAAGATGCTTCCCCTTTACTTGCAAGAAAGTTTCTCCCTAATCATAAAATAATACAATTTGCCAGCTTCCGCTACTACAAAAATGCTTTGCTAACCCTAATTTATATTCATTAACTATACCCTTTACCTATAATTAAGCAGGGTTAATAATTTTTATCCAATTATAGGAGATTAAAGGTACAAATCGATATTTAAAATTTAACAAAAAGTACAATTTAAATGCTAAAGTTTTATTTGATATAATGTTACTATTAATATTTTAAAATTTGAGCAATTTAATCTCTGAAATTACGGTTGATGCTTAAAAATTTAACATGTTTTACATAAAAATTGGATACTTATCATTTTAGAAATTAAATTGCTCTGATTTTTAAAATGTAGAGTAACATTGCATCAAATGTAATGTTAGAGTTTAAATTACACTTGTTGCCAAAATTTAGGAATCGAATTATCATTTGGCCTAATTATTTAAGATAATTCAATCCAAGTTCACTGCAACCCACTCTAATTCGAAAAACATAACAGTATGTTATTAACTCAGATTTATAAATAAAAAAAAAAGCCAGATATCCTTGTTTTCCAACAGAACATGCATGCAAGCTGTCTAGCTTTAAGGTAGTATCTTAAAAACCCTAAAAGAAAATTAGTGAATAATTATTTTATAATTAAGAGCTAGAGATTGTAATTGCATTGTACTCAATTGCACGGAACTTTCATTTTTATTCTATCTAATGATCACTAACATAATGCTTTCCTGCTGTATCCAATTTCATTGATTAATTAATTAAAAGTATATAGTTTAGTACTCTACAAGTATTATACTTTTCACTTTTAGTTTTTCCAAATTACAATGTAAGATTTGTTCTCCTACATATAATCATAATCAATGTGGGCCTGCAAATCTCCTGTCAACCACACATAATTAATTTATTAGCTGCCTTTATATTTTAATTAATTCTTTCTTGATTAAGGCAATCTTCTTTTATCGGGAGTTCTGTAGAAAGTTTGGCCAGTTAGGTTAGATACTGCTATACACGAAGTAGGTGATTGTTCTCTTTATCATTGTTTTGATTGTTTATATATAATATAGTTAAAACATTTAAGTTCAAAAGTGTTTAGGTGGATTTATACTTCTATGCATACGCCTATATATATATATATATATATATATATATATATATATATATATATATATAAATAAAAGTCAATTTTACTCATAATCATTATATTTACATCTAATCATTTAAAAATAACTAATTTATTTTTTGTGATTTAAATATTACTGAATTTATCACTTTTTTTATAAAAAATTTATATTTATCGGTTCTTGATGATAATTTTTATCGAAATGTTAACGTTGTACGTTACGTCATATGTCTAGACATATATGACATGACACGTCAGCAGCCACGTCACCAGAAAACATTACATAATATTAATGGCTTAACCTATTAAATGCAGTACAATTAGATAGCTATTAATTAAAAACTATCAGTTAAATCACATAAATTTTTTAGCTGAAAATCAGTTGAATTTTTATTTTTTTTAAGTGATTGAAATTGTTAATTGATGCAGGGAGTGTTGAAGAAAATTAAAGACAAATGCATGTGTTTAAATATCAAAGTACATATGGATAAAAATGATTTGGTGTACATGCATGCATTTATAGGTCCAGTAGAAATACAAAGAATGCACAAAAGAATTATGCCAACAGTAAAGGAAGGCATATATAATTGTACGTTCAAATATAAAAGGTGGATATGAGATTAATTAAGCATCTCGGGTAAAGATACATATTATTGTTGAAATAATTAAAAAATAAAACTCGAACTTTGATAGACAAATAATTAAATTTAAGATTTTGAAAATGGAAGAAAATTAAAGATGTAATTACAAAAAAATGTAATTTTAACATCGTACAATTTCTTATCATGTAAATAAATAAATGAAAATGAATTTCCGAATGTTCAACATACACGCAAATATATAACCATTTCCTAACAACAGTAACATTCTTTTTTGTTTTCCTAAGTTTATAATATATTTAAAAAAAATAACGAAAAAAATCAGTTATTAGGAGAGATATCGCTCATAAAATCAATGAATATTTCAACAAATATGATAAATTAATTAATCCAATATATTGAAATGTCCCACTAATTTGCAACTATCACTATTCACTAATATATATATATATATATATATATATATATATATATATATATATATATATATATAAATTAAAAATTAGTTGAGAGGTAACAAAATTGATTCAAATCTAAAATTTTGTTTAAATCCATCCAAAAAAAGAAACCCGCATTGAAGCAAAACCAGCGAAACAAAAAAAAAAGAACAATTCAAAGACAAAGAAAAGGGGAATTAACGAAAAAAAAAAAACCTTACAAGAAATTGGGATCTGAGCAAAGAGAGAGCAAATCCGGAGGTTTTAGGCTCTAAAACCTAAAGGAACAATGGAGAGAAGCTGCACTAAATTGTAGACTGTTTGAGAGGTAATTTAAAATAGAGATTGAGAGTGTGTAGCCTCAGCTATAATTATGCACGGATACACTTTTACTTTTGTTGAACATGAAGCAAATAGAAGTATCCATACATACTTAAACCAAGATGTGAAGTTGATATGTAGAAATAAGAAAAAATATATTATTTAAAAATACATAAGAGAGAATTAAATATTTTTAAGAATACTTTGGCTGAAGTACTCGGTAGGATATGCTTAACTTGTGATTTATGGATCTCATGCATTTTTGAGAGTTTTCTTTTCTTAATTGCTCATTATGTGAGCAAAGATTGGAAGTTATATTGTAAGGTATTGAACTTTTGTCAATTTTTTCCTCCACACACTGTTTTTCTATTGTATGAAAAAATTTATGACAAGTTAAAATTTTGGGGAATAGAGAATAAAATATTTACTATTATTTTAGATAATGTACGGAATAATGACAACATGCAAGAACTATTGAGAGATCAACTTAGTTTGCATGGTTATTTGCATTGTAATGGTGATTTTTTTCATATGCATTGTAGAGCTAATATTTTAAATCTTATTGATCAAGAAAGTTTGAAGTTTATTGATCAATCAATTATATATATTAGAGAGGGGGTGGAATATGTGAATGGGTCAGAAGCTAAGAGAATAAAGTTTATCGAATGTGCAAATCAAGTAGGTTTTGATTTTTCTAAAGGATTGTGGTTGGAATGTCCTATGAGGTTAAATTCCACAAATGAGATGCTTGATAGAGTCCTTTTTTTTATCAAAAGGCTTTTTCACATGTGACCATTGTTGACTTAATGGATATTTGAAATCTAACTGATGATCAATGGAGTTTAGTTGAAAAAATATATAGTATTTTGAAACCTTTTCAAGATATTACTAATCTTTTTTTCAGAAATTCGTTATCTCACCTCAAATTTGTGCTTTTATAATATATTGAGAATTCATCTCTTGTTATTAAAGGGGACAAGAAGTGAACATCAATACATTCAGAATATGACTATTTTGATGTTGTATAAGTTTGAAAAGCATTAGGACTCCTATAGTGCCATTTTGTTTTTTGTTGTTATTGTGGATCCTCATTATAAGTTGAATTTTATAATATTTTCTTATAGAAAGTTATTTGCAGATGAGAGTACGGTTAAATATGAATGCAACGAAATTAAGGATAAGTTGTATGATCTTTTTACATCATATGCAAGTAATAACCCAACTTCAGAGGCATCAACAGAAAGGAGATTAAGCGTAGATGATGATCTTGTGAAAGTGCATCTTTTTTTTATAATATGTGATTTGTAATGATAATTTTATATTTATTTATATTTTTATTAGTAAGGTCATCTTTATTATATGTAAGAATTCGATAGCCTTGTCAACAGTTTTAAAGATAAATTTGAATTAGATATATATTTGAATGATGCAAAATCGAGTAAAATTTCATAATTTGATGTGCTATCTTGGTAGAAAGATAATGAAACGAAATATCCTGTTGTTTTACTAATGGCTAAAGATATTCTGATAATTTTTATTACTACAGTTGCTTCAGAATCGGCATTTAGTATGGGAGAAATAATTCTCAACAAATATTGACTGGCATGTATGTTACCTAAATATGCAAGGACTTTAATTAACACTCATAGTTGGTTATTTAGGTTTTAAGGTAAAATTAAATCACTTCTTTATTTATGTATGTGTGTGTATATATATATTATTTTTAGTAAATATTAATATTATTGCAGCTGATAAATAATCTCAATATAATATGAGTAAATATATTAAATTTTCAAGATTAAATCAAAATGTGAACTTATCATCAATTGAAGACAAAAAATAGATTAATATATTATTTTTATTTTGTTAGACTAATTTTTACTATTTATGTATTCAATATTTGTATAGATTTTTATTTTTGGAGTAAAATTAAATTATTAATGAAATTTTAATTATGTTTATATTATTGATATTATGTTTTTAATTAAATATTTTTATTATCTGATCCATTAATTAATTAAAAAAATTTATAATAATTTACATTAAATTTATAAATCGATCCAAATCTATTTAACTTATTTGGATATTAATACATTGATAATTTATATTCGTCTATTTACCACCTCTAGTTTTGAAATCTGAAATTGGGTGATATTAAGTAAGTAATTATGAAGTTAATTAGCAACATATACATCTTGGAAAGTACAATTGCTTTTTATATTGATGTCTTTGTTGAGAATATATGTCTCTTTTATATTATTGGCAAACAATAAAACCCAATTTATATATATTTATTTACCTTTAACGCTTTATCCTGTTTTGCTTTTCTTGATGTTACACGTAAATAATTAGGTCAACATGTTACATCCACTTGATTGTTTTGTGTCCCCCGCTAAAATTCGTTGCTAAAATGTTTTTCTATATATATATATATATAAAATTGGATTTTTCTTCATATATTTATTCTACTAATTAATGTCTTATCAATGTTTAGATTTTAACTTGTCCTGCCTTCCTTTCTTTTTTTAATATGTTTATTATATATAAATGATTTGATTAGCACACAATTTTGAAATTTTGCAGTCTAATATAAGATTAATGCCATTAAACTAAATCTTATTAATTATAGTAGCTCCCCTATCGAATTTATAATTTTTTAATACAAAATAGTACAATATAAATTTGTATAGATTTTCAAAAGAGGTGCCAATTCAATCATAAATTTAATAAATAAACAACTATTTCATTGACAAAACATGTATGACATGATATATCTTATATGGATTTTTGGTATATATATGTATGCAGTACGTATAATGCGTATACAAATTTTTATTATTTAGATAAAACTTACAATGTAATTTACTTATTATAGCAATGGTTTGGTGTGTCGATACACATTATATATATATATATATATATATATATATATATATATATATATATATATATATATATATATATATATATATATATATATATATATATAAGCAGGAGTTTGAACTTAAAATCTTAAAGCACATTGAAATTAGCATCTATTGCTAAAATATCCTCTTAAAATTAATACTTATTTAGTAAGCTAATAAATTAATTTTGTAATCAACACAAAAATTAATTTTGAAACGAGAGTTTATAACAGGTAATTGGGCCTAATTAGACTTGCAAGCTTTACTTAAAGCCCTCACTTAAATTATTTTGGGCTAAGCCCAGCCCACCAAGACAAATTTAAAACGGCCATTGGTTATTGTTGCAGCCAAGAACAACTGACCCAAAATAACGCATTGCGCAGAATCAGATCGCAGGGGACGCAGATCAGCATTCAGGTTTTCTCCCTCTTCTGCCATAGCTTCAAAATCTGTTGATTCGTTTGATTCCTTGCCCTACTTACCTTTAATCTTGATTCTGTTTTGTTATTTTTTCTTAGTCTCGATTTTGGCTTCTTAACCTAATTACTCTCTCTCTCTCTATATTGTTCTAATTTAGTGATATGTTATGTTTGAGCGATTAATTATTGGGGCTGATTTCAAATTGAAATAAACCTTTTCTTCCTCACGAAATTTTAGAATTTGAGGTATGGATTGTAGAGATTGATTACTAACTCCAGGATAACCTCGGCAAGTAGCTAGGTAAAATATAGTGGCAGTTGTATGGGAAATTGATAATTCGTTCTTAGGATGGGGGATGAGAGCAATCCTTTTCCCTTTTCTACTTTTTCTCGTGGTAGTCAGATATAGGTTTTATCAACTCATGGTTTCCCACTATTCCTAATAGCATTTCGCTTGATTTATTGGTGAATGTTGAAAAAGCTGATATTTTTCATGCTGGGTTGAACTTGATAAGCTTACGCTCGGTCTATAGAAATTGAAATTTTACAATGTTTTAATTTGGATCCCGTCTCATCATTTTCTTCCCTTCTCAAATAAGATTTATTTTGTTGGTTTCTGCATTTTTAGGCAGCACGAAATGGACAACAGATGGCACGACAGTAAACAGGAAATATATGCCTGTGATAAAAGTCAACAAGACAATGAACAAGTAAGCAATAGTATGCAGTTCTACATCTTAGCTGTATTTGCTGCATGAATGGTGTTGTATCCAAACTTGCTTAGTTTGGAAAAGCACTTGCTATTACATATTTGCATCTTCTAGTGTTAAATGAAGTATTAATTCATAAGTTTGTCTTTGCAGCTATTCATTACAGATTCATGCATGCTTAAGTTTATTGATGTGCAATGTTTGCATTTCCTGCTATCTGTTTGCAGGATTCTGTTATTGAGGATTTGGCAGATTTTCGCTTGCCTATTAACTACAAACCAACCGAAAATGTTGACCTGGATAATGTTGAACAAGCTTCATTGGACACAAAGTTGACAGCATCTAATGTTGGGTTTAGGCTTTTGCAAAAAATGGGTTGGAAAGGAAAAGGTCTCGGAAAGGATGAACAGGGTGTGTTTGGAACCCAAATACTTATGAGTTTTGCATGCCTTGTAATGTAAATATTAGCTAAAAAATGATCTGATGTCTTCTATTGGTAATATCCTTTTATTAAACTCTTGTAAATGCTCTGAAAATTTGTTCTAATGTTTTCAAGCTCAATAATTTTTGAAACAGAATATCTGGCCTTGGTTTTTGATAAATTTAGAGTTCTTGGTTTTGAAAAGTATTAGTCTTATTACTTCTATTGAAATAATGTGTGAAAATGACACGATGTATTTGTTCTCTTCTGATTAATTGTGTGATTTTCTCAAAGCTTCCCCTTTTATTGAATACTGGAGACTCTTTGATAGGAAGGTGTTTCATGAAATATCTTATTTACATATGTTATTCTGGTTTTCACGGTCTCTTTGGTTTTACTGTATAGGTATAATTGAGCCAATAAAATCTGGGATGCGAGATCCTAAGTTAGGGATTGGAAAACAAGAAGAGGATGACTTTTTCACGGCTGAGGAAAATATCCAGCGAAAAAAGCTTGATATCGAGCTCGAGGAAACAGAGGAACATGTAAAGAAACGAGAGGTATGTCTATAAGCTCATAGAGATCATAAATATTTTGACCAGTAGATCATATGATGAGGTTGATGCTTTACTTTTTCTGAAACCAACATCTAATAGAAGAAGGCAGCATATAGCATATATGCATGTCTTTTGACGGGAATGGTATATCATAGGAGAACATCAACTTTGGAAGCTCTTGAGAATTTCCTGCAGTTTTTATTACCCGGTGGCTTCTACTGCCTGCTTCGTGCACATTATGAAAATTCAGGTGTTAGCAGAACGTGAGCAGAAAATTCAAACGGAGGTGAAAGAGATAAGGAAGGTGTTCTATTGTGATCTCTGCAACAAGCAGTACAAATTAGCTATGGAATTTGAAGTTCACCTGAGCTCATATGATCACAATCACAGAAAGGTATGTGGCCTATTTGACATCATGTTGAATTTTCTTTTCACCCAAAGTGGTGTTGCCTTCTCTGTTTTAATTTTTTACTTTATTTTGCTTCGGTTATGCTTGTAGCGTTTTAAGGAGATGAGAGAGATGCATGGTTCAAGCAGTCGTGATGATCGGCAAAAACGAGAACAACAACGGCAAGAAAGAGAAATGGCCAAGTTTGCCCAGATGTAAGCAATCATACTTTATTTCCCGGTCACATGTTAGCTTTGGCTGTTAGCATGGTTCCTCACCAGTACGTCATGATCTTGTTCGTGTTTTGTTCTTTAAACAAATATAGGGCAGATGCTCGTAAACAGCAACAGCAGCAAGTGGATGAACCTGGATCTGCTCGGGTTCCCAAATCACTGAAAAGTGCGGCTGCTCTTGCTCAGGATCAGCGGAAGGTGTTAAAGTTTGGGTTTTCTTCCGATGGTGGCACTTCTAAGGTATGCAACTAAGATATATCATCATTATTTGTGCTTGGAATTTGGAAGTATCTCATATTACTTTTAAAGGAGCTGTTTCCATGGCTGATGTAAATGCAACCATAAAATAAAAGTTCTTAATTGTAAAATTCATTTGATTCAGAAAACATGGGACATGAGTTGGTATAGATTGTTAAAATGTTAACAAATGATATTTAAAAAAAAAAGGCGTGATTAGGTGCCTGGTGTTGGACGAGATTACTACAATCGATTCTTTGATGCCTTCATTCATTGTTGCCACTTCCACCATTCCTACAATAATCTTAGTTGTCAGCATGACCCTTTTAATAATTATGAGAAGCATGATTGAGTTTGTTATTGGTAACTTTGGATGCTTGCGGTCTAGTTAGAGTTTATAGATCTTGCAATCTTTCCAAAATTCCGTTGACTTTTATGCTAAGTTGAAGTGTCATAACTGTGTTTTGTCATCCATCTCTGAGGACATTTTTCCTGGGTAAAGCAAAGAGTTGGTAAATATGAGGATCGTAATGCTATTCTTGACGTGGCATTCGTGAGAAATATGTTTAATTTTTTTTTTTCAAAGGAAAAGTACGATGTTTCTGATAGGCACATGCATATGGTTGGTACCACTATCTTATGACTTTTTTAGGGTTGACTTTGAACACCTTTTTTCTGTATTATGATTGATACCGTTAGGGACTGTATCTTGCACGTGTAGCAAATGGCATTTTTGAAGCAGCTTTTTTAAAATTACTTGAAAATATGGCGTTAATGCTGGTTCATAATTTTTAGAAGTCATCCAGCTCTGGTGGAAAGAAGCAAAAACTTGCTGTAGCCTCAGTTTTCGGCAGTGATAGCGAGGAAGAACAGTAGAGTTTACCCTGCAGCTGAGCATCAGCGCTGTACCTTGTGTGATATTCAAATGCTATTTGGTTGGTAATTTGTACCTGTATTTGTTATAACTTTCATGGTTCTGGCTTCATAGATCTCGTTTAAAGGTCAGGAATGAACTAGAATTTTCTGAACCACAAGCATGAATTATATATCAGAAAAGCATAATTGTCTGAATTTCCTTTAAAGCAAGCGGTCTGTTTGTGTGTTCCTACCTAAGTGTAGGCTTCTATGTTTTCTAGAATCATTCTTCCGGAAATGTCAACAACTTGCTGTTTCACCAAAGTTTATACAGCCAATATGCACAACACAATATGCTGTTACGTATATCCTCACTATGCGTATAACTAAGCTCACGCAAATCCATTATTTAGATCATTAAATCTACAACCACATTTGCTGCAATATAACACAACTCTTAACCTAACAAAGGAGTCTTAAGCAGCCTCAGCAAAACCCAATTGGAGATCACCGGAGTCGAAAACGGTATGGTACGCCCTCATAAAGACATCTCCAAGAATCCTGTGGAGCATCCAATCAATTTCAGAATTAGGATAGGACAAAAAAAACCTAAAATCCTTGTCCGTGAGATTACGTATCCAAGTGCAATTCTATAGCCATAAACATGGAGCACTGCATACCAGAGAGGACCTCTTGGATTAGGCACATCTAAAGCTATTAGTCCACTGAGGCAAACTTCACCAGGGCCTTCTCCAGTTTTAAGAATATACTGCACAGCGAAGCACCAAAAAGAGCCAAATTGTGGGAAATTTTGAACTGGCATGAGCAAGAAGGGTGGTTGTAACGACACAAACCTGCTCTGGCGTAAGCTTGAAAGGTTTATCTCCTATGGTGAAGATGATATCTGGCATGCCTGGAATCTTGTCACAAGCGACCACTGACTCCTCCATTGGGCTTGGCAGGCTCTCGCACAACTGTCGATCATCGACAGCTAGAATCAGCATTAAAAAAAATAAAATGCTTCCAAACATACTGCTCCCGAAGCAGAAAAATGGGTTTCAAAAGTAGTCACCTTTTTCACGTATCTGAATACAGCCTCCTTCGTACGCTTGTGTTTTAGTTGATTCTTAACCCAAACAACAAGCAGCTGACATACAGTGCAATCAACATCATCGTTTGCAGACAATCCCCCTGTGTCTTCCTTCTCCACCACCGACTCAATCCTGGTGCTGCACGTAATCAGGTGAATGTCAAGTCAAATATTTAAGATTCAGAAGACCAGCTAGACCATGAAAGGGAAGAATTTGAGGCTCTCACATGGCCTGAAAGAAAGCCACTATCAGAAAAGTAAATTCCCCTACCTCGCGTACTTGGCTCCTTTGTACATGCACAAACCAAGCTCGGAACATATCTTGTCAGGTTGTACCTGAAGAAAACAGTTTAAAAATCATTACATCTACTGTTGGAATGTCATTTACAGGTTGAGTGATGACAGAAAGGAGATCTCACCCCTGCTATCAAGAGATCCCATATTAAATCCCCATATTCTGAAATTATTTCCTTACACTCAGAACCCACAATCCCTTCGGCTCCAATGGCATGATTGATCTCGGTCACAATAGACTAAAAAGACCACAGCTAATTAGTTTGTCAATCAAAAGAATATATGCATAAATGAAAAGGCAAGCATTATTAACGAAGTTGGTGGAGATCTCTTATAAAGGACGCATGAAATAACTCACTGTTGGACCAGCAAGCAGGGATGTTCCTGAATCCACGATTGCAGCACAACCGGCCTCGCAAACACCTGGCAAATAAAAGATTATCAGTATATTTTGTTGTTTTAAGCTTTTCTAAAGACAAGAACTTTCTATGTACTATGTGAGGAGTCAGCTACCAAGGTGAATCTTTAATTCAGAAACATGAGAGTTCACTCCACAAATATAAAGAGATTTAACTGATATTAAATCGTATGAAAATCACCTGTCGTATAGTTTCCAATTAGAAATTCTCCCATATCGAACTGAATTGAAATGATCATTAAGCGTCAGTTTTCTACCTTTCTTTATCATTTAGCATATACAATGGTACAAAATAAGAGGGACAGAAATTTATATAAAGATAAATCCTTTTCACCTGCCAGTAACCTGTTTTAGTAACTGGAACATAAGTATGATTCCCCTTAAAGTGTTTTTCATCAACACCACCGAAAACAATCTCGCCCCCCTCCGTGGCATACGGGTCACTGCTGAGCCAGAATGAGAAAACCTCATCACTTACAAGATCTTGTTCCACCATATTGTGCCTGCATTTTTATCAGGAATCATTTTTCCTGGGGGACCAGAAGTCTGAAGAAATGCAGAAATACGAAAGCTAAACACGATGCCTTCTTCTAGGGAAAAGATTTGAGGTTATTGAACTAACTAGAACATGGACAGAGCTATACCAAACTGGAACAACATTTCCAACTGAGATTTCCTGAAAACCAAGGCCAAGTATTCCATCAAACTTTGCCAAGACAAATGTAAGACTTAATTCTCGTGTTGCTTCCATGAAAACCTATATTAAGAAAAGTAATTATTGTCAATGTTCTTAGCAGAAGATATATGATTTCTCAACATGTTACAATGATGGAACTAGAACCTACTTGATCCTTGACAAGAAGATTTCCAACTTCAACATTATCTTGACTTAAGAAACCAGCGATTTTTCCAGATCCATACTGTATTTCCAAATATGTTCCTGAATTACATTCGAAAAAAAGCATAAGCACAAATAATCTTTGAACTTTCGATCTGTAGGAAAATGAAACTAAAAAACTGCAGAGACCGAGTGATTACCATTACTCGTGTATGTACTGGACAGGGTTGACTTGTAGTAAGAATGGACATAACAGGCTAGCTGCAGGTAGAAAGAATCAATAACTTGTTCTGGTTTTGGGACGATATGAAAACTAATATCAATGCTAAACAACTCACAGAGAAATAGCATTTCGATGATGGAACCCAGAGATTAGCACTGCCAGTATCAAATACGACAGTGAAATTCTGCGGGGGGGTTCCGATACCAATTTCTCCATAGTATTGAGCATCCAAATAGTTTTTAAGTGGTATTATATCTCCATCAGAACTACGAAGCATGCCATTGGCAACAACAGTAGATTTTACTTTCTGTCTTGCAGTTCTAGCAGCATTAATGCTATCAAGATCCAGGCTGCGCTTCTTCAAACTTACCCTCACTAAGCCATTAGAGCCAACAGGAAGAAACAAACATACCAGAGCCCATATACAAACAACAGTCAGATGAAATTTGTTTCCCATATTCAATTAGATTCCTATGAGAAAAGATGGAAAAAAAGTTGTCAGCTTGACCATTACATGAAAGAAAAGAGGCAATAGAAAATTCTGAGGAGATCTTGGAAATTTTCTGCTATCAGTTCTCAGCTGTCAACCGAAATTTTCATGTACTGAATTGGTTATAAGTGAAAACAAGGAGCTAAAATAAATTTACAAAATCCCCAATTAGAATCTCTTCTCCTATAAGGGTATGCACTGCAACATTAAAACGAATGTTGCAGTGGGAGAACAAACCCCAAATGCTGTAAAAATGAGAGAATTACAGTACTTGAAGCATGGATTCACCATCTGAGTAAACAATAAAACCAAAAATTGATACGAAAGAGTATCATCAACAACCATAAAATAAAATAACAGCAGAACAATCAGAGCTGAAAGAAGTAAAAATAAAAGGGCAAGACAGCCACTTTTATCAAGATCAACTTAAAATATCAACTCATTTATGATGTAAACAACGCATAATCTGACAAAAAAAAAACTGAAATTTATAAGGTGATGAGGATGATTATGCATATATGTCAAGATTCATGAAGTCAAAACCTTTGGATGCGATTAAGCAGAGAGAGAAATATCAGTTCCACAAGGCTGGGAAGAAACCCTTCTAGTCAGTACCAACATATACATCCATGCACGGAGTATCTAAATTATAAATTGGATTTAATAATTTCATCAAATAAAGAAATAAATAATTGGGTTCTAGAAAGAAAAAAAAAATCAGAAAAAACATGGGCCATGCTTTAAGATATGGCGTGAAAGGTTTGATTTTGGACTAGTAGCAGCAATAATGGAGTAAAAAACAAAAGCAAAGTGTTCGTTAGTTTCCCATTAATTAGGTTAAGAATATATACAGAACTATGAAATTTCCAGTATGGAAGTTGAAATTTGAAAATGATGTTCTATTGTTTTCTTTCAATATGTTACATACGAATTTTATTTATTTTTTATTATTTTTTCTTGCTGACGAAATTACGTACGTGGAAGTTTCTAAAGGACACAAGGTACATAAACAACAACGCTGTAAGAATTTATCCTAACAGTTAGAGTTCAGTTCAGCATTCAGTCTGTTTAAGGATGTTCGAAAACTGATTAAACTTACATGCAAACGCATTATTAAAGACTTGCTATGATATAAATAAAGATACGACCAACTTCATTTTTGCACACTCCCACCACCCATTATTAATTGATTGGTGGGAGGCATAAACAATAAAATATAAATTCTTTTTTTTCATTATCGGAAAAATAATTTCTTCCTTTTCTCTTACTTTGTAGGTGCGGTTGGTAATAATTTAGAACTTGACCTTTACATGACATTGTACTTTGAGCATTTACAATATCCGTGAATTACACTCCATTTTATCTTAGAAAGGTAAGACTAACAATGAAATCTATGTATTTCTACATATATACGTGTGTGGATGTTACCATAATAAATGATTAATTTGATGTATGAATGAGTATATGAAACTTTGATGGTAATTTAAGTACATAAAATGAAAGTAATAATAGCTTATAATTGGATTAAAGTTTATATTTAGAAAAAGAAAATAAGAAGGAAGATAGCAACTGACAAAGCGCTCCATCCGCCACCGCCAGATTTTTAGAATTTTAATCCAACGGCTCATACACTTTCAATAATTGATGAATATAGCTGGCCAAAACAAAAATTAGAAAACTAATAATTGATTTTTTTTTTTTAATTTCTTTGGGATAAAGAGTGTTTTTATCCTCTTCTATTAAAATTATGGCCGTTTTTTTGGCCTCTGTACTTTAATTTTGGAGATTTTTACTCTCAAATTCTATAAATTTTGGTTTTTTATGTGTACGATAAATGGAAGATGACGTGGCCGACAGAGTTAATTTAATAATGGTTGTAAATGGAATTCATCAATCCCCACGCGCTCTCATTTTTATGTAAATTATAGTTGCTGTTATATTTTCAGCTTGTGTTTTAAATTTTAACTGTTTATTTGATTTTTTTTATAATTTAAATATCTAAAAAAATAAAAAATACTGTTAAATTGAGAGACCGGATATCCTAGGCGCGTGAGAGGCCGGCGCAATGACATGGCATTTGTACGGCTGAAAAATCGACTCATCACTTTAGACCCGACCTGGCCAAAATATGAAAGAGATGTAAAAAATGGTTCTTCTGTTTTTCTCTCTTTGTTTGAATGAGAGAGCAGAGAAGATGGAAATAAATAAAATTAGAGTAAATAAAAATTATCTTTATTTATTTTTTATTGAATAAATTTAAATAAATATAAAATAATTAAAAATAATTTTTTAAAATTTAAAGTAAATATATGATTACTTTCATTTATTTTAAAATTGAAAATAATTATTTTTAAAAGTATAAAGTATTATTTCCTTCTAATTTCATTTGCTCTGTAATTTCTGTAATTTTTATAATTTTTACGAAACAAACATAATACTTTCGACTCCAGCACTCCCATCTATCTCCGTCCAATCAAGGGTTTAACCTAAATCGCTCTCCTCCCCTCCTTTCCCCTTCGCCGTCGCCTCCCCAAATTCCTCTCATCTCTGTTTCTCACTTTCTCTCTCTTTCAGACTTTCACATTCAAATCCCTAGTCTAAAAAACTGTTCGAAGTTGAAAGGCAAAGGCCTCAAGGGAGAGAACTGAAAATTGTGCGCCACCTGGGTTGGCAAACTCCTCGAATAAGCAGTGCAGAGCTCCTTCATCGACACCAACACAATTTATCAATTCCCAGAAGTTTAGCTAAATCTCTTCTTCTTGACCCCTCAATAGCAAGGTCAGTTGTCAATCTTATGTTATTTTTCTCCTTCTTTGACGCAATTTTTGTGATCATTTAGCAAAAGGGGAAATGCGTAACTGCGATGCTCTTTCCTTTGGCACTTTCAAACAGAATTTTCAGATGGCTCAATCTAAAAGCATCTAATTTTCTTCAATTTGGATTTTGATCAAACCATATCAAGCACAACGGATTTTCGAATGCAAAGACTCAATTTTTGAGGAATAAACTATACCCAAATAGCTTTACTAAGGTTTTGCAAAGCATAGTGATATAACCTATGCTATTTAGATATTCAAATGGGATTCCCTTCTACGCTGGACAATTTTGAAGCTGGATATGGCCGCAATTAGACTGTGTTTATAATTTTTTTTATGTAAAACCCTAAATTGAACCCAGCAAAAGGCATCTCCTTCTTCTTTTTGCTTCTGCGCTTCTGATTAAATAAAGTCGGGTTAGAGATCATGTCGGGTTGTTTACTGGAACCGACCATTTTCTTCTTCGTTCTCTACATCTCTCTCGTGCCCTAGGTCTGTGAGATTTGATTAAATGAAGCTCAATTTCTGTTTTCTTTTTGTTTAACTAACAGCAGAGCAATGTTAGTCCTTACTTTCTCTTACATTACAAAGCTCAATTTCTCTTACTTTCTCTCTACAGATCGATTGATCCTTGAAAGCAGAGCTATCAGATCGTCGGCCAGGGATTCATCAACTGCTTCGGATTCAACGTTAGTCCTTCCTTATTTTCTTTTTTTTTTTTTTTCAAATACTCTGTGATTGTTAATAGGTTCTGTTCTAGTTTCTGTTCTGGTTCATGGGTTTCTCTTTATTTTGTTTTTGTGTTTGTTTAAGTTTTTAATCAATCATCTGTTTGGATGCTAGGAAAATGTTTGGATGCTGTTCTGTAGTTCTGTTTGGATCCTAGGAAAATGTAGTAATTGTTTGCTGAGACTCATGGTCATAATCTTAGTCGGCTACTTCCCAAAAGGAACACATAAATCCTCATGCAGCCTTAGTGATTCAAATTCACAGAACAGAATATAGATTAGGACTTTCTCTGATGCAATTCACATGCAGATCAGATGAAAATGTCAGTACAAGTATCAAAATACATATATATATATACATATATATATATATATATATATATATATATATATAAACAATGAGGAATGTGATATCAAGATAAGATCACCTCTTGAAATCAAGTTCAGACAGAGCATGGACTTTGCCATGTAGATATATCAGTGATTAGATCTCGTAGATCACTAAGCAGTTTGAGATATGCATTCTTGTTAACAAGTTCCTACATGGAAAAACACTAGTTCAGACAAAAGAAATGCAAAAATAACTATTTTGTGTATTGAGGAGGAAACTTTAAATTTTATGAACATTATTTTGTGTATAACTAGAAATAAGTTATGACTAAGGTTCTATAATCGATTGTTGTTGAATTATATTGGTATGTAATTGCGAAGATCACAGTAGAACTCTAGAAATGTGGCTAGATATTATATCTGTTGAATTAATGTGGCTATACTGGCTGATTGCTTACATTGATGGTGTAAAGGAATTGACAATCTTAGTGAGCTTGCTTTCATCCCTTTAAATCATTTGTCCATGACTGTTTTGGAAATTGAAACATTTGTGATGTATTGAGCATTTTAATTTTGGAGTCCCAATCCGATATTATCCTGTTGGACTCTTTTCAAGTTATTCCAGCACATTCAAGGTGCCAATCTAAATTGGAGCGGGATTCCAATGACAGCCCCTGTTATTACTAGTGTAATCCAATAGGCATTTGATCACTACATTAAAATAGGGCAAATGATTAGATTTTATTCTGATGTCTAATAAAAATTTGTTTTTTGTATCTTGAAGAATAGCTACTGTTTCATATTTTTTTATCATTTTTCTATTGAATTCATGAATGGATTCTGAGTTTTAGGTATGGATGTGAATATGATATGTGAATATATTTAATTTGTGAATATATTAAAAAAAGATAATTTGCAGTTTTTTTATAATAAAATATAATTTAATATAATTATTGTTTTGTTTATTAAATTTTAAAAGAGTTTTTTTTTTTAAATAATATAATATTTAATATGTTTTTAAACCATTTTCAAACTGCTTTAAACTATTGGAAGTTACAATGGTTTGGGTTAGTTTTCAACAACTAAACCATTCATTTGTATATATGTTGGGTTGGGTTAGGTTTTTTTCAGTTTTTACTCAACCTAACCCATGAACGGCCCTAGGTCCTATCCCGATTGAACCAGTCCAACCATGGCCCAGTTGGCATGCTGGTTCAAAGTCTGCTCTGGTTTTAAAAACATTGATGAGCATCCTCACTAATGTGATTTCCAGTGGTAAGCCTCCCATGGCTTACTAGATTTAATTTCAAAAATTAGAATACTATTGTCCGTCAGCTTAGTCCTATCAAATTGTTCGACAAAATGTCGCACTGTGTAATAATAAGTCTTGTTTTTCTTTTTTGGAAGCTCATATCTCCCTGCAGTTGCTTTACATTTATTAGAGTTAGCGCTAATGATGGTAATCAAAATATATGTGCTTGTGACAGATTAAATGATAGATGGCATTAAGACAAGTCCTTGGATACTCGAATGGTGAATTGATGAGGTCAGATTGTAAACCTTGCTCCAGATTGATGAGGCATACAGCAGCAATTTTTACCGTTGGAGGAGCATTGCAGTTCTGGATTCTTTGTAGATTGCATTATGGTAGGTTCTAATATCCCTGTTAATATTTTCTTTTTTCCTGTACATTTTACATTTCTTTTTTATTGCAATTATCTAGACTGTTGCAAGTAAATCTCTTGCTTTGCACGTGTTTGTGCTGTTAATATTTGCTTTTGGCATAGAAGAATATTTCTTGTCATGTTCATAGAATTTTGCTGATACAGGGTCTTCTAGAGCAATGTTCAGCTCTTAGATACGGAAAGAATAAGCATTAGTCAATTTTTAGTGTCATGAGAGTCCAAGTAAGTTGTGGAAAACTCATCAAAGGTCTATTTATGGAAGAGTATTGTAGTTGACAACTGTTGGATCGGATATTGTTCTGGTATAGAAATTGATGGTAAACGCATGATTTGTGAAAGAGTGGAATCGTAGGGGTGACATTTAGTGAAGAGGATAAAAAATCAGATTATTGATGATTGGATGACTTTGGTTCAAGTTCAGCCATTCCAATCAAATTGGTTGGCAGAAAATCTCAAACCCAAGGGCATTCTAGTGTTAAAGATAGGAGCTTTCCTCAAACAGTCTGGTAAGACCAGTGGCAAGCTCATCATATTTAGGATGAATTTTGGCTTGCAGTTGGCTGCCGTGTTGTAATTGCATATTTTATATGTGATTAAACCTGCAAAATTAGCGGTTGCAATTCTTATGCAGGTCCTAGAATTACAATTCCTAGGAGTCTCCGGTGGGCTACTTGTGGAGCTATTTGTGTGAGTTCAACCACTGCTGTTCTGGTCCGCCTCTTTAGTCCTGAATGTGAACCCCAGAACATTGCTGCTTATGACAGGGGAAAATAGTGATCCATTACTCCTTAAGGCTAGCCTTATGATGTCTTAATTGAGGCCATCCACTAATCTTTTTTGTAGGACAATGAATTGTATTATAAACTTTGTATGTTGATGAGATGACCATGAGTAACTTATCCAAGGCATCTTGTATGCAAATTGATGGTTTTATTGAAATCAATTTCCTTATAGGTTTCAATGGTATGGAATTCTATTTTATCGTGTGACATCCGATTTAGAGAAAACATAAGGATTTTATGGTTTCTTGTCGTATTTCCCTTTTTCTCTTGTATGATTCTACGTGCGAATTAACTGTTTCTTTGGTACCAATAAACTATCAAATGATGGGAAATCTATTCCACAAATTGGATTTTTCAAATGTGAGAATCGAGTGTCAACTCCGATTAAAAAATAACATATTCATTTTACTTTTGACTTGAAGAGATCTCAAGTTCCAAACTTCAATTGCATCACTTTCAAATCACATGGTTTTCCTAAGGAAAGTTGCAGCATTAATGTTCAAATTAAATGGTAAAATAATAACATTAAAATGATTGAAAATGGTGATAATGGGGGATAATATATTGATCAGCACTGTTACAAGATGCTGGAGAGGCAAGTCCAAAGCAAAAACAAAGCGTGTAACTGGTAAACTGAAAAGTGGTGTCAATTATTCGGTGATCATGACTCTCCACCAGTGGCATTGTTATTGCTTTTGGATTTTTCTTCCGTATGATTAAGAATTTATGACATTTTGCTGTTCATGCTTCTAATTTCCACCTCAAATAAAAAACTTGTCTCGCTTACTTTTTGGTTGGCTCCTCCTAGTAATAGTATATTGTAAGAATAATTTTTATTGGTATAGCATTATTTAAAATACATAATAGCTTTACAATAAGCCAAAAGAGATTCATAGAAATTTCAGTCAATTATTAGGTAGAGGTGAGCAAATTTCGGTTCAAATCGAATAATTGAACTAAATTGATCAATTTTTTAATTTGGTTCAATTTTTCGGTTCGATTTTTTTAAAAAAAATTGCATAAAAATCAAACCGATCAAAATTTTATATAATTAGGTAATTTTTTAAATTTTTTAATTGAATAATTACTTTGTACATGTAAATTATCTTATTTTGAGTTGTAAATTATGAGTATATTTATCAATTGTTAATTTTTATATTTCTAGATGATAATTTAAAATTTTGACGATTGAATTGAAAATTGATCGAATGAAAAAATTTATTTAACAATTTTTGCTGTATTATTTATTATATATTTTGGAATTTTATCTTTAATTTTAATTTTTATTTTGTACAATTTAGATATTTTTATATTATTATATTATGATTTATAATTTTAGATATAATTTTTATTTTTTTAAAAAAATAATTTTAATTTTTTATTTTTCGGTTAATTAAATTAATTAAAAAATTCGATTAGATTAGTATTTAATTATTTAAATAATTTAATTTAATTAATTAAAATTTTAATTTTCGATTGTTTCACATCCCTGTTATTAGGTATATAATTGCGCACATTTTTGTATTTCTGTTAATTCTTGTGATCAGAATTTGCCACAAAAGTCAGCCTCTGCTTCGCAACTTTATGGGATGAAGTTATATAGGATTGACCTTTTAAAAAGGTCAAATTATTTTTCTTAGTCCCGCCTAACTGTTTTTTTTTTTTTATATTATTAATTAAATTATAGATGTGCAGGTATACTTTATCGCAAATTGGCGCGAGTAGCAGTAGATGTGCAGGGGGCAATGGCCCTATCTATATGTCATCAAACTATTATTTTTATCCGCCATTTGCATTGACAGTTTCCTCCTCCTCCGCCGCGCTGCCACCCGCTTCTCAGTCCTCGTTGATGCTCTCTACCCTGCTCTGCACACCCAATTAACCACTTCCATGGCTACCCGCACCCTTAACGGTAACACTGATTCTGACTCCACCAAACCAAAAAGGCCTAAACTTTCCTCTCCACCGTCGATTATAACCGATTCCCAGACACAAATTGAGTTCTCTCACCATGATCCCGCCGTCGCTCGCATAAATAACGGTAGTTTCGGTAGCTGCCCGCAGTCCATCATCTCCGCCCAGCGTCAATTGCAACTCCAATTCCTCCGGCAACCGGACAATTTCTACTTCAACCACCTTCAGCCCGGAATCCTCCACTCTCGTTCCATCGTCAAATCGTTAATTAACGCCGACCACGTCGACGAGGTCTCGCTCGTCGACAACGCGACCACCGCCGCGGCCATCGTTTTGCAGAAATCGGCTTGGTCGTTCACCGAGGGAAGATTTAATAAAGGGGATGTTGCTGTTATGCTTCATTATGCCTATGGAGCGGTTAAGAAATCCGTTCAAGCTTATGTTAAACGCGCTGGAGGGCACGTGATCGAAGTTCAATTGCCTTTTCCGGTTAAATCGAAGGAGGATATTGTTTCTGAGTTCAGAAAGGCATTGGAGAAGGGGAGAGAAAATGGGAAGAAAGTGAGATTAGCTGTGATTGATCATGTTACTTCAATGCCTAGTGTGGTGATTCCTGTTAAAGAATTGGTTCATATTTGCAGAGAAGAAGGTGTAGGGAAGGTTTTTGTTGATGCCGCTCATGGAATCGGATGTGTTGATGTTGACATGAAAGAAATTGGAGCTGATTTCTATACCAGTAATTTGCATAAATGGTTTTTTTGCCCACCTGCTGTTGCCTTTTTGTATTCTAGGAAGTCAAACAGTAAAGTCAATGATGATTTGCATCATCCTGTCGTTTCCCATGAATATGGAAATGGGTTGGCTGTTGAGAGTGCCTGGATTGGAACTAGGGACTATAGTGCTCAATTAGTAATCCCTTCCGTTGTGGAATTTATCAATAGATTTCCAGGTGGGATTGAGGGAATCAAGAAAAGGAATCATGATACTGCGGTGGAGATGGGGGAAATGTTGGTTAAAGCATGGGGAACTCATCTGGGGTGCCCCCCTGAGATGTCTTCAAGCATGATCATGGTTGGATTACCTGTTTCTTTGGGGATTGCGAGTGAATCAGATGCTTTGAAGTTCAGGGCCTATTTAAGGGATAATTTTGGAGTTGAAGTTCCTATATATTTTAGAGCCCCAAAAGATGGTGAGTTTGATCCCATCACTGCGTATGCTCGGATATCCCATCAAGTCTACAACAAGGTTGAGGACTATTACAAGTTTAGGGATGCCATTAACAAAATTGTTAATGATGGCTTCACTTGTGCATGTCTCACTAATTGAAGAGGTATGCCTTTGCTTTCAATAACTCGGATGATGTTTATGTGTGCTGTTTGATCGTCGATGCATTGGATCTTTTTCTTCATTCCACCAATTGTTTCCAATTAACTTTAATGAATCAAGATAGTGAACATCTCAACTGTTTCTCATATGGATTTACTTTTTCTCTCTGCAAGTCCAAATTATCATACAATGCATATCATCATTTTCAAAAATGCCAAAATTTGAGACTTTTGCAACAAATGATATTAGTTGAGGTGGCTGCATTCTAGATTCTCTTAAAGAACTAGAAATGTGATAAGTAAAAGAAAACGTGGTTGAAAAGTTTAGGTGGAAGTATATCATTAGTCATTACACTTATTTTTATAATTTTTTCTTCTTCTCGTCATTTTCCTTGCTTTCCGACCAATTGGGTGGAAAATGATTTTGGGATTTAAGAGTTATTTGGAAAATCATATTTCCCTTCATTTGCTTATTTGGTGTCCAAACAAAGGAAATTGAGGAATTTTCTCTTCTTTTCTTCTATTTTCTGCCCGATTCTCTCTAAACAAACAGAGCGTTAGCAACATTAAAATGATTAAAAAAAGTTATAACGGGGAATAATATATCATGGTGCTGTACAGAAAAAGACTAATGGCGTTAATTATTTTGTGATCATGTCGACCATTGTTATTGCCTTCTGACCTTTCAATTATTTTCATTTTGCTGTTCATGCTTTTAATTTCCACCACAAATAACAAACTTATTTAATTTTTGGTTGGAATCGTCAATTATTGGACAATGATTTATGCTGCAACTGTAGTATTTGCCCATTTAAGCATCTATATCTGTCCATGCTTGTCCATTCTCTCCTCTCCCTCCGCCTCCTAAGCCCTCATTAATATTCTTACCCTGCTCTTCATACCCAACCCTTTCCATGGCTACCCACACCCTTAACGATAACACAGATTCTGACTCCACCAGACTAAAAAGACTTGAACTTTCCTCTCCATCGTCGAATATAACCAATTCCCAGATCGAAATTGAGTTCTCCCACCACGACCCTGCCTTTGCTCGCATAAATAATGGCAGTTTCGGTTGCTGTCCGTTGTCCATCATCTCCGCCCAGCGTCAATGGCAGCTCCAATTCCTCCGGCAACCGGACAATTTCTACTTCAACCACCTCCAGCCCGGAATCCTCCACTCTCGGTCCATTGTCAAATCGTTAATTAATGCAGACCATATCAATGAGGTCTCACTCCTCGACAACGTGACCACCGCTGTTGCCATTGTTTTTCAGAAATTGGCTTGGTCGTTCTGCGAGGGAAGATTTAATAAAGGTGATGTTGTTGTTATGCTTCATAATACCTATGGAGCTGTTAAGAAGTCTGTTCAAGCTTATGTTAAACGTGCTGGAGGGCACGTGATAGAAGCTCAGTTTCCTTTTCCAGTTAAATCAAAAGAGGAGATTGTTACTGAATTCAGAAAGGCATTGGAGAAGGGGAGAGAAAATGGGAAGAAAGTGAGATTAGCTGTGATTGATCATGTTACTTCAATGCCTAGCGTGGTGATTCCTATTAAAGAATTGGTTAAGCTTTGCAGAGAAGAAGGTGTAGGGCAGGTTTTTGTTGATGCAGCTCATGGAATTGGGTGTGTTGATGTTGACATGAAAGAAATTGGGGCTGATTTCTATACCAGTAATTTGTCTAAATGGTTTTTTTGCCCACCTGCTGTTGCCTTTTTGTATTGCAGGAAGGCAAGTGAAGGTGATGATGATTTGCATCATCCCTTGGTTTCCCATGAGTATGGAAATGGGTTGCCTGCTGAGAGTGCTTGGATTGGAACTAGAGACTACAGTGCTCAATTAGTAATCCCTTTAGTTTTGGAATTTATCAATAGATTTCCAGGTGGGATTGAGGGAATCAAGAAGAGTAATCATGATAGCGCAGTGGAGATGGGGGAGATGCTGGTTAAAGCATGGGGGACTCATCTGGGGTGCCCACCTGAGATGTCTTCGAGCATGATTATGGTTGGATTGCCTATTTCCTTGGGGATTTTGAGTCAATCGGATGCTTCAAAGTTTTGGACCAATTTAAGGGATAATTTTGGAGTTTCTGCTCCTATATATTTTAGAGCCCCAAAAGATGGTGAGTCTGATCCCATTACTGGGTATGCTCGGATATCATATCAAGTCTACAACAAGATTGAGGACTATTATCAGTTTAGGGATGCCGTTAACAAACTTGTTAATGATGGCTTCACTTGTGCGTGCCTCCCTGATTGAAGAAGTATGCCTTTGCTTCAATAACTCAGGTGGTGTTTATGTATGCTGTTTGATCATGGATGTATTTCTTGATTCCCCCTATTGTTTCCAATTTACAGTGCAGAAAACTTTAATGAATCAAGATAGTCCAAATTATCATGCAATGCATATCATTGTTTTGAAAAATGCCAAAGTTTGAGACTTGTGTAACTAATGCTATAGTTGAGGTGGCAGCACTCTAGTGAAAAGTTTGTGCATTTAGTACTTGGTCCAGTGGAAGCATATGAAAAAAACAAATGGTTTGGCTCTAGCAACTAGGCAAAGTGTTCTTCTCGGATCAACATATGAGCTTCTTTTTCCTGTAATACTGACAAAAGTATATCTATTCATGACATTGAAAATCAATGAATTTGCTTGTGTTGCTTATTGTGCAATTGTGTTCTTAATTCGTAATAAGAATTCCATTGGATAGTTGAAACTTAAAGTTGGAAACTTCCATGTTTCATTCTTCTCAAATGATCTTATTGCTGCTTTTTGCATCTTGTCAGTGAAATAAATCTTTTGTTACTTGCAAAAGCTCAATGATCTCTTCTCCTTGCAGGAAAACAATGCCTTGGTTGAATAATCTTCTTATTATTCATTTTTTATTTCTTCCGAACAGCACATTATTCAGCGTTTTGAGCCTTTCACTAATGCACTTCCCTGAAACCTACTAGTATAGAAGTCTAGATCACAAAATAATAGCGTGAACACTTGAGTTTGAGTTAGAATTTGCACCAGTGTTGACTCTGATTGAGATAGATCTGCAATGGCATACCAAGTATTATTTATGAAGGCATCTATTTTAACATAGATATATCTAATTGTCAGTAAAAATCTTTATTTGATGACTCGTAGAGTGGTAAACCAACAGTAAATTAGGATTCTTTTTCACTTCCTCAAACAGTTGGCCATCAATATATTGGTTCTTCCTCCCGGGTTGGGGTTGGAGGGAGGAGTAATGAACAACTCTCTTGCTGTTATCATTGCCAAAGACAATTCCTCATACTTTGGCGATTTGTGGGCAAGGTAAGTATACTACCACCAATCAGTCTGTTGCTAGGTTCTCTGTATTCTTTAAGAGTCAATCAAAACTGTGAAGGTGGTTCGTGAATTTCTTTCGGTTCTTCTTTTCTGGTTTTGTGAAGCATTTTGTTGTAGATGCTATCGGTGAACAAGCTCTGTCTTTGATAGTTCAATCATCAATTTTGAGTTCATATCAGTGTTGATGAAACCAATAGGCACTTCACAGGTTTGATTAGTTCATTCAGAAGTTGGTTTTAATTTTAACCCATCATTTTCCATTGTTTGTAGTTCAACAAGGCACAACCGAAGAATCCCAACCAATAAAAGTTGGCAAGTGGTCATGGCTCCAGCATCATGAACCTGCAATCCCATCCCCAACGCTACTTCAAGTTTTATGAACTTGTCTGTTACACTCAAAAAAGAAAGAAGACATTTCTGTAAATTGTTTCATTACCGATATAGTTGTTGCATCTTCAAGTTTGTAAATATGTGCGAGTGTGGTAGCTTTCTGCTTTACAGCACTCCATAGATGATCGTCGGTCATGTAGTAACTGATTATTAAGAGAGATGATTTAGAAGTGTCACTGCCTCAAGATTCTAATAAAATCTGCTATGGTGATTGATACATCAATCCATAGTTTGCCATTTTTCCTTGCTGAGTGGTGACAAAGCAACCAACACACTATTTGCTTGAAGACAAATCAAAAGGTTCTTTTTTTTTTTTTTTGTAAAATCCAATTTAACTGTGACAAAGATGGAAACTTCAAATAAAATCCTTTTTTTTTTTTTTTTGGTGAGACTAACAGAGATGGAAACTTTGCCTGACACAAAAGATGGAATTTTTATACTGAAAAAGTTTTCTTATTTCTAATTACATGAGAAAATTAGCTAAATATGAACAGATTTGTGTAGAAAGGATATGAGCCTAAATATTATTGCTGGAATCCTACAACACGAACAATTAACAGCGAGGCTCTTGCTGTCTCAATACTTGATTTGATGGGATGAAGAAAAAAATGAATTTCTTCAAACAGCGGACCCACACAGAACTTTCAAATCCTTCAACCCGTACGGAATGGCAGCCGTGGCACCCTATTTGACCAACCACAAAACTAAAGGCACGAACCGTAGAATAGACCATTGGTAGACAGACGCATGACCATCCTCTGCCTGTTAACGTACTCTGATTCTCTCTCTCTCTCCATATGGAACTGCTCTGGCGGTTATTTGGCGATAACCCAATTTCGATCCAAATACCCAATTACTAATTTTTTATTTCAATTGGGATTCTGTGAACTTCTTAATTTCTTCTTTTGTTCCTGATCTGTAACTAAAGGTATTATCTTTCCTTCTGTATTCGTTTTTATGGCGTTTTTATTTGTATTACTCTATCCTCTAGGGTTTTTGTTTTGGCCTATCGGTGCAATTTCGGCATAATGTTGTGTCAGTGGCATTTTCATGAAATTTGTTGGGCTTTTGAACTTGAACTCGCTTTTTTGTTGTTTTTCCTCTCTCTGTCCTCTATCCGTGAATGTGTTGTTGTTTTTACCTTTTTAGAGTGTCTTGGTGCAATGTCTTGAACCGCAGAGACACGTTAACAAGCTATTTGTATTGAGGCTCAGAAAGAATATAATTTTTTAGCTCCTTTTTGCCTTGGCATTTTGAAGTTTGATAGATTATCTTTAATTAGGCTGGAAAGGTTCTTTCTTGGAGATTCCAGCCTCATTATTCTTTTGGACACTAGTGATAGTGTTTTTACTTTAGTAAATGCTCTTCGTTAACCTGATAACATGAAGTGCTAGTATGATAACTTATGCATCATTTTCTCTTTAACTGGATTTTTTTGGTATCTGAGAGTAAGGAGTTGTCAAATTTTATTGTAAGCATATTGCCTGAATGATTCAAAGCTTCTTCTTACTCTTTTGATTGATCAAAACAGGTCATGGAGGGGACTAAATTAATAGCTATTTGTCAGTTGGGTGGTGAATTTGAGACTAACAAAGATGGCTTATTGTCCTATAGAGGCGGTGATGCTCATGCCATAGACATTGATGACCAAGTAAAGTTTAATGATTTCAAGACGGAAGTAGCTGAAATGTTTAACTGTAGTGCTAGTAGTATCTCTCTCAAGTATTTCCTCCCAGGCAATAGAAAGACTCTCATTACCATCTCTAATGACAAGGACCTGAAGCGGATGATAAAATTTCATGGGGATTGTACCACTACTGACATTTATGTAATATTAGAAGACATCGTTCTGCCTGATGTCTCAAACTTGCCCGCCAGTAGGTAGTCTCCATGATTTCTAAGTTTTAATAAATCATTTCATTTGGATGTTTTTATGTAACTTTCACATTTTTTTTTCTAGATCAAGCAGAACAACTTTGTCGGAAGCAGTGGCTCCTGTTGATGCACCTCTTGCTGTTGTGGATGGGGTTGTGGATGACACCATGCAATCTGCTATCCAACTTGCTGGACCTCTTGATGTTGTAGTTGATACTAACGTTCATATTGATGAGGCGCAGATGGATCATGCACTTGATATTTCTCCTATTCTTCCCCTTGTTGGTAATGGAGATGATATGCATGCTAAAGGTGCACAGCAGTGGCAGAATACAATTACTGGGGTGGGTCAAAGATTCAGCAGCGTTCATGAATTTCGTGAATCGTTGCGCAAATATGCCATTGCCCATCAGTTTGCTTTTAGGTATAAAAAGAATGATAGCCACCGGGTGACCGTTAAATGCAAGGCAGAAGGTTGTCCATGGAGAATTCATGCTTCAAGGTTGTCAACCACTCAACTAATCTGCATTAAAAAGATGAATCCAACACATACCTGTGAAGGGTCCGTCGTGACAACAGGACATCAGGCAACTCGAAGCTGGGTGGCCAGTATCATTAAGGAAAAGTTGAAAGTTATTCCAAATTACAAGCCTAAGGATATTGTCAATGACATTAAACAAGAATACGGGATCCAATTAAATTATTTTCAGGCTTGGCGTGGGAAAGAAATTGCAAAGGAGCAGCTTCAAGGTTCATATAAAGAGGCATATAATCAGTTACCCTTGTTTTGTGAAAAGATAAGAGAGACTAATCCAGGCAGTTTTGCAACTTTTACCACTAAGGAAGACTCAAGTTTCCATCGCCTATTTGTCGCATTCCATGCTTCCTTGTTTGGTTTTCTCCAAGGTTGCAGGCCGCTCCTTTTCCTTGACAGTATACCCTTGAAGTCAAAATATCAAGGGACACTCTTAGCTGCAACAGCTGCAGATGGAGATGATGGTGTGTTTCCTGTGGCATTTGCTGTAGTAGATTCGGAAACTGATGATAACTGGCACTGGTTTTTACTCCAGTTGAAAACCGCACTATCAACATCTTGTCCAATAACATTTGTGGCTGACAGGCAGAAGGGTTTAAAGGAATCGATTGCTGAAATATTCAAGGGTTCATACCACAGTTACTGCCTTCGGTACTTGACTGAGCAACTTATTAAAGATTTGAAGGGACAGTTTTCTCATGAGGTTAAGCGGCTTATGATTGAGGACTTCTACTCTGCTGCTTATGCACCAAGGCCTGAAGTCTTCCAGAGATGCATTGAAAGCATTAAAAGCATTTCACCAGAAGCTTACAATTGGATCTTACAAAGTGAGCCTCAAAATTGGGCAAATGCATTTTTTCAGGGTGCAAGATATAACCATATGACATCTAACTTTGGAGAGATGTTCTATAGTTGGGCATCAGATGCTCATGAGTTACCAATAACGCAAATGGTTGATGCAATACGGGGTAAGATTATGGAGTTGATTTATACTCAGCGAGCGGAGTCCAGCCTGTGGATGACGAGGTTAACTTCAGCCGCAGAGGAAAAACTCGAAAAGGAGAGCTTAAATGCTCGTTCTCTTCAGGTGATTCTGTCAGCTGGTAGCATATTTGAGGTTCGTGGTGAATCAGTGGAAGTGGTTGATATTGATAGCTGGGATTGTACTTGCAAAGGGTGGCAGCTTACTGGTACACCTTGTTGCCATGCTATGGCTGTAATTGGTGGTATTGGAAGGAGCCCTTATGAATATTGTTCAAGATATTTCACAACTGAGAGCTACAGATTAACATACTCAGAGTCCATTCACCCAATACCAAATGTTGACTGGCCTGTCCTGAAAGATTCCTCTCAGGTTACAGTAACTGTATCGCCTCCCCCAACCCGTCGTCCTCCAGGCCGGCCTACTACAAAGAGATGCGTGCCACAAGATGTAGTTAAGCGTCAGCTTCAATGCAGCAGATGCAAGGGCCTTGGCCACAATAAATCCACTTGCAAAGAGCTTTTGTAGGGCGGTAGATGAGTTTTTGTAAAGTGTTAAGGTTTGGTAAGTACTGATTGTTTGTTCATAATGCACTCTGTACTACCTCTTTCATGATATCGAAACATCATACTTTTAAGTTGCTCCATACTTTTTTTCACAAAAGAGCTTTACTGTTTTTGTTGACTGCATAATATATATTTACATTTTTGGGGCCCATGTCCACAGAAATTGATTTTCATTGTTAAGTATAGTTATCCTATATAGGCATGTCAACAAACTGACCAAGAAGCTGATCCAGTGTGTTTGCACTGTTCGTTTTCTGTATAACCATAATTTCATACTGCATAATTGAGATGACATGATGGAGTTCTTTTCATGTGATCATTTGCAATTCAACTTATTGCATCTCGTGTTTAGTACACTCTTATGCAAAACTCTAATTTAATGCGTTCATGTCTCATATAACAGGGATGACATTAAACTATTAGAGGCATCAGAATGTGTATATTCAAAACCACCATCAACAGCTGCCAAAAGATACTGCAGTATGGCGCACGAAGTCGATGAATCTGATCCATGATACTCTTAGCATTGCATGGTAGTTGGTATTCTTTTGGTAGATGTACTTTAAATTCTAACTGAGATTCTTAATAACAGGCAATGGACCATGGCAATAATGTTACTGTTAGAGAAACATATTTTTGCTGGATGTAAACATAGAAAAGCATTACTGCTTAAATTTGTTTTGTCTAAAGAAGAGGCCTGCCCAAAATTTTTCAATACTCTCCATCACTGCTGTGAATTCTTGTTATGCTTTTCACCAGTTTTATCTTCAAGCAGATTAAACCAAAGAGTTCCCGGAATCTTGTCATGGCAGACAGACATCTTGTTGAGAGAACCCATTAAGCCATAAAATCAGCTACTGTAGCAATACTCTTGTCATCCATAATTATTTCATTTTTAATGAATTTATAGACATTTTTGTCATAAAAACATTTCGAAAGGCCAAACAAAATAGAATCCTAATCAAGACCATGATTCATTAATATATTATTGTTTAAATAATTATATTTTAAAAAATGATTTTTTACATAATATTGTAGTTCATGATTTTTATTGATTATATAATATAATATAATATCATATAATACTGTATCATAATATATTGTAAATTGATAAATAACAGACTAGCACTGTGTGAGAATACGACGGCGTATATCGTCATGGCGGCGATTTAATTATTTATAATCTGTCAATTAATACCCCAATTTATTGATCTCCCTTATTGTCTGTTCTCTAAAAAGTGTCTTGAAAAATTCTGGCATGAGCATAAACCCTTGAGCCTTGTGCCCTCCACCGCCGCTGCTCCGCCCTTTCTCCGCCGCGATCACCACACCCACCACCCCTTTACCCACTGAAACCCTAAATACAGAATTAATTTTTTTTTAAAAATGAATCTTTCAGTAGTATCCCGACCAAACAAAACCCCAAGCAATAACAGCAACACTGAGGAATGCGGCAATTGCGGGTCTAAAGGCAGTTGGGTTCTCCACCACGTCCGCTTCCGTGGCACTCACCGTCGAATCTGCACCTCCTGTGTCCTCCGCCTGCATCCGGGCTCCTTCTGTCCGTACTGCTTCGCATTCTACGATTCTTCTCCGCCTCCGCCCTCAAAGCGCCTCTCTTGCCACAACTGCTCCTCCTTTACCCACACTCACTGCGCCCCCACCCATCCTATTCCTCCTTATGCCTTTCTATGCCCGCCTTGTGCCGACCCCAATTTCACCTTCGTCAACCTCGATAAGACCAAGAATCGCGCAATTGATAAGAAAATGGCCACTGCGCTTCTCTGCGCGGCAAAGATTTCGGCTTCGTCGATGGCGAAAGCTGTGGCGGTGGCTAGGGCTGAGGCTGAGAGAAGGGTGAGAGAGGCGGCTGTTAGTAGGAAGAAAGCCAGGGAGGCATTGGAGCATGTTGCATTGCTAGCTAAGAGAAAGGAGATGGAAGAGGTTTCTGGATCCGGAAATTTGGGGAAAAGGGAAAGAGAAGGTGTTGATAGAGTCGTCATTGAATCACCCAAGAATGTGGAAGCCGAAAAGCTGAAGAGCAATGGGAATGTCAATAACAATTTAGGAGTTGTAGATAATGGAAATAATGCTGATAAAAAACCTAGGTTGAGCATTATTCATACTAGCAGCAGTGTTAAAAAAGAGGGCTTCACTTCTCTTGACCATAATAACTCTTGAGGATTCTTTTCTAGTGCAGTGAATACTCAATCCTTGAAATTATAGGTAAACATTTTATTTTCAATATGCTGCTCTGATTTAAAATTATGAAGTTGGATTTATTCATTTTATTTTTATTTAGAAATCACCGTTCCTGATTCTAAGTGGGTGGTTTGCAGTTGCATCAGTTGCAAAATGGCTGGTTTCTCTCTGATACAAGGGAAGTTCCTGCGATTTGTTCTTGCTTATGAGAAAAGTACAAATTTTTCACTCGAGTATTGCCTTGATCCAACTCATATATGATGCCTGTGCTTGTGGAGAATCGATTAGGTTACATGTTCATGGATGTTAGATTAAATTCTCGGTAGGCAAGTTCAATTCATTGTTAGCATCCACCCTTATGTATTTTGGCAGTAATACAACTATTTATTCTCTTACTGGCATTTACGTTTGCTCAAGCCCATCAATCGATGAGCCGAATTTGCCGCCATTCCAATTGGGGCTCAAATTGATAATGGAAACATGGCTTTAACTAGTTAATTTATTGGTGAACAAGGACAAATATTATATTGATGGGTGACTGTTCTTCATTTTATGTTTGTCATACTTGTATTTTTGGTTATTTGTCTTTTGGTAAACATAGTTCAACGCGGTCTTATAGTTGGAAAATTTCTTATGAGGTTGATTCCTTGTCATTGTTGTTCATTCATAGATGCAGAATCTACAAATTTATGTTGCAATCAGTACATGGAATCCTTACTGAAGTCAGCAGAGAAACATACAATTCAGAAGAACATCAATTGGATACTTTGGAAAATCTTTTGATATCTGTACTGAGATGAGGTACCTACCTGCAATTAAGATTTTCTTTATTTGGGGACAAAATGATTAGTGAGCGTGGCTATTTGGTATTGCCTTTCTCGTTGACGTATACCATGCATCTCCACTGTTGTATAAAAGTTTTCTTACGGGGAGTACTTGGGTTTGTGCATTAAGGTCAGAGACTCAAGGCCATAGCTTTTCGAGTGCTTTTAATCGGCTGACTAAGGTTATCGGCAACTTGCTTTTTGAGCATGATATACTTGAGTTATCTAAGCTTGAAAGCCACTTGACGAGTGGAATTTGTGCTTCTACAACAATAACAAAGATCTTGGACTTCGACTTGGATATTAGACCGTCTTGTTTTAGGAAAGGAAGTTGCATCGTATTTATGGTCATTTCATATGGTTGTTTGGACCGTGAAGCCGGATTGTTTGTTCTAGGAGTGTTGAATTTTTGCTGGCCAAGGAATCATTCATGGCTGTTTGATTGGCCAGTTTAGTGCTTTGTGAATGACAATTCGTATGTTAAATTCAATTTGCACCTTACTGAATTTTATGTTGATTGAAGAAATAGGTGAGACGTGAACAGGACTATAACTATTCTCCAAGTTTGCTTTTAAGAATTATGTCCCTAGTCAGGATTCTGAATATGGGTGATCTCTTTGAAATGATTGTTGGTACATGGTTGAAGACTAACCATAAACCAAGAACTAACAGCACTATTAACGGATTCTGCCGACAAGGGAGGATTTTCCATGATAATCAAGTAGCACGAAAAGAGAGAAGCATTTATTTTACTCATCTTATAAGATTTTATACAAGTCCTTCCGCTTGCCAATACTGCAAAGCCATAAATACAGATTTTGACAAAGCGGAAAGCGATTAATTAGGCATGTGACTGTGCATAGCTGCATACTGCTTATGAAAGCAACAGAATTGAATTAATGAATGCAGCAAGTGGTATGATGAATCAAACTTGATCAATCAAAATGCATCTCAGGATGTACAAATTCACACTTCTCCTAAGCCCTCAGCAAGTATGTCAACAACCCCATCTTGGATTGCTAAGTTCTTGCATGGCAACATTTTCCCATAACTTTCCTCCCTATCAACCGATCCAATCAACAATCTATGCGTAGTAGCATCTGGAACCCAACCCTTCTCCAACATCAGATCCAGTAATCTACATGCCTCATTCTTACGACCGTCTTTCCACAGAACATTAATCAGAATATTGTACGTTGCAGAATCTAAAACTTCAGTATCAGTAACAAGTCTGTTAATTGTATTTGAAATCAAACTCAACTGAGACTGATTGGCCAGATGCAACAATAGACCGTGCAGTGTGTCCGAGTCAGGAATCAAACCTTCGTTTAACAAAGCATTGAAAAATAAAGCACAATCCTTTACTCGATTTTGTTCAATCATGTTTCGTATCACAATGCAATAGGCTTCTGCATCAAGATTGCAGCCTTTAACCAGCATTTGTGCAAGATATACGAACAGGTTTCTTCCCTTGTCTGATTTAGACAACCCCAGCATAATACTATTGTAAGTAGCATTAGCACATGAAGCACCAGAACCATAAGCCATCTGCTCTAGCCTGATTGCTTCATTAACCATTCCCTTGTTGCAGATACCCTTGATCAGCATACTAAAGGGCAGAGACTGGAGAGAGCATCTATTTGCAAGCATGTAATGAAACACTGCAGTAGCATCCTGATATTTTTGTGCCCTACAAAGAACTTCAATTAGCTCAGAGTAAGAAATAGAACCTATAACCCAGCATTTGGCATGGAGTTGCAAAAATAAACGTAGAGCATCTTCGCATTTGTTCAACCTACAATAACCTAGCACAAGAGCTGCATATGTAGTACAATTAGGAACCAATGACGATGTAATCATTCTCCCAAGAAGTTCACATGCTTTCCTGGTTTCTGCCATCTCACAGAACCATCTGATTAGAACATTCCAAGAATCACAATCAGCTATACTCCTCTCAGACATTTTCTCAAGTATGCTTTTAGCCATAAAAAATTTACCAGCATCGCAACAACCACTAAGTAATGCATTGTATGGAGAAGTTTCAAGGAAATTTTTATCTCCCAAGAACTTCAATGCCTCGTTTATCTTCCCTAACTTAGAAAAAAGATTTACAATATCAACAAGAACATTACTGTCAGGTATGAAACAACTTCCCACCATCTCTTCAAGAAGGTTTACTGCCTCATCTAAACAAAGGTTTTTGCATAAACACTCTATCAAAGAGCTGTAAATTATTGAATTTGGGACAGAATTAGAGGTTCGCATCATAGTAAATAACCTCAATGCCTCTGGCATTTTATTTTCTCTACAAAGCAAAGGTATTATAAAAGTATAAAATCTCAATTCCGGCTGGCACTCAAGTTTTAGCATTTCATGCAAAATGATAATAGAATCATTCACTTGATTATTCATAACAAGACCTTTTATAACTATCTCGAAGGTCTTACTATTAGGACTACAACCTTTCTTGTCCATTCTCCTATACTGATCCAAAGCAGAATCAAATTTCCCAGTCTCAAACAAAACCTCCAACAAATAATTCAAAGTATCAATATTAGGTGCAACTCCTGCTTTCACCATTTCCTTGTAAACAAACACCACATCTTGAAAGCCTCTCCTCTCCTCTACAAGAGCTTCCAAAATAATATTAAACAGATCAATATGAGGCCTATGACCACCAGAAATCATATTAACAAGCACGCCTATCGCTTCATTTAGCCTACAATGTCTAATAAACGATTCAATCAACGAAATAAGAGCATGTTCTGCACCTGAGCATCCATTCTTCACCAATTTTTGACAAAAACCCTCCATTTCCGAAACATTGCCAGCCATACCCAGCTTCAAAATTATCCAGTAATACGTATCTGCAGTGTGACAAAAACGTTTCTGAAGGGAGGCCCATTTGAATATCTTAACAGCAGAGTTTACATCACTGGTACTTTGCAGAATCTTAACTAAGGTATCTGGGTATAGTTTATTCGTCAAAAATTGAATCTTTGCATCGAAATCCGTTGTGTTTGATATGGGTTGATCAATTTCTAGACTAATCTGAATGCTGTTAGTGGAGGAAATTGAAGGAGTTGATTTTCGATTGACCCATCTAGAAATTCTCCTTGGAAGCGTCAAAGGAGAGAGCATCTCAGTTTCCCCTATTTCTCTTTTGCTAAAAGATCATGTAAATCGCACCAAAGCAGAAGAAGAACATAGTAAGATTGGTGGCTAACCTTGGAATTGAAGCATCAAAGAGAGATTCAGTTAAACTCCAGGAAGCTGGGAAATTTCCCGCACGAAATTGGAGGAGTTCTTGGACGAGATTGGTGTCCAGGAGGAGTTCTTCTCTAGTCCTTGGAGGAGTTTGCAAAGGCACGGTGGCGCAGAATTTTCAGTTTGCTCTCTGATTCAAGTAATTTAAGGGTAATTTACATAAACTACTGTGTAACAATAAAGTCCCTTTCCACAATTCGTAACATTGGAAAAATATTGGCCATTATCGCGAGGGTATGAGAGTAAACGAGAGAGTTGAGGGTTGATGGAAGCAAATGAGAATAGAATAAGAGAAAGTAAATATGGTAGAGTAAATTAAATTTATTTTTATTTACTTTCTATTATATTATTTAGTATATTTAAAATAAAAAGAAGAGTAATTGAGAATAAATTATTTATAATTTAGAAAAAAATATTATATATAGAGAGTAAATTTAGAGTTATTTTCATCGATTTTTAAACTGAGAGTAACTATTTTGAAGTATATAAAGTAACTAGTTATTCTCACAGAATTTATACTCTCCGTTACTCTGTATTTTTTATAAAATAAACAGAATAATTCAATTATTTTTATTTGCTTTACTCTCTTTTACTCACATTTATCTCATCCAAATCAAGGCTTGATTCATATAACAAAAAAGGCTTTTTAATTTATTATTATAGGTTTAGGGTTTACATATCAATACTCTGTTGAAAGTATTGAGCTGACAGTAAAAAAATATATGAAAATCTTAGCTTTAAAATTTATCTCAAGAAGCATATCTGAGCCAACTATAACTATCCTTGAAAAATGATTTATAAAACCTGTAAGCTAATAGCATAATCCAGATTGTTATTTAAAGGGAGAGAGTAATGATAAAAGAAAAGAGAAGTTTTAAAAACTCATAACTTATTAATATCAAATATGAATACCAGAAAAACTCTGATCTCTCCATTACAATACATGTACCTTATATGGGTATGAAAATAAGATAACATAAGATTAATAGGATTCACCGTTGTCTATCACTTTATTTGTTTATTAATAAATGAGATGGTGACATGTTCATATCTTCCGAATCTAAATCCTGTTGGTCTGCTTCCGATTCGAGTTTTTTTTCAAAAACAGCTAAATAATCTTGTATGCTTGGATCATTTGTGAAATTATTGTCAAACAGTTCTAAAAAACTCCATGGATCTTGAGAGTCTTCAAACCAAGAACTTTGAGATTCAGAATTTGATGATTCAGCTGTGTCTAGAATTGGCACATGTAGCTTAGGAGGATCAATATGATTCATCTTACAGAGTGCTAGATGAAGTTAATTTTTGATCCTGGGATTTTCTGTTGGATCCGCCAGGTCAAATGTGTGCCAATGGGACTCTTGATTTTGAGTCCAGAGGATTTGTTGAGTGAAATTCCAGATATATGGCCCAAGGAAAAAGTAGATAAAAGTATAATTCCTGGGGAATAAGAGGAACTGGAGGAGGTAAGAAACGATTTTTACCAAGTTAGAAACGATTTTTAGTATAAAGCAGAGTATTAGTGCCTTAGAAGTAATTTTGAAAATAAAATCTTCAATGGCTGAAAACGTTATTTTGTTGAGCATTTGAACTTTTGTTCTTTTCAATTGAGACCTTAAGAATGGGAAAAATCAGCATCCATTGCATTCTGCCTGTTAGGTAATTCCGGGATCAAGTTCAAAACTTTTCAACTAACAATAAAATTGAAAGCCGAAGAAATAAGAGGGGGAATTTAATTAATTTGTTGGTAACTATGTTTTAAGTCCAATTTGATTTAACACTCTCCTCCAGTAATCATTGTCCAAGTAATCAATGTCCACTAGACAAGCAAGCTCCATCAGACAAATAAACCTTTGATTTCTTATAGCATTTGCTAAGCTTCTATGCTTGGATTATGAGAAGTGAATAACTGTTCTTTGTTGCGATCAGAATGTTCATGTGGTGTTCAATCCCTGGGGGCAGACTGTTATCATCTGCCAACAATGAAAAATTTTCAACATTGCCTCAGAACATATCCTCTGAAATATGCATCTCAGTAGATAGAAAAATGTGTTTTTATATATTGCTTTTATTCAAGAAAGGCATACAGGACACAGGAAAAGAAGCTTATCTAATGCTTTGATTCAGGACATACATGACACTATCCAGACACCACTAAGAAAGGAAGTAATAACAGATACAAAGGTGTTAAACCTCCCAAGTTACTCACTTAAGCTTATATAGTACAGATTTACACTCAACTAAAATTTTAAAATATAACCAAAAAGAAATATCGATTACTAAACTAGTTGATTCGAAAAATAGTTCACCTCTTCAAACGACATTGTTACGGCATCTATCTCCACAGTATAAACCATCATTTCCTGTTGAGTTTTCTGATTCCAACTTACTTCTTATGGCCGCATAAGCTCCCATTTAAAAGAAGTTCCCAACTTTACAGAATTTGCTTTACAACTTAATACTTTCAATCATATCTCATCTTCTATTTTCTTCATGTAGTCAAGCTTCCAGCCACATTTTGAGGGACATATCAAATTTCAGAATCCAATTTTTTCATTATGTGCAGCTAGGTTGAACTCATTTCAAGTCATCAACTCCAATGATTGTTTGAGGTAATGAATAAAGAACTTAATCCCTCTAAGTGAAGCACATAAAAGGGCTATTGAGGGGTCATAACAATCCAAAATCTGGCAATTAAATAATATTTCCTGCAAAGGTTCTTCTGATGGCTTGAAATGCAGCAAGTATGATCTGATAAAGCAAATCTCACAAAAACCGTGAAGATGCAAGAAAATATATTTCGGCGGATTAAGGCTGATGCTGCAGTACCTGCATATCAAAGGAGCAGCTTCACAAAGCAAAAGCAGGTGTATTCGCAAACAGCAACAGTCTTTGAAATTTGTTTTCCGGGAATAAATTGTCTAGGCTGGGTTCATTTATTTGTTGATGATCCCATCCAGTTGGAGGCTCCATGTAAAAGCAGTCGCCATGCTTGCTTTGTGTTTGCCACAGGCATAGTAATCCACAGGCATAACTTGAAGCAATCCACAGGCATAAGGCCTACAAAAACACAGCAGTCTGGTGATCAGGTCCATGAGTGGCACACATACTTGGCCTGCGCAAGAATTTACCATGGGATGCCATAATATCACATGAAAGGTTGTCCAGGCTCTTCTTTACAATGTATTACTTGAGTTGGACTTAAAACCTTCGCCAGACTGAGAAATTAAAATAAAGATAAAATATTCCTCTGCACCTACTATACCACCAACAATCAACTCCAATATAACTACCAATTTCTACTTCTCGTAAAAAAGGCTCATGCTGTTCATTCTTTGCCAATCATGACCAAGTTTAGTGCCTCTTTAACTATCTACAGAGCCCTTTTAGTTCCCATGCCATCAGTTGAACTTATTGAACACTTGTAGGCCATAAATCATTGTTGGCCTCTGCAAGAGTAATGGTGAGCGGTTGCCATCCTGATGGATGATGTACAATCCATTTCTTAAGGGCAACTGCCATGTTTAACAACTGAAGTACATTACCCAAAGCAAGTTGTTTCAAGCACATACTCTTCAAAATAGTAGCAGCTTCATACCTGTATAAATAAATTAAAGGGAATATAGGTCAGCATCCTCACAATTAGAGAAACTTGGAACCCCAAACTAACCCCAAGTGAAGCGATAACATTTACCTGCATTGAGAGGACATCATTGCAGATCGTCCAGCAGGGGATGCCAGAAATTTTTGAATTTCATCCCATGTTGCTTTTGGGTATTCTTTAGGATTACCACCAATAGGGTTCACACATTTCCACAGTTTTTCATTCTTACCAACATACAACTGCACAGCTCCTAAGTTTTGCTTCATGACCATCTGCTGGTCAATAGCACTCTCAAGAGCCTTTTTAATGTCAGTATTGCGATGTTTAGGATCTCCATATCGTATGCAATCAGCTATATTTGCTTCAGTTGGCATTATCTTTTCACTTTTAAGGGTGTTCAAGGCAAGTAATACAACTCCTATAAGGCCTTGGATATATTCTGGAGGTTTTGGACATCCTGGAGTTCCCCATATAACATTAGCAGCAGCAACATCAGTAGCTGTTGCTGAAGAAGAACATGGTGGATTCTCTGGCAAAACAGGGTATCTATTGTTCAATGTCTCATTGTATCCTGATTGTGCATTCTGCATCTTACGTCCATTTTGTGAGTTATTTAAATTCACAGGCTTTGGAGCTTTTTTCTTTGATTCATATTTTTGTTCTCCATTTCTTCTTTGAGCAGTTGAAGGGTTGTGGAAGCTGGTCGGATATCCAGAAATATTCAAGTTGCCTATATCAGGAACATTTACAAGAGGTGGTGAGGGAGTGGTTTTTCCATTGGGCCTAGTAGGTAGTAGAGTAGGAGGAATAGGAGGAGGATGGGTTTGACTAGGTCCGTGCAAAGCACCTGCTGTAAAATCAGGTCGCATAGCTGACACGTTGGGCCTTATCGGCTGGGGATAGTGATGTTGATGGTTACCACGAACATGAGTGACATCACTCCAAGTTAAGTTAGGATTTTCAGGAAGAAAATCTGGAGGAGGTCCACTGAGGGGAACTTTTGGGACATAAGGACCAGGTTGGTAAGAGTTTGAATTAGGCTGATCTTCTTGGTTCCAGAAAGGTGGCAAATTTGATGTTTTTGATACATTTGTTTGGTTCAAGCTTCTTCGAATAATTCTCCCTTTCTGTTTATTTATGTAAGTTCTCTGATTTCCCACCAAGAGATTATCAAGATGTGAATCTGCTGGTTGCTTTGTGAGAATGCCATCAGAAACTGGAGTCTGTAATGTGTCCGAACTAGAAGTACAATTATTATTACTGAATTGTTGTAAATCACCAGCTGATATGGGTGGTCCACCAGCAAGAAGACTCGTCCAGAGCCATACACTCCTAGCAGCTGCAATGAGAGGTGCAGATGCTCTGTGGGGCTGTGCCAAAAGAATATTGTACCTCCTCATCCGCAACTGATGGAGAGCATTAGAGAAGTCACGATCACCGGAGATTAACAAATAGTTAGCAGGTGCAGGATTGTCCACCGCCCAGAATAACATATCCACAAGGATCTTCTTGTCACTAGCATCCTTTACACCTGTTGGCACAAAACTTCCCTAACTATGAGAGAACTATATCTAAGAACCAAAAAGAAGAAAATAGCAGAAGCATACAAATATTGATTAAAAAAAATAACACTGTGGCGTATAGAATCAAATCAAATCGTAATCGTATGAAGAGGCCTTGAAACAAAAAACTGTTGTCATGGTTTCCATTTAGTTGCTAGGAAATCTCTCATTACTTGTGGCTCGCACAAAAGTAAGACAATCGCAAAAATTCCTATAAGGGTACATATATATCATAAATCTTCCATATCCAGAAAGGGAAACTGTACGTCTCACTAGCTCTCTCTTTCTCTCTCTTTGTGTGTGCACAATAACGAATTCATACTCAAAAAACTGAGCTCTTTTTCCACAAACACTTATAACTACTGCTGCCTAAATGAGTAAACAGATTCACAACTCAAAAAGAAAAGACATAAGACCTCAAGCTCAACAAATCAACAGTTACACATTGAAATCGATCCAGATTTTAGTATCATGGACCCAGTAAATCAAGATCTAATCTTTCTACTATGAGAAACAAAGTAGAAACATCAAATACAAAAAAAAAAAGGATCAAAATAAGTACCAGCTGGTACATGATTGAGAGCGATGCCGGTACTAGAGAGAGCCTGCTGAACAGCGGAGTGAATCCGATGAGTATCCCCATAAGCAGAAATCGAAACAGGCCCACAGTAATTCATCTTAACCAAAGCAGAGCTTATGTTCTGTGCAATAGCATGTGGATCACAGTCTCTGGGCACTTGACAATTCTCTATATCCCACCATACTGAAATCTTCGCCGTCATGTAGTGTGGCTCTGCTCCGCCTTCTCCGCCCATAATTTCTCCGATCAGTCTTTGATTAGCTAGAGAAAAAAAGGGTAAAAACGAAATTGAAGATAAGGGTACCCAGTAGAGGCCAAGTTGGCAGCGGCGATATACAGAAGGTATCGAATTGGCGTCTAATGGAGTTATACCCTTCTCACATAATGAGATTTGGTAAAAAAGAAGGTGTTTGCTTGGCCGCTATAAAGGGGAAGAGAATTCATTAGGACATGAAATTGTATATTACGTTTGTGTCCCTACCCAGCACAACCGTGCAATCGTTTGGTCTGCTACTGTGTCTTGTCTGGTCCGGACCGGTTCAGTTTGGTCCATCTATGGTCTGACCGGATATGGTAATTATTAATAACTCTAATTTAGAAAAAAAAAATTTAGGGTAACTCTTATTTATAAATTTTTTTTTAGGGTAATAATTTAGAAAGTTCTTAGTAAAGAATTAGAGAGCACTCGTAATGGAAACTAAGTAATTGACCATTCAGAAAAAAAAAAAAGAAAACTATAGATTTCTGTTGTGATTTAAAAAATAAATATATAAAGATATTGAAAATTGCAATTCATAAAAGAGAATATTTTGTGATAAACGAAAAAAAAGGTTTTTTATATAAAAATAATCAAATATTCATAAATTAAAAAATCAGTCCTGATTTAATTAAAATAATTTAATTTTAAACAAAAATTATTGCTAGTGATTTTATTTGTTTTATAATAAGGTGTCTTATTTTTCTCTCTTCATTAGTCGAATTCTTTTACATTAGGCAATTTCTTTAATTTACGAGTTAAATTCGTCTTATAAAAAGTATAAATTTATTAAAACTTAGAGTCAGAGATTTTATTTGTTAGCTTGAAAAATTTTTCATCTTATAGGGTTGGTGATTGTATTTTTAAACTAATTTATTCAAAAAAATATTTATATATATATATAAAAGATAATAATTTTTTTATTACAATTTACATTATATTATTATTTTTCTCGATTAATATATGCACCTTTTTTTGGGGGGGGAGGGACCAAATCAGAAATTAAATTGGCATTTCGGTTTAGCATTAGTCAGTCAACCGCCCGTTGAGTGGCTGGGCTGGACCTGTAGCGCACGGTTTACTTGACTTTTGTTGCCCTTTGATCCAGCTGTCTTTAGCCCATTGTCGCCACGCCATCATCTGCCAATTATAGAGTGCCATGTCAGCATGTGACCTGGTCATTAATTTAATGGATCTGCTTAATTTCTGCAGCCCATCCTACGGTCCTGTAATTTTCTATATTGACTTAACTCCTTTTTCCTCCTCCCTTCTTTTATTTTATATTCCTTTCTTATAAGAAAATTAAATTCATTGTTGGAATCTTAATTTTGAAGATAACGTTCTTTAATATTTAAAAATTATTTTTTCCGCACCATTTTAAAAAAATATATTTTTTTATTTTTTTTATTTTATTTTATTACACTTTAAATATTTTTTTGAATTGAGTGATAAATTTACATGTTATTCCACTTTAAATATATTTTTAAAATTTTGAGTGATAAATTTAAATGTATACTTTTATTTGTTATATATTTTATTAAATATTTATTTTTTATCATTTTATATTTTTAATTAAAATTAAATAATTTTTTTTAAATATAAAAATGTATTTTTATCACTTACTATAATTTTTTATAAATTTGATATATTTTAATTATTTTTTTAATTTTTATGAAAAATATAAAAGTATTTTTTTAAAATAAGACGGAAATAATATTAAATTCATATATCATTGACATACCGTACACAAGTAAATATTAATTGTTTGATGATTTATCATTCTTTATCTAATGATTTAAATTTAGCTATGTACTGCATGCCGGAGGTACATAATCATCCCCCAACAATTACAGCATATGCTTAAAAAAGGAGAAAGAGCAAAAGTTTATTGGAGCCAACAATGCAATCTCTTCTCCCTTCTCCGAAACAATAGGAAATAACTTATCTCACCCATTTTTGGATTTCGATCGGATCTTCTTTTTTTCCCTTATCCGAAACAATGGGACTCGTTTTTTGATTTGGATCGGATCTTTTTTTTTCCCTTATACAAACTCAGAGAAATTTACAAATTGATTTGTAAATTTTTATGCGGATTGAGATCATACTTATAAATAAATTTTACTATCCAAGTTCGTAATATTTTTGTGGATGGGCGGGTCGGTTCACATGGGTACCCGAGCCCATAAATAACTCTAGGTGTAACCGATGGATGGAATTACTTAAGCAATAAGAAATTTCTTTTCAAGAACAAAAGTCGGCAAAAGTGAACAAATATTTTTCTCAGCCAATAATTAAAAAGAAAATAGCCTTCACAAATCTCATTTTAAATAAAGGCAAAGGTATGCATCCAATAAATTCATTATCCTGTTTTCGGCATGTTAGTGTTTTTTCTTTTCAAATAAAACTAATTTATAGCCAAATCAAGGTTATGGGAGGACATTTCACAAAAATCATTACATAATTAGGAAACATAACCAACCATAGTTAATTAAATGTTTTAGTTTGCGAAGGTTATGTTACTTGATTAATATATAACAACCGAACCAGATAATCGGGCTACCTCGATCAGCCCAATTATTAGATCATTCGGTTATCTTGAATTCGAACTGATATCACAACTAAGTCATTTCAATAAGCTGCATTTGGAGAAGAACTCTTAAATACTTAAAGTGAATATAATTCTTATTTTGAAAACTTAACTTCCTAATCAAACTATATTATTTTTTCAATGAGAATCCTATGGACATCATAAATCTTTTGTAGTTAAGAAATCAAATCCTAATTAAGATAGAATTCGTGTTCCTATAAATAAACGCAATACCAGGTAATAGTCTCTTTTTTAATCAATTTTATTTTTAAATACATTTTTAAAATTTTTTACTTACTTGATCGCCGAATAAATTTTTATTTTTAAATATTTGAGTAGCAATGAAGAATGTTTTTGTGTAAGTTCAATTCAAATAGCAGTCCGAAATTCGAACTGTTATCAATATATATAACTATGTAGGGGTGAGAAAAAAATCGAAAATACGGTTAACCGTAAAATTAGTCCGAAATCGAATCGATTCTTACGGTTAACCGATTCGATTGATTTAATTACTGTTTTTATTTTTTACATTTTTTGTTAATGGTTATGGTTTAAATTTTTAAGTACCGGTTAACCGTCAATCTACGGTTATCCGGTTCATATATGTACCTTAATTTTTTATATCTTCAATTTGTTCTATTTCTCTATAAAATTTACATAAAATAATACTTTAAATTATATTTTTATTTTTATACCTCATTTTTTATATTTTTCTATAAAATTTATATAATATTTTAAACTAAAATTAGATTATATCATTCTCTTTAATTATATAACAATATTTATATATAATATACAATTAACTTTTATATATTTTTTTTTATCATATATTGGTGTTCATATTTTACTTAATAACATTTAATTACATTATTTATACAAATTTTTTGACTTAGAATCAAATATAATAATTTTCAATAAATATCAAATTTATTTTATAATATTAACTATTAATTTATAAAACGTGAATTTTGGCTAGTAAATTATGTCTGTTTCGTAATTTTTATATTAAATTACTTTACACATTGAAAATTGAATTAAAATTTATCTAATTTTTTTATAGTTTTATGTTATAAGTTTGAATGGTTAACCAAACCGAAAAATCGAAATCGATGAACTGCAATAACAAGTTTGCGTAGAGATATACGAACCCGCGACTTCTAACATTTTTAGTTGAGTGTTACATGCATATATTGGTATAAATATAAATATATTATGTGCATAAAATAATTCTATAAAAACCATAATATGCACCATTATTTTGATAAATTAATCACTTATAATAAATTCTATCAGTAAATAATATATTTTCTAGATTTCTACAATTTGGAATCAAATGATTAAAAGAGGTTACATTTAGAATTAATAGACACATTTTATTTAAAAAAAAAAAAAGAGAGAGAAAGAGAGAGACATTTTATAATTTTCATTTTGAAAATGGACAAAAGCCAAAAATAAATTTGAAGAAAAGCCCATCAACGTTGAAGTGGGAACCCAAGCCCATCAAGCATCACGGTCGACATTAGCATCCTACGGTCTCAACACATCCACGTGTTAAAATCAAAGTGGTCCAGCTCAAAAATTTCAGATTTGCCGCGTTGCAAGTCAAACGGGGGAATCTGGACCCTAGCTTCGGATTTTGTCAGTTCACAAACCCGAGGTTCGGAAGCTACGAACCAAAACCCCCAATGAGAAAACCTCAAATCCGAACCTAAACTCATTTTCTCACTCCTCTGTCTATGCTTATGACATGTTGCTTATCAGCTGCTTACCATACCATAAAAGACAAAAACCTCAACATTAATACAAACAAATAGACGCCTCAATTTACTGCTCCCCGTATTCCTCCGATTTCCATTTCCAGCCGCTGATCTTATCGGAGGCCAAAATCATCACCTTGTTACGGTTTCCGATAAGAGTGTTAGCTTGAATCTCAGCTGTTTCTAGTTAAGTAAGGTGAGTGTTAGCTTGAATCTCAGCTGTTTCTAGTTAAGTAAGGTGACGGCTTTTCTCTCTTTCTTCCATTTATTTTGTTTTAATTTTTCTTTTTATCTGAAATCTTTAGCTGTTTCCTTTTGCTGATGAACGTTTTTTTTTTCCCGAATCTTGATCTTTACGGTTGCTGTTTAGAGTAGTAACAGCTGTGTTATTAAGTTAGATTGGCTTTTCAAGGTCCTTTTTGTAGTCTTTTTCTTTCTTTTGATTCTCAAATCTGTCTCCTTTATGCGGGTTTTCTTATTGGTATTCCCTTTTCTTTCCGGCATTTTGATTTTTTTTCCCGAGAAAATTAAAGAGTGCTTGGTTGTTTTGAATCTAGAGTTTAAAGTTTGAATTTTTATTGAATATTGCTTGTTTCTCTCTCTACACTCTTCGCATTTATTTAATGGATGAAAGTGACATACCCTTTACGTGTTTGCATTTCTCTCTCTCTCTCTCTCTCTCTCCCTTCATAATGCTTGAGGTTGAGAGAAGGTGCGGTGTGAGCCAGATAAAATAAATTGGATTTTTTTTTCTTTGATGAAAATTTTCCCTAAAAAATGATAATTGCATGATATGGATTGTTTCAATTTGACATGGATGGATTTCGAATCTCTCAACTTTCGAAATACTTAAGACAATTCTTTACTACATTAGACTACAGTTGCCGTAATTGCTGGTCAAATGTTAGGGAATATAATGGTTTTACCCTTATTGGGTGCCGTTTATATTCAAAGCCTAACTACCAACTTCACATGCAGGTATCAAAGACCATAGCTTTCACTTGAAGCACTGTATAGACTCAAAGAATTCATTATATCCATCTGTATCTGATGTTCAAGAGCCTGTTCATAGTCATCGTTTGATTGAAATCTACAAGCCCTGATGTCTGTTTTGGAAAAACCATCTTCAAGTTCATCAATTTCATCATCACCTTCAGCTTCCGTACCGGTCAGAGAGCTTGATCCATTGCTGAAGGATTTAAACGAGAAGAAGCGGAGTTTTAGGCGCAACGTCGTTTCACTAGCTGTCGAGCTAAAGGAAGTTCGTAGCCGCCTTGCATCTCAAGAACAAACATTTGCTAAAGAAACGTTAACAAGACAGGCATGTGATTTGTGGGTTTGGGTTATTTTTGTATTGTTTATGAGTTCTTGGTTTAATAATTATGGTTCCGTTCCTCGAGTCTTTTAATTGTGGGGTATAGTGGGTTTTGTTTATTCAAAATTGAGGATTGTGTTCTTTTTGGTTTTTACAGGAAGCAGAGAGTAAGGCAAAAACCATGGAGGATCAGATTTGTGAGTTGCATAAAAGATTGGAGGAGAGAAATGTTCAACTTCAGGCTTCAGCTTCTGCTGCTGAAAAGGTCCCACTCATACTTACATTTTTAACTTTATTTTAGTTGCCTTTTTGTATTTCCTGATTGAATCCTGCTTTTGATTGATTATTTGATATTTGAACATGGTTCGATAATGGAGTTGTTTGTCATAGGATTCAATTGATCCGGATTGTGATGTTGTTTTTAGTGCATCTTATCATTCGATCCGTGTCTCTTATCCTCACTCTTTTGCTTGCCTGTAAATGTTTTAGATTCTATTGTTTGTTTTCTTTGACGGAGCCCAAAAGACGAAAGGTTATTTACATGAGTGTTTTGAGTTTGCAACATTATTCCCCTTTATTTTGTTGCTTCAATAATTGAAGAAAGTTATGTCCTTGGATTAAATATGGTTGCATATATTCTTAGGTGTTAGGTTGCCTGTTAATATTGTGGCTTCATTAAGAAAGATAGTCAATACAGCTTGCACCATTGTCTTTAGGATAATTGTGCTACTAGTTCAGGTTAAACTAATTTATGTTCTAGTAGATTATATTTGGTAAGTCGAGGTTTAATTAGAAATTAATCAAACTTTAATTTTTCATAAACTGGACAAGGTAATTGAAAGCATTGATTCAAGTTCAAAGCCTTGGTTAAATGACTAATTATAAATTAACTTAGTTGAATGACTGCGATTAATGTTTGTAATTTGATAGAGACCTTGTGGTCCCCTATGCATCAGATCAACTCCATTTCTAACAAAATTTTATTTTGGCATGGCCTTCTTAAGTACTAAACTCTGCCTGGGAACCAAAACTTCTTATATGTGAAAATGTGAAAAAAAAAAAAAAGAATCAGAATAGAACATAAATGAATACATATTCAGCATATTTGGTTGGGGTTTCTTTGTGATTCTTTGGTCGATCTTCCTCACATTTGCATTGGGTACAAGTTATAATAATAGTGATTTAATTGAGATAACAATTAACATGGAATGATTTGAGTGATATAATTAACGAAGTCTATTGACTACTAAAATTTAGTAAATAAATTAAGCGGCCATGAATGATATGCTCCACAAAAGTTGATATATGATGACTATCAAGTGAATGATGAATTAAAGATATTAAAAGTCAATATGTTGAGGCACAAAGCATCATGACTTTCTTGCTTAAAAACAAGCTGTGTTCCAATAGGACCATTTTTCTCTTTGGTTATAATTTATTATTTGCAAAGTTCGATGCTTTGATATTCTGATTCCAAGTCTATAATGGAAAACAGTACTTCAGTGAGTTAGACGGTCTTAGATCTCAGCTTGCTGCCACTCAAGCTACAGCAGATGCAAGTGCTGCATCAGCTCAATCAGCTCAGCTTCAGTGTTTAGCTCTGATAAAGGAATTACATATGAAGAATATTTCATTAAAAGAGCATGAGGATCGTGTCACTAGGCTAGGAGAGCAATTAGACAATTTACAAAAAGATCTTCAGGAAAGGGAATCATCGCAAAAACAACTGAAAGATGAAGTTTTTAGGATAGAGCAAGACATCATGCAAGCTATTACCAAGGCCGGAGCTGGCAAAGATTGTGAACTAAGGAAATTACTAGATGAGGTTTCACCAAAAAATTTTGAGAAGATCAATAGACTTTTGGTTGTTAAAGATGAAGAAATAGCCAAGCTTAAAGATGAAATAAGAATAATGTCTGCCCATTGGAAGCTGAAGACCAAGGAATTAGAAACACAGGTTATATATCTTCCAACTTTTACCCTATTTGTTTCGGTCTTCATTAAAATGACTATTTTTTTTTCAAATGTTTGGTGCATGGACTAACCTATGAGATTTAATTTAACATGTTTGTTAACAGTTAGAAAAGCAGCGACGAGCTGATCAAGAGCTGAAAAAGAGGGTGTTGAAGTTGGAATTCTGTCTTCAAGAAGCTCGTGCTCAGACACGAAAGCTCCAAAGGGTAATTGGTCGATTCTTTATTATTCTTTTCAAGAATAGAATTGTGGCATCAACAACCATAGATATCTTCCTCCTGTGTGCCATTTTACATGCAAGAAGGGCATCACGGATGCAAATTGTACCGGTCCTGTTCTAACATCAACTAGCTATAATTGAGTAGATGGGCATATCTGTGTTTTGCTAGTGGCCATTTTGCTTAGTGAACCATTAAAGGTCATAATCGATTTTCTTGATCTGCAATCAGTTAAGGGTCCACAACATTATATTGTCTGTGGTTATTCATGATTTGCTATTATGCTATAAATCAAAGTTCATGGGCAATGGCAACTTTATTTTGAGGGAATAGCTATTGGTGCTATTTTTGTTCAAGGGGTATAATTACCTATTATGAGCAATTTTTTGTATTTATTGTAACAGATGGGGGAGCGTAGGGACAAAGCTTTGAAAGAACTAAGAGAACAGTTAGCAGCAAAACAACAGTCTGTAGCAGAGGCTAATATTGAAAAGCAAAATTTCTGGGAAAGTTCTGGCTTCAAGATTGTAGTTTCCATGTCAATGTTGGTCTTGGTGGTATTTTCGAAGCGATGAAATAAGTATATTGTTTAGTTGTGTATAAAAATGTCTTGATACTTGAGGATAGGGTTGTAGAGGCCAATGAGCATTTAGAAATGCTCAGAGTAGAAATTCTTATTTAATTGTAGTTGCAGTTGGTTAAGTTGCCCTTTCTATGGGTGACCTTGTTGCTAGAGTGCAAAATAGTTTGAACAGATGCTGGCGACAACAACCCTGGAGCATGGTTTAAAAAATAGTAAACTCAAAAAATGTTATGTTTCCACAAGGTAAACGGCATTGCATCGAGTAATTATGTAGTCTCTAGTTCATCTGGTATTAGGACAGTTAATTATAGATCTAGTCAAAGACAACATGCAGTGTTGAGATGAAGTTAAATGTCTGTTGCAACGGTGCTCAATTTATATTCAAAGATATTCCAATGCATATATAGAATCCAATGCAGATATTTGACTAATAAATCCATAGGAAACCATTCACGTTTTGAATGGAACAGCGCTCGCCTTTTGACCAATTGGTAATTTGCCAGTTTGGCCGCCATTTTCTAGCCGTTACAGAAATAGATGACAAATTACGTTCCATAATTGGTTTTGGCGTCCTGGAGCTGTTGTGGTGATCTAGCCTTAAGCCAACAGTAACTATCACATGCCAAGCCAATAATACACTAGTGCCTGGAAAAACTTTTATGCAATGCTTTCCTTATCAGTCTCAAGGTCATATACCGTGTTCCTATTAGTACTCATTTTTATATATGTTTGTAAGTTTATTTTTAAAACTGGAGCAATCAAGTGTAATACAAATGCTAAGCTAGAAATTCTGCTACTTTTCAAAGATATACACGAACAAAAATGCCCTCATACTGCTGCTATTCAATCTCATTTACCACCAATAGCATCCTATAATTAAACATGTAATTGTGTTTCATCTGGAAATAAACTTGTACCTTACGAAGTAAACATCTCTACATTCTGCTCAAGCTCAAGCATTCCCATTAACCTTTACCAGGACATAGGTGTCATAATTTAGTCTTGTCAAACACACCTTTCTGGTCTTTTCTGTAAAGGGGGCATCTCTGATCTGCTGTTGAACCATGACCTTCCACCCAATTCATATACACAGAAGTGTCATTAACTCTACATGTGCAGAATGAACATTCTGGCAAAGAAGAATGTTGTCATTGCAATGCTGCCAATGGATGGTTGCAGAGTAGCAGTCTTTGACGAGGAAGTGGTTACACCAGGAGGGACATAGGACCCCAAATCTGCTGGAGAACCTAATCCAGGGCTGCTTGAGTTCAGCACTGATGGTGGAGTAACAGTTCTGCAGAAAAGTGCAGAGTTATGCCATTAAGCTATGAAAAATAGTCCTAAATCAAAGAACTATGAAACTGCACACGTTACCCTGGTGCTCCGTTAGCAGGAGTTGATGGTGTTGTTGCAGGATTTGTAGTAGTTGGTGGTGGCAGTGCTGTTGTTGACGGTGGTGGCAATGCTGTTGTTGATGGTGGCGATGCTGTTGTTGACGGTGGTGGCGATGCTGTTGTTGACGGTGGTGATGATGATGATGGTGGTGACGATGACGATGAGGATGATGATGATGATGATGATGGAAATACGCATGAACCGGTGCCTGTTGCAAGGGTCTTAGATCAAGACAATCATGAAAATTTGAACCATGAGCAAGTCAAAGAAGATTACTCACTCGGATTAGTGCTGATTACAGTGCCTGTTCCTCCAAAATCGCAGCTGGTTGCCGCAGGACTCTTCTGATAGTAACTATTAAACGCAAAGGAGGCATGGTTTTGCAGAGTATTTGGCATATAACAACTACCACCTTGCTGAATTTGTGAACAATCAGCACCTCCCATTCCACATGCATAGTCCAATGCTGCTTGAAGTGCAGATTCTGGTGCTCCATTCTTGGCTACACACCAGCTTTGTCCTGGAATTGCTGGAGCATTTGTTGTTGCAGGAGGTGCAACAGGATTTGTGACTGGTGTTGTGACCGGAACATTTCCCGGCGGGGCAGGATATGTTGTAACAGGATTAGTTATTGGTTGCCCGCCAGGAACCGTTACAGGGGTGGGAGTGGTCACTGGGTTGGTGATTGGAGCTGGTGGACCAACAGAAGTATTTGTAGGAGGCACCATAACTGGTGTGGTAAAGGGGATTGGTACAGGAGTTGATGCAGGATTAGCTGGTGTTACAGTGACAGGATTTGTAGCAGGGACAGTGACGATTGTTGGTGTTGGATTATCTGAGGGAAATATAACTGGTGGAGCGACAGTATCATGTGAAATAGTTTTCAAATTCTTCAAGAGTTTTCGGCGAAAAGGAAGATTTTCCATTGAAGATATTTCTACATATAATTCAGCTATTTGATCTGAAATCTGAGAATTCTCAAACTTTGCTTCAAATTGGATAATATCTTTTTCAGAGAGATCTAGTAGGCTCTTGACTGTCATGACTACGTCAACAGGATCAGAAGAAAGTAGAGAACTTGCCAGCATAGCTTTCTGGATCATTGATTCGAGAAACGCATCTAAACCATAATCATTAGTACTACCTTCTACAATGACAAAAGACTTAATTTTCTTGATAAACCCTAAAACCCTATGCAGGTCATTTTCTTGGTTTCTATTCAAATTTTCTAAGAATTCCAAAGAAAATGCTACCGAGACCTTAACTTCATGTTTGAGCTTAAAACTATTAACTACTGAATGGATCAATCTCAAGGAGGATAAAAGCTTGGACAAATCATTACCGCCTCTCAATGTGATGCTTTTGATGTTGACACGGGGCATAAAGTTTACTGCATGGGTTTTGAGCCACAAAACAGCAGCTGGCTTAGAATTTGTAATATTTTCAACTAGATTTTCATCTAAGTAAAGGTCAACAGACACACCAGAGTTTGAGAACTTGCTTAAAACCCTATAATCTGCTACAGAAGCTCGAAGTCGAGATCTAGAAACCTTGTACAGCTGAAGGAATGAGAGAGTTCTGCTAAGTAATGAAGTTGCAATGCTGCCTCTGGCATTATAGGAGAAACCCATATGAGTTCCTGCAACATAGGAATGCAAAAAAGAATGATCTTTATAACATGTCTGTAAAGAATATAGTTCGTTTATGAATTCAACCAGCAAGCATCACTCTGTGACTGTATTTATACCCAGAAAATTAGAAAGATCTTCCATTTATATGACAACACACATAAAAATGGGTTCTTTTTCTGTCCTGAAATTTGCAAGAAAGGGAAAAACAATGCGGCAAATAAAGTTAAAAACTTTAGTTGCTTACCAGAAGAGCAGAGTGCGAGAAGGAAGAAGAAGAATAAGAAGAGGAAAATAGAAGCTATTTTGGCCATTATAATGGTGAATTGCTTCTGGGTTTTAGGAAGAGAACCCAATTGGATTTTTATTGAGATTCATCCGGTGGTAGTGCTTAAAAGTTGAAGACAATGCAAACAGTATGGGGAATAAAAGACATAAGAGAGAGAAAAAGAAATGAAGGAAAATGTTGCAGAGAAAAAGGCAAGAGAGAAAAGGAAAGAGTAAAAAGAAAAGATAAAACGAGTTGACTATGTTCCATGTAATAATAATAATAATTATTAATTATAGTAATAATAACGATGGAATGTTGTATGTTGGATTAGCAAAGAATTTGATTTTTATATTTAATTTTTTATTATATATACAGAGTATATGCTGTTGAAAAAATTATTTTATTATAAATATAATAATATTTATAAATTTAAAAATCGAATTAAATACTAGATCTTTAGGATATAAAAAAATAATAAAAAAAAGATAAAAAAAAAAGAGTGTTACTTTGTGATGAAGGAAATGGGGTTGTGCTTGAGCGTACAAAGAACCATCCATTCTGTCAAAAAATAAAAAATAAAGAAACATCCATTACTTCTTTTGGAAAAAAATAAAATCTTTGGCAAAGATAATTAGGGTGAAGATATAAAGCAGTCTCACTAAGACAAGTTGCAGCCGAAATGTTCACATGCATGAACATATTTGTAAGTTTGGACAATTTTTTTATTTTTTATACATCAGAAAAGAACAAAGTAGAATACACAGAAGAGAACTTTGGGGCAGATAAATCCCAACTATCATACTGTAACACTTTCTTAATAAACCTGGGAGGAGTGTCAAGCCAGATAAGAGCATCATTTTGAAAGGCATCAAATTTAGCTAGACAATCAGCTGCATAATTGGAACCCCTGCTCACATAAATGATCCGAACTTACCAACTGCGGTTCAAAAACCTTCGAATATCCATAACTACGTCTGCAAGATGATGTTCTACACCCGTACTGTTGTTTATCTGACTAACCGGTTCAGCACTGTCTGTTTAAACCAAGACTTATTCCAATTTTTGGACGAGGCTAACTCAAGGCCTTGGTTTATTGCCTATAATTCTGAAAATAAAGAGCCGCCATTATCGATGCTCCCTTTGAATCCTCCTAACGAAGACCCAATATTGTCCCTAAACACTCCACTAATTGAACTTCTATTATGCCCAATCCTACAAGTACCGTTTAAGTTTAGACAAATTTAATAGCATTGTTAATGCACACGTTTCAGGAAAAATTCCTCCAACCTCAATGCTTATTTTTGGCATATTAAGACAATGATGCATATTAAGAATAAATGTCTTGATTGGAGTATTTTCTTATTTATGTTTTTTTTTAATTATGGATTAAAGTTTCTAGGAAAAAGAGAAATAGCCAACATTTTTCCCTTATGCTGCTGCATTTTTTTACCATTACAATAACCTTTACTAACCTTTGATGTCTGCCAATAGATATTAAGGGATATTTGGTTTCAAAATAATAGTTTTTTATTAACTGCTTTAAAAATATCTATCCAATTTTATAGCTTTTAAATATTTTTTTTATCAAAAGTTAAATATCTAAATAAAGATAAAATTTACAAATTGCACGTGTAGAAGAGTTTCTGTCTAGTAATTATCATAAGCTACAGCTCCGAGTAGGGCTGTTCATGAGTTGGATTGAATCAAAAATAATTTAAAATTAAATTATATAATTAAATTTCGGAACAAATACCATAATTTCCATTTTTGTCCTAAATTTTAAGTTTAAATTTTTTTTTCCATTTTCATTTTCACGAAAAAATTTTTTTACTTTATTCAGAATGATTTTTTACCGAGACGAAATTCTGGTTTCAATGATCATCATATTACTGTATAAGTTAGTTACAGCTATGGAATTATTAATGTGATAATTCTTTTTCTTTGGATACGAAAAATATTCCAAGGAGTGGGGACAATTCCCATGTGGAATAATATATTTATATGCGTCTCTTGATGTCAAAAGCTTCTTGTCTGACTAGACTAAGCTCACAAGCCGAAAGCAGAAATGACCCCATTTTTTATTTATTTATACTCTTTTGATTGATACCATTGCTCATGATAATGTTCATAATTTTAAGAATCTGTCCTGTCCTTGGCTCAGATATGCTTTCTTTTAATTTATGTCCTATTTTCCAGATAATAAGTAGCCTCATTGGAGTGGAATAACCTTTTTAGGATTTCAGTCCATGCATCTATATCCAATAAGTAATAAATTTTTCATATTTTTTAATCAGAAATTTCGATTTCAAGATAAATTATGTAAATAGTAAAAAATTATTTATAAATTAATTCCATATAAATTTGAATAAACGAAATTAGTGGATTTTAAATAGCATATAGTTATATGAAAAAGGATTGTCATATATAAAATAAATAAATAAATTTTAGTTTTTTGATATTAATTTCTTTTATTCAAGTTGATTTATTATTAATTTTGTTGATTGTCATCCTTGAAGTAATTTATCATAGTAAATTGTAAAAATACCATGAAATGAGTTCAAATTTTAATCTAAACCATATCAACCATAAAGAACGCAAGAAGAATCAAATTAAAAGAGAGGAAGATGGATTTCAACTTTTTTAGAGGGCAGAGGATGAATTTGTTTTCCAATTCTTTTATATAATAGTTTGCTAAAATTTTAATTTTTTTTAAACAATTAGTACAATATAAAAATTAGCAGTATTTTTATCCATTATATTATAAAAAGAAAATTCTCATTGAAAACGTGAATTTTAATACAATTCTATAGGTTTCTTTTTCAACAAAAAAAAAATAATCACTACTACATTATAGCTAATTTTATTGATTTTTGCCATCAAAACAAGTAATGAAAAAATGGGAAAAAAATAGCAAATAAATTGATACCTAGTCCGGTTTCTAATAAACAAAACTGAACAATATTCCAGCTCTTGAGATTTTATCTTTTCTTTGGGTAAAGATAGAAACAGGGAAAAAAGTAAATGAAACTCCAACATGTCCACAACTTTTGGGACATATGATGCAAGATTTCTGGGCTTAAGATAGAAAGAAATCTGTTTGATCCTTTTATGAATTCTTGCTACAGCCCACCATGTGTTCTTTCTATCCTTCATGATAAAGTTATAGATAAAATTAAATTCTGTAAATAAATATAATATATATTGTTAAGAACTTTTGTGCAAAATGGGTGATGTCAATTGCAGCATCTTCATGCTTAGAACTTCACACATTTTAAGATATCAATGCAAATCCTAGAAGAAAAAAAGATAAGAAGAGATCCACAAATAATAACTCACATGCAGTAATGGGTTCACTATCTGATATAATAAATTGGTATACCTCATATGAAAAATTGAAAACTACTTTTATACATCTAAGCTAGCTTATAAATTTTGTGTTTTTCAGACAAAAGATGTCATATTGGTGGAATTTAACCATCCTAGGCCCTACAATTGAAAAAGAAACGGGCTTTTTCTTAATCGATATGAAAGTGCTACCTTTTTTATCTTCATTTCACTCAAATGGGCTGATCAACAAGCATGTCATCAAAGAAAGGATCAAAAACTGCTTCTTTAGCAGAGTTATACTTATCCAGACGCTTCTTCAGTGACCTCAACTCTCTTTCATTTCTTGAAGAACGTTCCTGTTACAATATCATCAACCAAAATTTATATTCTATAGGAATAAGATTAACAATCATTCACCACCAGGAGGTGCAATGGTCCGTCCATATATACAAGCCCTACTGCAATGATACTTATGACCTACTTATGGACCCTATCAGTTTTCAGATGCCCGAAATTCTTCAAGGAGCAAGCTATCTATCGTTTATATGTTCATTTATTAAATATTAAAGGCACACAATGATAGAATGAGAACATGATCTTTTGATTACCAATATTAATGATTTACCTTAAGCTCTAATAACTAGTAAAACAACTTACAAATGATTTCTTCTGAAGTAATATATCCACCAAGTACAGCAGCCATAGAATATTTGTTCTGGGAAAGCTGCAAAACATAAGAAAGGTTCATCATTCACAACACTTCATAAGTAACAAAAAATAAGGTTAACAAAACTAAGAGAAGCAGAATGACTAATTAAGTCCCAACGCTGAAGCTGAGTCTAATTAACAAATGAGGCTTCTTTCACCTAGTTGAGCTGATAGAGACATATTAGACCGTCACAAATCTATTAATTTTGAAATAAATGGAGCAGAATAATACGCGGTAGTTTGTCTTCTAATGCTCTCAAGTTCAGTTACAAAATGATTGAACTGGTATAGATGTTCAAATATCCCAAACTTGTAACAAATAAATAATATAGAACAACATGACGTGTTCTTCTTGGGCATTTTAAGAATGGTAACTCAAAGCAATAATATTTACCTTCCTTCCCAGTAATCTTCTGTCACCTCCTTCATCTTTCTATATGTCTCTGCCTGTAAGTGATATTTTCAAAGACAGTCCATAATCTGACATAAAATCAGGGAAAAGGACCTGCATTTAGGGTTCCATTCCATTTCTTACTTGTTTATCACCCTTGGGACCTTTGAATAGATAAGGATCGGAGGATAGGTCCAGAAAGAGTATATCTTCACCTGTGAATGTAAAAGTTTGTTAGCTGTGAAGCATCAAGGACAACTTAACCTTCCATATACAAACATCGAGATATAACAAAAATAAAAACTTTCACCTGTATTGATTCGTGATAGAGTGAAATCAATAATTGATATCCTTAATCCGTATGTTTTCATAAGTTTTTTCTTCCCCTCGAGGGTAAATTGCATGGTGGTTGAGTCATTTCGACTTAACAGAATGTTTCCCCTGGTACAGATATTATTAGAAGTCAGTAGTCATACAGAATAACATAAAATACCAATGAAAGCACAAAATTTTCGAACCAGTGAAGATCGCGGTGTTCGAATTCAAATGCTGCTTCTGCAACAGCCAAGGCAGCCGTAACCTGCATTGTGAACAGGCATAACAAGTTAAACCCAGATAAAAGCTCAGTGAGTTTCCCAAAAGAATTTCATTTACCTGAACCAATAAACTTCGCGCCTCATCAAAGTTCAATAGTACAAAGCTTTCAAGGTCTTTGCCACCATGTTGAAGGACAAACACGACATAGCGCTGTTCAAATGCAATATAGTTAGTAAACCCAAGGCACATCTCAAATCTCAATACGTATACACCAAATAATGGGACAAACACCTAATCTAACTGGGAGTTCTATTTTTAAAACTCTTGAGGTAAAGGGACTACAGTTTACAATTGTTCTGTCACAATTATATACAAGGCTTTCATTTTTTCTGCCAACTTAAGCACACATTGACATATATAGTGCACTTTCATTGTTTGTACAGCAAGTGGATACAGTTTACATAAACTAGTCGAGCATACAGTAGTTATACCAATCCATTCCAATTATATTGAAAAACTTAAACCTGTTTCTCCGGGAATTCTTTAGGATGATCGTTTTCTGATCCATGTTTCTCATCCCAGTCTTCCCATGCTCTAATCAATGCATTGTCATAAAGACCCTGGCACACCCTTAAACTGACAAATAAATTAAAAGAAAAAATTATTAGAGATGACTGACTATATGTGTGTGCGTGCGAGAATGTGTCAATATATTTAATGAGAATTAAACTATAGCAAGTACAAATATTCTAATATTCAACTTACATTATATTATATGAAGGTTTAAACGGAACTTGTTTGATCAAAATCGAGCATCAATTTATGCTTCATGTATTGGTTAGTCTTAGCAAACTCAAACCCAAGACTGACTCCCAGTTAGACAGTGTTCTGACCTCTGGGTGGGAGTGTTGGACAAAATAGGACTATGCTAGTATCTGGTTATCATCCCCCCCCAGTGTGCTTCACTAACTATGCATTAGTACGATGAAGCTATCCATAGGTCCAGGATGTTAGAAACAAATATAGATATATGAGGCTTAATATGCATTATCTTCTCCAGTAGATTATAAGCAAATGAAGAACTATTTGAGTGATAGGTAGAGCACATACTCTAACGTCTCAATGAATAGCGTGCAGCTATTGTCAGAATCGCCATCATCCCCTCTTAGAAGATTGAGGGTTCGAGAAAGAACAACCTCCTCAAGAAGTTCTTCAGATTTCTGAAGCATAGCAGATGAATTTTTCATCACTAAACAACGCTTCCAAAGAACGAACTTGTAAGAGAGACAGCAATTGAGTTTGATACCTTTTGCACTTCACCATTTACTTTGAAGTCTCCGTCAATTGGAACAATTTTACAAACAGTGTTGCCAGCTTTGAAGGCTTCCCCAAATGTGCCTTCCCCAATTTTTATAACACTGTCTGGGTCACTGGATCAAGAGAGTTGGATTCTCATTAGCATAAGAACCCAGGTACTGAAATCAAACAACAAACTGTATAGAGGAATTTGAATATATAATGGAAAAAGAACACGAGTAAAGCAACCGTTATAACTATTGCAGCGCTTAATTATGAATTATGGTAAATTAGAATTTCTCAATTTACTTGCATAATTCAAAACAATTTGGGTATTTTTCTAGATTGCAACTATCAACAGTCAACCAATCATCAGCATTATACTGAAACAGCTAAAGAATTGGAATAATTGAAACGTGACAAAGACAAACATGGACAAACTGTAAGATAAGAAAGGGACTCAATATACAATATAAACAAAAACCTATAGAAAAGTTTGAAATGGAACGTCATTTGCTGACATATACTGGATGCAGAAACTGAAGACAATTTGTGCTTCCTCAAAGAGCAAGGCCCACACAATTATAATTGAGTAAGTTATAAGTGGAAATGTCATCTTAAACATCCTCTAGTATATTTGACCAACTTGCACACATGTATAAGGCATCACACAATCAGAATGAGGACAAACCAATATTTGGACAACACATCCAGCAGAGTCGATGGAAATGACTTTGCACAGACAGCCAGAAGTGCACAAAAGGGATCGACATAGTCATGAACCAGAGAAGTAGATGTTGATGCCAAAGATAGTTTATTAACAGCAGTTTCAATGTGCTCACAACCCTCATCGCCTTGACTCGCCAAGAGATGGCTGCTCTTTTGTAAATCAGAGTTCCTTGCGGATGCGCATTGACTGAGTAAATATGCATTAAGTCTGCTGTGGACTGAATGCAGACATAAACGGGACCTTGGAGAAGATTTTTCAGGGGTTTTCAAAGCTTCAACACCATAAGTATCACCACAAATAGGTTCAAAGGGCATGGTTGGAGTTTCCAATAACTTAGATAGTGTACTAGACGGCCCACAACTGTGATTTAACTTCCTTGTAATCAACCATTTCTCTAATCTTGATGATAATTGTGGTAGAGCAATATTATCAGTCTGATTTCCTGTAGCCCATGTGTTTAAGCTTTTAGGTGAGGGACTCTCCTCCAGCAACTCAAAAGCATCAACCTCGTGAAAATATTCCCTTTCCTTCTCAAAGTTTGGAGGCTGTAGAGCTTTTCCCTGTAAAAAGCAGAAATGAAAGATACCGAACTTGAGAACTCTAAAAGGAACACATGCTTTATCCCTTCAAAAATAACCAGTGTGCATAGAACAAGGATGTGGACCGTGAATATATTTCCCTAGGAAGAGAAATTGCAGTTTAACATCAAAAATAGGGGGAAGAAGAAACAGCAACAGAGTAAATACTTTGGGAACAGGTGGCTTGCCCTTTCTTTTTGCCTGTTTTTGTTGAGGTCGATTGTCCACACAAGCAGCAACAGCAATACTCACTCTCCCTCTGTTCAAATACAAAACTAAATAGTAAAAACATGAATGAACGCCAGCATAAGAAGTAGTCGGGCGTAAAGAACAGGAAACAAGATATTTGTTGAGTTTGAATAGAAGTTTCAAATAAAATCTACAGGAATGCTTCTCACAAAAATGCATTATTCAGTAGCATTTGGTGAGTACAAATTGAAAATTAAGAGCTAGTACGGCCTTCTATATTTATTATTAACCACCCCCTTAAAAACAACTTGCAAATGCAATTGCAACAACAAAACACCCATTGAGGTACCAATTGCTGATATGTTACGAAATGGAACGATACAATAGGAGATTTTCACATAAAATTAAGGAATTAGGGTTAAGTAAAACCTGGTGGAAAGGGAACGATTCCAACTGACCCGCTTAGCGACTGCAACAAGACTCAAGCGATTCTCCTTATCCGATTCCAACTGATTCCTGAGAATTAAAAAGGAAAAAAAAAGATTCGAAAACACAAGTAAAAAAGAGAAATGTCAATCAAAGAAAAGAAAAGAAAAACTCGAAAGAAAAATAGAAAATGGAACTGGAATGGTGTATGGGCTCTACGAGTTGAAATCTGGAGGGGTTTTCAGCGTCTTCCTCCTTTGATAGATAATTTCAACCTTAGATTGTTGGTGTCGATCAATGTAACCTGATTCTTCAGCAATGAGTTCGGACCATAAATCAACTCCATTTCCACCTGAAAAAATACCCACAAAAATAAAAATAAAAAGAAAGATATGGAATAGTCATAAATACATAGAATTTGGTGAAATCCCTAGTTACCTGGCTTGGAACCCATTACACCATTAACGATAACTAGAGAGTAGAGGTGTATTGACAAGACCGAGAGAGGGAGTGTGTATGTTTTGGAATCGATTTATGGGCGGGAAAGGAGGCAGGGTTGTTCGTTTGAAGTTTGAACAATAAACGACGCGTTTCGTTGAATGGCCCTGGATTATGGGCTTATACCTTTCTAAGCCCAAGTTCTTTCAGCCTACTTTGCTGAGCCCTAAATTGTTCTAGTATGGGAAAAAAAATTTCCTATTTTTCTTTAATAATAATAATTATTATTATTATTATTATCATCATCATTATTATTATTTCAAAGGATATTTAGCCAAATGGCTATAATTTAATTAAAAATTATAAAATTTTGAATTCGAATTTTATTTTCAATATTTAGTATATATTACTGTAATGAATCAAATTTAAAAATGTATATATTATTAATCACTATAAAGCCATTTTTTAACAATATATGATGCCTATTAGGGATGAGCATGACCGGTTCATTAATAATTTTTTTAAATCAGTTAATTACTATCAGTTAACCACTATATTGGTTTTGATTTTTCGGTTTATCGGTTAACCACTAAAAAATTTTAATATATAAATTTAATAAATTATATAATTTATAATATTATTTTTAATAGTTAAAAATGCTTTAAAAATGAAAAAATACTAATTAAATACAATATCCATTAAAATAATCAAAATAAAAATAAAATTTTCATAATTAATTATAAAATACAAAATATTCAATATAAAACTAATAACAAAATGTTATTTATGCACATAATTTTAATGCTTATTTATTAAAAATATATATTTTACAAAATTATAATTCATAATATTTATAAATTACACAAAAATTGAAAAATATAAGTGTAAAATTTAAAATATAATTCATAAAAAAATATATATATTCGGTTTTGGATTGATTAATCACCGATTTTTAAAGTAAAAATCATAAATCTGAAATTTCGATTCAGCTAATTTAAAAATTGATTTAATTTCGAATCGATTTTTTGATTAATCGAAATTTCGGTTAATCATACTTTATTGCTTATGGAGTGCAATTAATTTCTAGAATCTACGAATCATCAAAAGTTAAAAAGAAGTATTGATGATTAAAAAAAAGGAAGGATTTGACTAGATTTGTTTGCTGGCTATAAATAAAGGCATTTGTTGAGGCAAAAATGAAATAAAAAGTATCATGCCAACTTAATATGAGCTGAAATTAAGAAGGAAAATAAAATCTTAATTATTAAAAGATAAATTATGGATCCTTTTGTTGGAAAGGCAAATCCTTTACACGTGTGGTTATGTCCCACAATTCTTGTCAATTAAAAGCAATTTCTTTGTTATAAAAAATAAAGGCTCTTAATTAATCCCTCCAATTTGATGAAACCGCAGCTACCCTACAAAATTGCAAGGATTTAAGATAATGCTAGATTAATGGCTAATGCCTTTGGTTAGGGGCACATAAGCATCTATTTAGATATTGATATTTCCTCTAATACAAACTTTAATTTCTTTCAACCTACCGTCTTTCTATAATTCAAGATCCTTTATTATTATTGTCATGTAATTGATAATTAAACTATGCAACGATTATTGGACATTTATAGCTCTAATCTTGGATATTCTTTAGACACTCTAATTTTTTTTTTCCTAAATTTTCACTAATATCTCATGTTATTGAAAAATTAAAAAATCTCGAAAGATCGAACAATTATTAATAATAATTTATTAGGGCTTTTGATCTCCATATAGGTAATCCTCAAATTTTGAGATTTTTGAGTTTCTAAGTATGATATATATTATAGTATTTTTTATGATAATTTTAACAATCTAAAGATTTGAATTTCCTAATTGAATAATTATTACTATAAAAGAAATATTTAGGGGGACATATTGATTGAGAGATACGTGCTAACTCCCTATGCCAAAAATTCTTTTGTCAAAATCTCACTTGCAAGTAATGTTAAATAAGTGCATGCTTGTAATTATGACGTAGAGAATGAGACTAATAAGATATTCTCGATCTTCCATGTATGACAAATTTGATTTTCGGTCCTACGAATTTAACCTCATTCTCTTAATCACGGTATGCCACATATTTCATGTCACGGTTTGTTCGGGTTTCACTATCAATTTTGCATATTAGAGTCGACTGACCAACCCCCAAATCTTTAGGTTGGCATTTAAAAAAAAAAAAATCAGGATCATATTTTTACAAAATGTATCCAAAAACAAAAATTTGAGAAAGTTAGAGGGTAACAATCACTTTGGCAAAGTATTTATCAATCTCTTATATTATTGTCGAATTTACAATCACTTTATTTTTTTCAATTATCGATGACAGTTACATAATTAATTCAGTAAATCGTTACATACTTTATATAGTTAATGCAATTATTTAATACAATTGTTATTACCGTTAAATATTTATTATACACTTTATTACATTTTTTTTATTTTTATCGTTATCTGCTTTTAACTAAAATTAAATGAAATTATTGAAATTATAAAATGATATTTTTATTGATGATTATAATTTTTTTTATAAAATTTAGATATTTTAATTATTTTTTAAATTTTCATAAAAAATAAAAAAAATTAGCTTTTAAAATAGAACAGAGGAAATATCATTATGTAATTAACTGAAAATGATTAAATTAAACCTAAATGCTTTTTCATATTTAGTCATGTATAAGCAAAAATGATATATTTAATTCTGTTGGTAGTTTTGTTTATTTCAAAAGCAAATTAACACTAGGGGTGAGAAAAAAAGGGACAATTTGAAAAATGGTGTTTTTTGGGAAACTATTTGGATTTTTGGTGTGTTTTTCAAACTATTTGGGAATTTGGGGTATTTTCTCATTTCCGTTGGGAATGTCAGCGGAAATGGCAGAGGTGGGCCCATGGGTGTCTCTCATTTTCGCTGACATTCCAAGCGGAAATGGAAGAGGTGGGACCCACGACGGATTTAATTAAATTAATCATCCCAAAAATAATAAAAAATAAAATATGTCTTAATTTTTATGATCTGGTCTTAATCTTTCCCGTCTAGAAAAAATAATACGTAAAATTGAAATACAAACGACAGATTCTGAATTTGCCCAATTTAATTTTCGTTTATATTTCTAATCAAATAAAATCTAACAAAATTAATATCACTAAAATTTAAAAAGCAACAGTAAATTAAATTAATTAATCTGATTAATCAATTATTTTTTTTTAATTTATCAATTTTTATTTAAATAAATAAAATATTTTTATTGAAAAAAAGTAATTGATTAATGTTTGCCCAATTTAATCTTCATCCATATTTCTAATCAAATAAAATCTAACAAAATTAATATCACTAAAATTTAAAAAACAACAATGAATTAAATTATTCTGATTAATTAATTAATTTTTTTCAATTTATCAATTTTTTATTTAAGTAAAAAAATATTTTTATTGATATTTTAACTATATTTCAACAGTCAAGCTTGCTTCGTATATTTGTTTTTTTCTTTTAATCTCTTATTTTTCTTAGCCAGTAATCTCAAAAAATTAGGACAATTATTTCCTTGATTCAAGATATAGGTTGACTATTTTTTTAAATCAAGTTCTAATTGTATTAATAGACAAAAAAACTCATCAATTGCAACCCCAAATTGATAAATTTTATTTATTTGTAACTTTTAAACTTTTAATTTAATTTTATATCAATAAAAATATTTTATTTACTTAAATAAAAATTGATAAATCGAAAAAAAGCAATTGATTAATCAGATTAATTAATTTAATTTATTGTTGCTTTTTAAATTTTAGTGATATTAATTTTGTTATATTTTATTTGATTAGAAATATAAACGAAAATTAAATTGGGCAAACTCAGAATCTGTCGTTTGTATTTCAATTTTACGTATTATTTTCTCTAGACGGGAAAGATTAAGACCAGATCATAAAAATTGAGACATATTTTATTTTTTATTATTTTTGGGATGATTAATTTAATTAAATCCGTCGTGGGTCCCACCTCTTCCATTTCCGCTGGGAATGTCAGCGGAAATGAGAGACACCCGTGGGCCCACCTCTGCCATTTCCGCTGACATTCCCAGCGAAAATGAGAAAATACCCCAAATTCCTAAATAGTTTGAAAAACACACCAAAAATTCAAATAGTTTCCCAAAAAACACCATTTTTCAAATTGTCCCAGAAAAAAAATCGAAAATATGATTAATCATAAAATCTGTTTGAAATCGAACTAATTTTTACGGTTAACCGATTCGATAGATTCGGTTATGGTTTTTAATTTTTACATTTTTTGTTAATAGTTACAGTTTAGATTTTTAATTACCAGTTAACCATTAGTCCACGGTTAACCAGTTCATATATATATATTTATTTATCTCTAAGATTTATATAAAATAATACTTTAAAATATATTTAAATTATATTTTTATTTTTATACCTTAATTTTTTATATTTTCCTATAAAATTTATATAATACATCAAACTAAATTTATATTATATTATTTTCTTTAATTATATAGCAATATTTATATATAGTATACAATTAACTTTTATATATATTTTTTTATCATATATTAGTGTTTATATTTTACTTAATAGCATTTAATTACATTATTATCCAAAATTTTATTTGATTTAGAATCAAACATAATAATTTTCAATAAATATCAAATCTATTTTATAATATTAGCTATTAATTTATAAAACATAAATTTTGACTAGTAAATTATGTTTGTTTCATAATTTTTATATTAAATTACTTTACACATTGAAAATTAAATTAAATTTTATATATTTTTCATATAATTTTATGTTATAAATTTTAATGGTTAACCAAACTGAAAAATTAAAACCAATTGATCGATTAATTGAATATAATGGACTAATTAATAGTTAGTAATTTTAAAAAATGATATAATTAATGGACTACCATCAAACTAAAATTTCATTGAAAAAGTATTTAATTCAAAAGTTCAAAGTGGTTAATAAACAAGTTGCTAAAAATTAGGGGTGCGCAAAAAATAAATAAAAGTTTGATTGATCGAAAAATCGATCCAAAATCGGATCAATTTTTTGGTTAATCGAACCAACGTTTTAAATTTATGATTTTTACTTTTAAAAACCGACGGTTAACGTATCCAAAACCGATATATATATATATATATATATATATATATATATATATATATATATATATATATATATATATATTATGAATTATATTTTTTAATATTTGTGTAATTTATAAAAATTATGATATATAATTTTGTAAAATATTATTAAAATACATATTTTTAGTAAATAAATATAAAATTATGTGCATAATTAGTGCTATGTTGTTAGTTTTATATTGAATATGTTTAATTTGTATAATTAATTATGAAAATTTTATTTTTATTTTGATTTTTTAATGAATATTGTTTTTAATTTGTATTTTTTTATTTTTAAAGAATTTTTTACTATTAAAAATAATATTAAAATTTTTTATTGGTTAACTGATATACTGATCCGAAAAACTGAGTTAAAAATCAAAATCGATATAGTAGTTAACCGAAATTAATGGATTGATTTAAGAAAATTATTAATGTAGCGGTAACCGATCCATGCTTATCTCTACTAAAAATGATTACAGTTACAATCAGTCTAAGATCAATCAAGTTTAATTGCGTATGAAAATTATGCTGAACAATCGAGTTTATGATTTGATGAAAAAGATAATCAATAGCCAAAAAAAATGAATATTATTATCAAAGAGCTTGATTTGGATGAAAAATTGAAGAAAAGGTAAGCAAGAGTGATAGGCTTAAAAGGGTATAAATGGGCCCTCTCAATGGTTGGTCCACCAATAATGATTTTGATCATGGGGATTTGATTTGAACTAACCCTATCCACATTAATCGCGATTAAATCCTTTCACATACGATATACTTTTTTTTGTTTTATTTTAAAAAATTATTTTTTATTTTATTTTATCATATTTTAAATATTTATTTTAAAATTTAAAAAATATATTCACATGTATACTCATATTTATTATATGTTTAATTAAAAAATTTTTCCTTTTTTATCACTTGTTACTTTTAACTAAAATTAAATGAAAATTTTAAAAATATAAAAGGATATTTTTATCAATGATTATATATATATTTTTTATGAAATTAAGATATTTTAATTATGTTTTTAGTTTTTGTAAAAAATAAAAAATTATATTTTAAAATGGGATGGTTAGTAATTACGATTTACAAAAGCTAACACATTGTTTTGTTTGAAATAAATATTCATTAATTAACCAATATGATTATTTAAAATTTTTAACAATATATGTAATCTGAAATAAGGAAGAGAATAAAATGCAACCTAAAGTTTCATAAATAAATAAATCTAGTTTTTCAAATAGATGGGTAACGGGATGCCTAATTTAAGTGCATCACAGTATGGGATTATAGTTAAACAATGGCCCTCATAATTTTTCTGGCTTTATTCTGTTTATCCTTTCACTTTTTAATTTTAAATAAATAATATATAATGCATAAAAAAAGCTATAATTTTTTTTTGGTAAATTAATGGAATTAATATTTGATTGGCTGAATGCTTCCTGTATTTGTACCAATTTGCCAATTCGACCCCTAAATTCTAACTTTCCCCAATTAGAACACTCCAACTTGTTTCATAGGTATAGACACAAATTTCGCCGGATGGCACTAATTATGCCAAGTCAGCAAGAGCGCATGTACTACATCCGAATGTGGGAGTGTAATACATGCGGGAATTGAAGTAAATGGTCTCCTCCATCCCTTCATGTCTTTGTTTTTGCTCTCTTCTCATCAGTTCAGTCTATGAAATTTCACCCGTGACAAAATTATGATTTATAATTAAAAAGGATAAGAATATAATATAAATGATACAAATTAATTGTTAAATAAATAAAAGATAATTACCATGTAGTGTATTAAAAAATTATATATATATATATATATAATAAATAAAATTTCAAAAATTCAGAGAGACAATTGCCCCTTTTCTTTCTATATGGCTGCGCCATTGAATTTTACCCGCACAAAATATTCTCATTGCAGTAGCTAATCACAACAAATTTGCCATGTATATAATTTTTTCAATCCAATTACCATGTGTCAATATTCAATTCGTACAAAATAACAGTTAAGCCAAATCAGAGCAAATGTATAACACACACAAATTTAAAGTGTGGTCAGTCGAACTATGTGTTTGTAATTATAGATTTAAGCAAGTTGGGATGTTTAATTGAAAAATTTTAGGTTATGTTTGGTAGCCAATAATGCAATGTAATGTAATCAACTCTGTAATTAATCATGTGTTTGTTAATACAGATACCTAATAATGTAATGTAATCACAATTACTGATGTATTTCTGAATACATTTACTAATGTATTCTCCAATCCTTTAATTTAGCTAAGGATTTCTCATTACGGCCTTTCTCTCCAAACCTAAACCGTGATCATCCACCTTCGCCTCCACTGCCACCGCCATCCCTGTTGGCACCGTTCTCCTCCTGTCGACACCATCCTCCGCTGGTCGCTGCCGCCTGTGGTCCTTTGGTTCCAGGTGCATCGTTGATTCTTTTATTCCTTCTATATATTTTTTCCATTATACTTGAGTTCATTCATCTCTTAGTTGTAGATTTTTTTATTTTTATTTTTAGATTCTCTAATTCAACCTTTTAATTATTAAATGAAAGCTTTGAATTAGGATTTGATGTTTCTCCATTCTTATTCTCTGGTTTAATTATATTTCTGAAGGTTGTTCTCGGCTCATCTCTTGCTTTGCTTTGATGCTCTATTTTTCTGGGCAAATTGTGGTTTTATAGTGTTTTTTGTGCTCTTGGTTTTCGTTTTTGTTTGGCTGCTATAATTTCAAAATGGTTAGGGGAAAGTTGAGAAATGGTTGCTATAATTTCAAAATATGCTCTTGGATTATTTACGTATGCTAGCAGAATTAGCTTTACTGTTATAGAAATGTTGCAAGCCTACTGCAAGTTTTTTTACTTGTTGGTTGAGTGATGAGTAACCTTTAGGCTGCTCTTCCCCATTAGTTGGGCACCAAGTGAGAGTAAGATAGAGTGGAGATAATGGAACTTCTTAGCAGAGAACCCATTTGATCAATTAAGAGTCTTACTTCCTCTTTGCTGTAACTATTTTTAGATCAGACTGACTAATTTAATGGATCATGCATAAGGAGAAATGGTGCTCATTGAAAATAAGCTGATTAAGAGAGGGAAATTAAGATTCTGTAAAAATATGAAAGCAGAATTGAAGTTTCTTCTCTTTTTTATATCTCGAGTTAATGATAAATTGTCATGTAAGGAAATCAAAACCAAATTATTGTTCGGCCCCTAAACAAAAGTATAGATATAGTACAAATGAATATTGTCTAAGAAAAAGATGTACCTAGAATGATATGAAAGAAGGAGCATAAGTTAATTAGCAAAAAGGGTATAATTCGGATTTTTCTGAAGAAGCTGCTTTAGAAACTAGTTGGATTAGGGACCAAACTAGTAGTATACGCACAAAATATTCTCATCCCAGTAGCTAATCACTACAAATTTGCCATGTATATAATTTTTTCAATCCCGTTACCTTGTGTCAATATTCAATTCGTACAAAAGAACGGTTAAGCCAAATCAAAGCAAATGCATAACACGCACGAATTTAAGATGTGGTCAGTCGAACTATGTGTTTGTAATTATAGATTTAAGCAGGTTGGGACTTTTAATTGAAAAATTTTAGAATTTAGGGACTAGCTTGATAAATTGATACAAGTGATGGGACCAAATTATACATTTAACCTATTCGATTTCGTGATTGAACAAATAACTCCAGGATAAAAATGAAATTTGTCAAACGGTTGAACTTGTTGGCTGCTGCAAATTTATATATTTGCATAATAAAAAATGATTTTTTTGCATAAGTGAATATATAAATATAATTAATTTATATAATAAGTTTTGTAAAGACCTTCTAATTAGTAATTATAATAAATTTAAATAAAAGCTTTTTTTTATTCACGAATTTAATTAGTTCGATTTTGTACCAAGTACTTGAGCAAACTTATAAAACAAAACAAAATGTCCATTTCAAAATATTTAAAAATAATTTGTATTCAACACACAAATTGAAAAATTTAATTGTATTATATTAAACGGATTTTATGAAAGCTCATGCTCTACTATTACAATTTTTTTTGTTTAGAAAAAAAATGTCAAACATAGCTTAGGAGAAGTATATAATTTATCTGATAAGGATTATAAATTAAGGTATCATTTGCATGGGTTGTTCCATAAACATAGGGGCATAGGATCCCTTTTAAACAAAGGAATTAGGACACCAGTATTAATTTAATTTTTATGATTAATTTTTTTATGCGATGCTCTGCATTTTCTTTACTTTATTTTTTTAGTATAACAATTCTATTAATTTAAATTTACGCTGAATGGATTCGTAAATTGAGTAAAGTGTTTCGTTTCAAATATTTAAATATGCTTCATTTTTTTCTACTTAAATTCGAGATCTTTAATTAAAGGTCAAAAATTCGTGCTATTTGGAATATTTTTTAATTTTCTTTTTTGTTATTGCTTAAATCATTGGTTTGTTAGTTAGGGTTTCTCTGTCCAATTGAAGAGACAGCATGAACAAACCAGCCAATTGGTTTGATGATTAAAATAATTAATAATTAACTGTTAAGACTGATATTAAGCATAGGGGTTTATTCTAATTAAAAAGCTAAAAATGAGATAAAGCGGCAGAAAATATTCTATTTTGTGTTTGATCAAATATCAAAAGCATACGCACATTTATACCTGGCAAAATTGACCCAAATTCATGGGTCAATTCAAATTTATCTAAAAAATTTTAACCCAAACCCAACCCAAATCCATATAAATATCCATTGAATCAACCCAAAATTGACCCATTTTATTTTTCAACCCAATCCAATACCCATTGGGTCAACCCAAAATTGACCCATCTCACTTTTCAATCCATTGGGTCATTGAGTATTAACTCAATAGGTATTTTCAAGATTCAAAGATTTTGACACATTGGGTATATAATGACATCAACACCGGGCCAGCCCTAAATAATACTTTCCGACAGTGAATAGTATTTTTCGGATCCGAAATGACACCCGAAAGTTAAAAATTTTTTATTGGACCATTTGAAAGAAATAGTCAAGATGAACCTAGGGTTGAAATTTGAAATGAATTTGAGATCAAATAGGCTTTCAAAAGTCAAAAATACGAAAAAGGTAGCGAGTCTATAATACAAAAAATATATTTTAAATAATTTACTTTAATGTTAAGAATGGACAAAAAAAATTAATACAAAAAATAATCGTATTTCAAATAAATAATTTAAAGATCCCATTATATATATACATAATAACAATTCTTCTTCTTTTATTTTATTTTTTTGAATAATAACAATTATTAGAATAAGCATTGAAAGTTAATAGCATTAAAAAATTAAATTATAATCGAAATATTACTCTTTTTAAGGATCAACTGTTATGCAGTATAGTATATTCTAATCATTTAATTCAACATGACGAAATATTAAATAAAAACTTTCAATACGTTTACGATTGGATATGTTTTTAAAAATAAACATTTAAAATTAACCCAAATTCATGAATCGATTCAAATCAACCCAACCCATTAATGATCCAATCCATTAATGATTCATATTTTTTAATCCATTAATGACCCAACCCATTAATAACCTATTCATTAATGATTCAATTCAAATCCATCCAACCCGCCCATTTGTCACCTCTACCCACATTACAAGGAATGGAAAGCTTATAATTATGGGTTTCGTAGTTATTACATTGTGGTGGCTTTTAAATTGATTTATTTAGTTTTATTCTTTTTTAAATCCTTAATAATTGTACATTTGATTCGCTGCCCGTTTCATCTCCTATATTGTCACATTACTTCGTATTGTTATTTCATCCAACCATTAAAAATCCTAATTTTGAAACACAAAACATTAAAAATATAAATAAATAAGGTTTAATGTGCAAAAATATCCTTAATTTTTATAAAAAAAAATCAATTTTGTTCGTAATGAAATACGGTTAAATTAACGATCTCGTTATTTTATAATTAAAATTGTACAATTTTAATAATTTTAAAAATAATATTGCACGCAACTAAATATTAGAAGCAAAATTATTTTTTTTTGTAAATATTAAAGGTTTTTTTTGCACATTTGGACAATAATTAAAGACAAATAAATTATATTATTTATAAAATTCCTTATTTATATTGGTGGAGAGTTCAAGCTAACAATAAATTGATCCTAAAAATAAATTTTTTGATGTAATAATAAGTCACCAAATCATCTTTAAATAATTTATGGATTGATTTTACTTATGAAATTTCTTATACCAAGATGATTAACATGTTACGTGGTACTAATTATTTATTAATATTAAATTTATTTATTATTTTTTAATCATAGTGAAAATAATAAAACTGACATATAAAAAAACAAGGGATTAAATGGATAGGTTTAGTCAATTAGGGTGATAATTCATTAATTCCTACAACATTAAACAAGTTCTTGGCATTTTCATTGTTGCAAATTAATTCATGTGAAATTCCTTTGAAGGAACAAATGAAATAAATTTATTATCGTGACTATCAAAAAATAATTATCCTTTTTTTTCCATTATTTTATTTTATTTTATTTTTATGTGAAGGGCATCCTAAACCCTGTGGCCTATGCTATGGCATCATAAACACATTTTGGCAAACTTAGGATTTTCATATGAGCACATGAAATGACACATCCTTATCAATAATTTAATGCCTTTCCATTCTAATAATAATACCTACTCGCCTAGCCACCTTTCATCTACATATGCAATTTCATTTTCATTTTTTCACAACGCAAAATTCAAATGTAATTATCGATTTTGCATAATCAAATCTATTGTTAAATATTCACATTTTAATTTATTAATTTGATAAAACAAATTAATTATCCTTCTAAATACACTAATTCTACTTAATAAATGAATAATATATATGATATATATAAAATGCTACTCCTTCTATTTTCTTTTATGTGTCGTAGTAAAATTTAAATTTTATTTATATATCATTTTTAAACTTTCAATATAATTTAATTTATTTTTATTTTTTAATAAATATAAAATCAATTAGATTTGATAATTTAGATTTAGTTACACAATTTAATTTTAAATTTAAAACTATTTATTATTTTTTAATTATAATAAAACTAAAAATGATGGATAAAAAAAATGAAATGAATATATGCAATCCGTTATATTATATACATAAATTTTTTCAAACTTAACTCTGATTTATCAATGATTTATTTATGATTAATTAATTCATTAATGCTTTTTTTTTTTCTAAATAAACAAGGTTTTTTTTAAAATTTTTATATACAGTTAATAATAATATGAACATATTTATTTTTTATTTTTAAAAAATCATGTATGGTAATTAAAAAAGCTTAAAAAGGTAAAAAAAAAAAAAATCAGCAACAACTTAATTATAGAAATAAGGAGCTGCCACGTTAGATGCAGCTCAGCCTATGAAGAGGAGGAGCTAGGACACTATGAAACAAGCCATAAGCCTATTCCCAGTCAAAACAACTTTCTTCACCAAAATAAATAAATAAATAAATAAATAAAAGGTTCAGTACAGAGAATTGCAGTATAAATTTTATTTTTAATGCTCTAAACAGATATATTTTGATTTATTAAATTACATTAAACTTGTATAATTGTATTTATTTATTGTTATTATTATTGTAATGTATATCAATTATTTATTTATTTTTAATGGAGAAAAAAGAGAAGCTTGAATCTGAATTTAAAACCATTTGATTTCGATATACTATTGATATTCCATCATAATATTTTATTCTTAAAAAAATCAAGATTAATGGTATTGTTTTATACTTATTCATTCCATTTAAAATGTAATTATTTTTAATTTTTATGAAAATTAAAAAAATGATTACAATACCTTAATTTCATAAAAATATTATAATTATTGATTAAAATATCCTTTTATATTTTCAAAATTTTATTTAATTATTATTGAAAATAGAGAGTGATAAAAAGAAAAAATATTTAATAAAATGTATAATAAATAAAGGTATACGTATAAATTTATTTCTCAAAATTTTTTAAAAATATATTAAATAAAATAAATCAAAATATAAAAATAAAATTTTAAAATATAATCGAGAAAATAATATATATTATATATAATAATAAAAATTTTAAGTATTTTGGATTTGTTTGCGAAATCTGGGTGTAAATATAACTATTTATTTATTTATTTTCGTTTTTTTCTTCGTTAAAAAGTCATTTAACTATTCAAAAACAGTTATTAATTTATTTAATTGCCTCTTATCCATGTTAATCATCAGCCATCACTTCACTATTTAATGGAGATGTTTGACCCACAAAAACGAATTCATTTGATTATATCTTTTCTATATTTAATACATCTACCCATTAAAATAGCTTCTTTGTTTTTCTTTTTTCATTTGATTTTATTACATGAAAATTTAGTGCATAAACTAAATACTTTTAAAAAATAAATTTTGTGCATAAACTAAATACTTTTAAAGAATAAAGAAGATAAAATTATATACTATTCAAAGAACTGTTTATTCTTTTGTATTGAGTATCTAAATAATTATTCTAGAACATATAAATCTTAATTTAACATACTTAATAATATTATGTTATTAATTAATTATTATGTTCAAATTTAAACACAATATATGTTAAAGAAATTATTTATGGATTCAATATCATAGAAAAGTAAAAAAATTCATGAAGAAATGTTATTATTCAGTAATCTAGAGATATGTATTTTGCTAATTAAGGAATATTCTTATTTTATTGATGATATTATTTAATTAATATTTATTTTTTCCAGGTATTATTTTATTAATTAATTAACTCAACTCCTAAAAAAAACTGTCTAAAAAAATAAAAAAAACCAGTAAAACAAAATAAAAAAGAAAAAAAAGAGAAATTCAATTAAAGAAAAAGGAAAAAAAAGAAAGGGAGAAACTTTGCTATAAAAGCAAGAACTTGAAAGAGTTAATAACTGATAACCAGTCATGTTCATTACAGCAAATCAAGAAAACCAAAGAAAGACCTTACACTTTTCCATGTCCTTTGCCTTCTCTGTTACTGTATGTAATGGTAATGGAGGTGGAATGTAAGTGATCTAATCTCATCACCTACCACTGATAATTCCATCTCTCCTCTCTCTTCCCCACCACTCTACATCAACAATCCAGAAAAAATACTCCTTTTTACCTCCTTATTTCTTCACGATTTCCATGTCCTTCATCTTCTTCTCTCTGCCACAACCAATAACATCTACACACACAATTGCTACTACAACAATAAACCCCTTTTCTTCCTGTCATTTTTGGCTCTGGGTGCACAGAAAGCTCCACCCTATCTTAGATTCAGACTCACATTTGCCCGCACCGCAAAGGAAATCTACTCTTTTTTGGCTATTTAGCTTCACTTTTTGGCAACTGGGTTGATTTGGGTCTTTTGGATATGGGTTACTTCTCACATTAGATTTCTGGGTTATACTAGTCTGAGATCTGGATTCTGAGGAGTGGGTATGGTTAAGAGCTTTCAAAGATCTACACTTTGAAGGCTTCTCTTTGTGCAGTTCACTGCAGAGAGGTAAGGTAATCAAGCATTTTAGTTTTTCTTTGTACCATCTTGTAGTTATTCTTTTAAGGCTCATCCTTTCTTCCTATTCTTTTTTTCTTTTTTCTTTTTGTTCATAGAAGATTTTTGTGATTTTATTCCATTGGAGATATTGTTAATATGGGATAAACAATTTTAGGATGATTGGAAACTTAGATTCTCTGTTTTTTGGATGGTTTAAAATCACACTGTGTTTCTGATCTGTTGGTTTTTGTCAATTGAACTGCTTTTATTGATGCTTTGTATCTGAGTACCTTGATCAATTTTTTTATTTATACAGTAAATTCAGTACTTAGCGCCTTCTTTGCAAATTCGATTATCTTTGTGGCAGTATGAATGTTGAAATTGGATAAAGATCTTATCTTTTTCATCTTTATAATTCAATTAGTTACAAGCTGTTCTGTTTTTATAAGTGTGAACAACATTGCATTGACTTTATGTCACTTACGCAGGTTTTGGGCATCTGAAAATCAAGAGATGGCTAATGATCTAAATGCAGAACTGTCCAAGAAAACTGCCATTTTTGGTCTTAAGGTTTGGGAAGTAATTGGGATTACTGTAGCGTTATTTATCTTGGTTATACTCTCTCTGTTGTCATTTTATTTAACTTCACGGAAGAAGTCAAGAAGAGATGGAAACAGACTCCCTGTTAGCCAAATCCCAGCTGTTTCCAAGGAAATTAAGGAAGTTCGAGTGGAACAAATATCAACAAATGAATTTGTACCTCGTGATGGGATTCTTCTAACGATTCATGATAAGAGCAGTGATAAAGATTCAGATAAGGTCATGGTCCATCTGGGTATGGGGAAAGTGAAGAATGGAGATAATAGTAGTCAATCGGGCTCTTTCCATCATTTAGATAAAGATTGTGGATCACAATCAGGTGAAGATGGGAGTTCTGGCACAGTAACATATAAACCTTCTTCTTCCTCATATCCTATTACTGCTCCTTCCCCTTTAAGTGGCTTGCCTGAATTTTCTCACTTGGGTTGGGGTCACTGGTTCACTTTGAGGGATCTTGAATTGGCAACAAACAGGTTTTCAAAGGAGAATGTTCTTGGGGAGGGAGGATATGGAGTTGTTTATCAGGGAAATTTGATTAATGGCACTCCTGTGGCAGTAAAAAAGATTCTTAACAACGTGTGAGTTTGAGACTAGCTTCATCAATTTCTTTTAATTGCAGCAATAAAGGTTCCCATTGTTTTGTTCCATCAAGTTTTTCATTAATTCAGGTCTTTAATTCTTATCTTTAGGGGCCAAGCAGAAAAGGAGTTCAGAGTGGAAGTTGAGGCCATTGGACATGTGCGCCACAAAAATTTGGTTCGCCTTTTGGGATATTGTATAGAAGGAACTCACAGGTACCATTTTGGTTTTATTATGATCTGGGTTAAAGTTGAGAATGATTGCTCACTAAATCAAGCAGATGTTGTCTTAAGTATCTGGGTTTTAGCTTCTATTACCATAGTGCAGATATTACTATTCTTCATATATGGTCTCATTTGTGACAACGATTATAGGATGTTGGTTTATGAATACGTCAATAATGGAAATTTGGAACAATGGCTCCATGGAGCAATGCGTCAGCATGGATATCTCACTTGGGAGGCCCGCATGAAGGTTCTTCTTGGCACAGCTAAGGCGTAAGTCTATTCCTTTGCATCTCTTTCACAATGCCGATTCCTATATGACATGATATGCTTCTTGCAGGCTTGCTTATTTGCACGAGGCTATTGAGCCAAAAGTGGTGCACCGAGACATTAAGTCCAGTAATATATTAATTGATGATGACTTTAATGCCAAGGTTTCTGATTTTGGCCTGGCTAAGTTGCTTGGATCTGGAAAAAGCCATGTGACAACCCGAGTTATGGGAACTTTTGGGTAAGCTTAAAAAAAAAAAGCTTTTCAGCAACCGTTTAGATAAGATGGCAGCTGAATAATAAATCGCCTTTGAAATCAATCCGATTTTCTTTCTCATGCAAATAATATCTTGCAGATATGTGGCTCCTGAATATGCAAATACTGGTCTCTTAAATGAAAAAAGTGATGTTTATAGCTTTGGGGTTTTGCTTTTGGAAGCTATTACTGGAAGAGATCCTGTAGATTATGGTCGTCCTGCCCACGAGGTATGTGATGACTATTGCAAACTTTGTCAAATTGTTGAGATTGCATTTATCATCCGCAAACAACTGCAACTCACTTTGTTACTTAATGCTACTAAATTATCACTAAACATTCTGTGGTTTGGATCTCCTAGCCTCTACTAAGACTTGAGCTTCTTGCAGACTAACCTAATTAACTGGCTTATTTGTCAGCTAATTAACCCCACTTATTTGTTTTAAACATGATGTGGTTTGCATCTTCTAGCATTTATTAACCTCCAGCTTCTTATACACTAACCTTATTAACCTAAGCTATTGTAAACAAACTGGGATTTGGTGGGTTTCTTGAAATTGGTCTCAAGCAGCTGAAGGAACTTCTTTGCTTTTCTTGGTAGATGGTATAATGTGACCAGAACGTTGATTAACCTTGTACTCTTTAATTTTCACAATGCTTAAAGAAATTCATTTGACACCCAAGACTTAAGTGGTGCTTACACAAACTGAAGTAAGGATTCGACTTGATACCACTGACTGAACCACGTATTACTCCGAAAAATCAATATTAGTAGGTTTGCTTTGTCCAAGATGAAGTGTTTGTATAATTATAGCTCTCATACTAGAGAATTGATTGTCATATTCTCTTTTTGGAAATCAAGAATCAAATAAAATAATGAATAAACTTGTCCCATCAAATGCCCTGAACAAAAACATGCACACTTTCATTGTGGTAGAAAATTTACATTCCAATGGTAACTAGGTTTCCAGGTTAGCTATTCAGCTACCATTTATCATTTTTTGTGTTTTAGTTTGCTTAGGTGACTCTGTTAGTGTTCCAGTTCCTTGCCATTATCATCATTTTCTCATACAGTTATGAGATACTTGCTGCCTGCATAAGCTGATTTCTTAGGCATTTGAGTATAGTCCCTGGAATTCTTAAGTGTCATGTTTTGAGATTGTGGAGTTGTATTAATATTGAATTCATCTTACTTGCAGGTAAATCTTGTAGATTGGTTGAAAATGATGGTTGGAAGCAGGCGGTCTGAAGAAGTTGTAGATCCAAACATTGAGGTAAGGCCATCAACAAGAGCTCTGAAGCGAGCCCTTTTGACTGCTTTAAGATGTGTTGATCCAGATTCTGAAAAAAGACCTAAAATGGGCCAAGTTGTTCGAATGCTTGAATCTGAGGAGTATCCTATTCCAAGAGAGGTTAGATTCTTGCCAACTCTGTTGCGCAAAGATTGCTCCGATGCATTGCAACTCGAATTCATTTATGAATGAAAATCTATAAGGAAACTCATATATGATTTTATTAATGAACTGTATTGCCTTTATATCATTTGAGCTCTCTTATGCTACTTCAATGTTCTTTCATTTGTTGTTTCTGTGATCTGTGCTAGCTCGAATAGAATATACGAAGTGCTACTCTTTCAATTTTAAATGCTGTTTCATACTAATTTTTAGTATAGGGATAGATGACTTTTGGCAGGATTTTGACTTGAACTTTTAATTTTTCAGGATCGTAGACACCGAAGAACTCATGGGGGTAGCACAGAGATTGAGTCAGCAAAGGAGAATTCGGACACTGATCGAAGTGATTATCCAGGTTCAAGATCTGAGAGCAGGCGAACATGATAAGACAGGGCAACTAGAGGTTTTGAGGGACTTGAGAATGGAAGTTACATTCCTTGAACAATATTTTTTGAGACTTAAATTCCGGGCTTGCCTCTGTGTAAGCTGTTGATATGTAGGAGAAAGGGAGGAGTGTAGGGAGGGATGATTTTACTTCTTTCTTTTCTTTTTTCTTTTTCTTTTTCTTGTTCTTGTTCTTTTTTTGGTCATCAATGTAGATGGAGAAATGATTTGTTTATGTATGGAATTGTTGTGAAGAACCCATGACATGGGGAATGTGTACAGAGTTGGGTTAGCATTTTCAAGATTGTTTGATGTTTGGACCTGCAAAAGAGGCTTCCAACAATTTTTCACTTCATTCTTCCTTTGCTGAATCTTGGAATATGGGAAGCTTCTTTTGATAATAGCTTTTGATTAAACTTTAGAGCAATAGACAATCAACTGAAAGATGAGAAATTTACTGTGGTTGGAGTACTACTAGGGTCCACGCAGCTCCATCCCATCCAGTGCAGACTTACTTTCAGTCGTTTGTTGGTAGGTAATGTCCATGCTGCTTGGATGTTAGCCGAGGCCCGTGGTTGGTAATTTGTCTGTTGTTTGAACATGGAGAGATCACCCTAGCAAAAAATTTGATTAAATTGATGAATGGAGCTAGCAATAGAATGTCATAGAATCTGATCTGCAATAAAGCATTCCTTTGTACATATAAATCTGTTTTATAAGAAATTACTGATTATAATTAGTTCCACACTTGCAAAATAAAAATGTAATTTTTACAATTTTTGTTTGTTTTTCCATTAATTTATTGTCTAGATAAATAAAAAATAAATAAAAAAGTTAAGAACACGGATATGTTGATTCACATGGAATACAGACAAAACTGATAATAATGCATTAAGTTTTGATTCTGTGAAGGGAAGGATATAACAAAAGCTTCTGATTTCTAAAAATGGATCCACAATATTTCGCATACCATCTTGCAAAATCAACAAATAAAGATATGAGTCCAATATATATATATATATATATATATATAACATTTTTAAATATTTAGCCGTGAATATTTTGCTCTCTTTGTGGACAGTCTCAGTAAATTTTAATTGCAGGATAATTGAAAAAGAAAAAAAAACTACAATGAAGATTTCAAACTTATGATTGCAGTTCAAAATGTTGAATCACTAGCCTTATTTCCCTTTACCCTTTTCATTTAGCCAGTCTAATTAAGCACAACCATTCAGCTTCTCATTTCAAACAAGCAACTCCATTGTCAATGGTGGTGGAGGATACGTTCATCAAGCATACAGTCACCATTTCTGAACTTTGACAATTCAATAAATAAGGAACCTTGAGTTCAACCAAATCAGCAACCAATGTCATGGTTTTAATTAAATCAGGTAAATCTAAGTCACATGGCAAACAAATAGACTAGGCCAAAATAATGTAACAACCAATGAATTATATAATTTCCATTATCAAACAAATAAAATGATATCAATGCTGAATCTTGTTTGATTCCTACTCTTTTTTCTCAAGAAATCTTAAAATGACATGGCACAGCAGCTCCTCTCTACATTTCATTTTCCAGCAAGACTCAAAGCCATATATAGCCTTACATATGGAAAAAAAAAATACAGAAAATAAAAATGAAACAAAAAAAGGAAAGGGTAAACCAAACAAAAGAAGCTGCAAGTTATTGATTACTGGCAATCAAAGAATTCTACTCTTGAGGCTTCTCCCATTTGAGGGGCTTCACAACCTCCCATGTAAAGTCAGTGTCGTCTCTTCCAAAGTGACCGTATGCAGCAGTCTTCAAGAACCTGCCATTGCCTCCCCTCTTGAGATCCAGGTTAATGGAAATCATGCCGGGTCTGAAATCAAAGTTCTCCTTCACAATCTTGAGGATCTCCTTGTCTGGGATCTTTCCAGTGCCATAACTATCAACAAAGACAGACAATGGTTCTGGCACACCAATAGCATAAGAGACCTGAACAATGCACCGGCGAGCAAGCCCGTTGGCAACAATGCTCTTGGCAGCCTGCCTGACAATTCAATAAATAAGGAACCTTGAGTTCAACCAAATCAGCAACCAATGTCATGGTTTTAATTAAATCAGGTAAATCTAAGTCACATGGCAAACAAATAGACTAGGCCAAAATAATGTAACAACCAATGAATTATATAATTTCCATTATCAAACAAATAAAATGATATCAATGCTGAATCTTGTTTGATTCCTACTCTTTTTTCTCAAGAAATCTTAAAATGACATGGCACAGCAGCTCCTCTCTACATTTCATTTTCCAGCAAGACTCAAAGCCATATATAGCCTTACATATGGAAAAAAAAAATACAGAAAATAAAAATGAAACAAAAAAAGGAAAGGGTAAACCAAACAAAAGAAGCTGCAAGTTATTGATTACTGGCAATCAAAGAATTCTACTCTTGAGGCTTCTCCCATTTGAGGGGCTTCACAACCTCCCATGTAAAGTCAGTGTCGTCTCTTCCAAAGTGACCGTATGCAGCAGTCTTCAAGAACCTGCCATTGCCTCCCCTCTTGAGATCCAGGTTAATGGAAATCATGCCGGGTCTGAAATCAAAGTTCTCCTTCACAATCTTGAGGATCTCCTTGTCTGGGATCTTTCCAGTGCCATAACTATCAACAAAGACAGACAATGGTTCTGGCACACCAATAGCATAAGAGACCTGAACAATGCACCGGCGAGCAAGCCCGTTGGCAACAATGCTCTTGGCAGCCTGCCTGACAATGTAGGCTCCACTCCTATCAACCTTGGTGGGATCTTTGCCTGAGAAGGCACCACCACCATGGGCTCCCCAACCACCGTAAGTATCAATGATAATTTTGCGACCGGTGAGACCAGCATCACCATGAGGGCCACCAATAACAAACCTGCCTGATGGGTTAAGATGGAAGATGGTCTTTTCATCGAGATACTTCTCAGGGATCACAGGCTTAATAACATGCTCTTTGAGGTCAGCAGCAATCTCATCATTAGTTACAGTTTCATCATGTTGTGTGGAAATAAGAACAGTGTGTACACGGACTGGGACCATCGCACCATTGTCATTGTAGTACTCGACAGTAACTTGAGTTTTACCATCAGGTCTCAACCAGGCACAGGTGCCATTCTTTCGGACTTCAGTAAGGCGGGCGCCAAGCTTGGTTGCAAGAACATGGCTAAGAGGCATAAACTCAGGGGTTTCATCAGTGGCATAGCCAAACATGTGACCTTGGTCACCAGCCCCAATCTCCTCGGGACGCTTGGTGAGATGGCCATGGACACCCTGAGCAATATCAGGGCTCTGCTGCTCAATGTTAACCAAGACCTTGCACTTGTCAGCATCAAGACCAACATCATCAGAAACAAATCCAATTCCACGGCAGGTATCACGAACAATCTTCTCATAGTCTACATTGGCCTTGGTTGTGATCTCACCAAAGACCATAACCATGTTGGTCTTGGTACAAGTCTCACAGGCAACCTTGCTTTCAGGATCTTGCTCAAGGCAAGCATCCAAGATTGCATCTGAAACCTGATCGCAGAGCTTGTCGGGGTGACCCTCGTTCACGGATTCAGAAGTGAATAGGAAGGTTTCCATTCTTGTAACTGCAAAACCCAAAATCACATTCAAAGTTTGAGCAACTGCAATGATGGTACCTCAAAGAAATGGCAAGCCAAGTAAATAACTCCTAGTAATTTATTCTAATATCAACAATCAAGATCTAATGATGCGAAATTTACAAAAAGCTACTCTCTTGACGAGCAAGAGAATCAATATTTCGAGATTAAGCAAGAAACACACAGGATTAATCTTTTGATGGTAAATAAAAAAAATTAGCGCCAGATCTGTCGACTTCAAATTAACTTCCATCAGAAAATTATAATTTTTCTAAAATCAACGGTTGAACTTCATTTTCATTCATGTCAAACATAGAAACAAAAAGAAAAAGAAAAGCAAACATGGATCTATGTAACAGCAAACAAAGTCCCAACAACAAGAATCCATTTTAGACTCAAAAGAAATGGCGGTTTATACAAAGAGTCAAAACTTTAGCTACAAACAGATCTACTAAAAACTACAAACTCAAAATCCTAAACACATAGATCTAATAAAAAACAAACACAAACATGAAGTTTCAAGGAAGCAAAAGTCTGCAACTTCCTCTGCATTAACTCAAAAATGGAGCAAAGTAACACCAAAAAGAATAAAAAATCAAGAACGAACCTGTAAATGGCGAAGAACCCAGTTGAGATTAGATCTGGGGATTAAGATTTCAAGGTAAAGACCCGACCTTTCAAACGAGTCCTTCAGCTAAGAACTCTTTGGCGACTCTTATAGGACGACTTGCATCCGTATTTATAGAAAAATTGTCTTAGAAAATTAATAATTGTTTTTTAGGGTTATAAAATTATTTTATCATGCCATTGCGTGTCGTGCGGGGGGCCCACATTTAATGGTCAGACGAGTAGCTGGGGAAGATTATAGCCGAAGGATGTGAAATTGGAGGGTGGCGATTCATTGGAGTCGGTGGATGAAAAAGACAGCTAGTGACCCATTGGATCTACTGGGCGAACCGGTGGCTACTCGGATTTTCACCAACCCCGACCTACTATTTTCACCAAACCTCAATCCTTCGTTTTAGCTTCCTTTATTATTATTATTATTATTATTATAGACCAAGGAATGTTATTATTTTTTAATAAAAATAAAAAAGAAAATTTTTTCTAATTGAAAATTATTATAATTTTGTGGCTTCATTTACATGATGTAGACATTTTATTTTAAATATTTATATTATTTCAATCTATATTCTATTTGAAATATTTGTTTCTACAAATTTCATTGGGGTCATAAGTTGCCAAAATCTCAATTTCTCACGTTTATATTTTGTTTTGGTAGATGCAATACTAGTCAAAGTTGCGCACTATCCTAAGTAAGAATGACTACGAATTCATTAATATAACACATTACTCCCCATGGTAATATTTTTTACGGATATTAAAAAAATAATTAAAATATTTTAATTTTATAAAAAATTATAACCATTTTAAAAATATTTTTTTTATATTTTCAAGTACTATATTTAATTTTAATTAAAATAAAAAAGAATAATATTGAATAAAATACATAATAAATAGGTATAAGTATTATTCTTTTAAATTTTGAAAATAATAATTAAATTAAAATAAATTAAAATAAAAAGTGATTTTTTAAAGTACGATGGAGGTAGTAATAATTTTATTAATTAATCTGTTAATATTAAATTTTAAAATTGTTGAACATAATTCTAACTGCAACAAAAAAAATGATAATATACGAAATATAAATCAAACCTAAAATCAACGGAACGATTAACTAAAATTTATGTGTATATATGTATAATTTGTCACATTCAATTTATGGAGTCTAATTAATAAAATTAAATATTTTCGTCTGTCAGGTAACTAAATATTGCGACCCTTTTGCCAATGCCAATAGCCAATTGTATCACGTGCGGTCTCTTATAAAAACGTGAACGGTCATAATAGCTACTACTACTATTTATTTATTTTTTAGATTTAACAAATTGATTAGATAAAAATTTTTAAAATAAAATTAAAATATTTTTTCAATCAAAATATAAAATAATAAAAATAAAATTAAAAAAATATTTTGAATTTTTTAATTATTCTTTAAAATTTTTAAAATAAATTAAAAATATATATTTTTAATTTTTTAATTATTTTTTAGCCGATAAAATATAATAATACATATTTTGATCATATATCAAGGTATGCAAGCTATAAATAATTAAACAATCATATGATTTGTTTTTTGTAAAATTTATTTTTTTAACAAACATTTAAAAAAATAAAAAATTGAAATAATTATATTTTTTTATTTTAACTTTTTCAAAATAAGCAAACGCTAACGTAACATAAAAATGAGATAACGACAACTTCAATTTATGACCTTTTATTGTGTTGCACCAATAAAAAAATAGACACGGTTAACCGAAAAGTCAATTCAAAATCGAATCGATTTTTAGGTTAATCGAATTAAAATTTCAGATTTATGATTTTTACTTTAAAAATTAGTGGTTAATCTATCCAAAATCGAAATCGATATATATATATATATATATATATTATGAATTATATTTTAAATTTTACACTTATATTTTTTATTTTTGTATAATTTATAAATATTATGATATATAATTTTATAAAATATATATTTTTAGTAAATAAATATTAAAATTATGTGCATAATTAGCGTTTGGTTGTTATTTTTATATTGAATATTTTTAATTTTTATAATTAATTATGAATTTTTTTATTTTGATTATTTTAATGGATATTGTATTTAATTATTTTTTTCATTTTAAAGCATTTTTCACTGTTAAAAATAATATTATAAATTGTATAATTTATTAAATTTATATATTAAAATTTTTTAATGGTTAACCGATCCGAAAAATCGAGTTAAAAACTAAAAACGATATAACGGTTAACCGATAGTAATGAATTGATTTAAAAAAATTGTTAATGAACTTATTAACCGATTCATTCTCATCTCTAAAATGTTAGGCATGGTAACTATTTTTTTCGTTTTATCAAATTTTTGAGATTTGAACGGTATTTTATAAAGAGAATATATAATTGTATAGAATTGCTAAAAATAAAAAAAATTTATAAAATTGATATTAATTAATTATTTTTTATCTGCGTGCAAAGTTCAAAAAAATTATCAAATTGAGTGAGAAAAATATCTTATATAGTTCTATATTTCTTTAATTGCGCACAAGATATGCCTTGAAAGGTCATGTCGGATCTGCCCAACTTATAAACTCATAAATTAAGATGAATAATTAAATATGATTTGTCACACTCAATTTAGATTGAATAATTAAAAAAAAAAAAAAGGAAAATGTATTGCCGACACTCATAGCACATAGCATCTTAAAAATAGGAAGATACAGCCAGTGGCTTAGCTAGAAACGCGTACAAGCACCACATTTCATGCTTTCCATTGTTTCCCCACCTTTTACATTGGAAATTGAAAAAATTATTCTCTTTGACAGTAAGTATTCTTTGTAGAAACATTGTTTTCTTCAAAATAAAATAAAATGTATGAATCTTGCGACTTGCTTTTATGCAAAATTGCTATGAGCATGCTTATTGCTTTATTGTGTATACGTCAAGTATGTTCTCAATTTGTTATACTGTTGAGGTAGAAGTGTATTTTATTCAATTTTTGATTTATTTGATTCAATTTTTACTAAAATGATGATCAAAATCCATCAAATTTTCAATAAAATAAAATATTATATTTCATTTATATATATATATAAGCGCAAACTGTTCAAAGTATTATTTGGTTATTTCGATTTAATTTATTCTTGCATATTTGACATCTTAATTTTCTAACTTCAATTTACTTAATTTGGAAAGTAGAAAACAAATATTTGTATTATCTCCAAAATAAGAAAAACCCACTCCACAACGTAAGTCGCACCTTCAACTTTACAGTTTATGGTTTTTAATTATGCGTACTGGTAGGAATGTTTCAACGTCTACATGTAAAACAAATTTCAAACAAAGCCATACAGATATTGCTGGAATGAAGGGCTAATGCATTGGCAACTTCACATTCAATTTCGTATAGACAATGACTTTTGGTTTTTGGGGACTCTCTGTGTCATCACCACCAGTTTCCGGCCACCCCCATTTCTCCAAACTCCAAGAATTGGTAACGTTTCAGGAGGCTCCTTCTTCCCATACGTTTTGTCATCAGGATCTGCATCAGCATTGCTGCTTTCTGTAAGTGCAGTAGTTGAAGTATCGCCAAGCCGGTTCCTAAAATATTTTGACACTTTTTTTCGAGGTTTATTCCCTCCTCCTCCAGGTCCAGCATTCTTCTTTGGCCAACCATTAGCTGACTCAGCATCCTCTTTACTTGTTGCCTCTGTCGACAAATTTAGGCCACCTTGTTCATCAGCCATAATCTTTGATTTGCCTTTTGCATGATACACATCCTTTTGCCTAACCTTCACTTCTTTCGGTGATGGTTCATTATTCAACTGCAACTTCATTGCCTCTCTGTTAAGATTCTCTGAGCTATAGATCCCATTACATTCACACTTCTCTTTACCTTTCTTTGAATTTTTTTTGCCAGTCGAACCACCGTTCTCAATGCTTGAGCTGTTTTGTTTTGAAGTACAAGTCCTCGTGTTATACTTGTGAATCTCTACGAGTTCCCTTTGCTTATGAGAATTGGGACAAAGTATTGCTAGCTCAAGAATCAGATGTGACAGGCCAAATTGATGCACATAGGCAAGATATTCCCCCGTGTCAATTAGGTCCTGCCGATATTCCACTGATATCACTTTAAATGCAGCAAATTTGTCCTCATCGAAATCTAATGCAGCTTGAATTTTTTCCATCAGAACCTTATTGGCAGATCGAATATCCTCAACTTTCAAAATTGGTTGGCTACCTGTGCTTGCTTTGTCAACTTGAGAGTTGGAAATAGATTTGTCCAACGATTCTCTGCCTTCAAGGTTGGGAACTGAAGAAGAGTGACCGACTTTGCTGGTTCTGTTATGATTCCTTGAAGAGCTTTCAGCATTAAAACGCAAAACAAGGTCACTAGCAGTTGGCGGCCTAGATGGAAACGAACTAGCATGACTAGATAGAGCATGTTCATTACTAGTTGCTGGCTTAAACTGTGAAGAGCTTGGAGAACTAAATGATTCCAAAGGCCTAGAATCTGACACCGACCTTGACTGGTAAGAACTGCCAACTTCTGAAGCATGATGATGACTTGCTGCAGGTGAAGCCCGAGAAGGACCGAGTACTTTTACAGTGTTAGTGTGACGCAAGCGAGCAGCCATAGTATTCCGGATCAATACACTTGCAGCATTTCTTGATCTTCGGTTACTGCTGCTTGGAGCCATGGGTAGTGGCGGAAAGGATGATTCCTCCAGCAGGGAGCTAGGAGAGTTTTTCCCTGAAACTTTACTGCTTCTCAAAGATGGCTCAGGATCTATTCTGGCTAATGGTTCGTAAGGGTTAACAATTGACTCAATTTCACTTGTTTCTCTGCAATCCTGAACAGCCAAAGAAAGTTGAATGTCTGATGAGTTGGGATGAATTCTATGTCCTCTACCATGTCGTTCTTGTTCAGCCCTTCGTCGAAACTGGAAGCTGGTAGGTATCTGAGCAAAGGAAAAGAATAGAAGTCTACATTGTCCATTGAAAGACTAAATACAGCACAGAACAATATACAAAGAACCAGATATCTGTCCAGCGTCGAAGGAAGAGTATACCTGCAATGCAGCATTACGCTTGGAACGAGACATGTACCCTCCGTGTTCCATGGCATCATGCCTCTAGGCATATCAGAAGTACATGAAAAATCTAAATCATATAGTGGATTGCAGTAAAATGTATAAAAGAAAAAGAATTGAAAATATGCATAACGCAGACTATTCGCATCATAAAGAGTGCTAGATAACACCTTAATTTCAGATTCAGATGCAAAGACGATGAACTTTTTTGCAAGGCAGGCTTCATCTTCACATAATAAATGTTGTTGACGAAAGTGGATCTGAAATGTAAACTTGCGTCAATTAAATAAGAATAGGAATTGTGAAAGTACTCACCTAGGTAGAAATAAAAATAAAAAACTACATATAACTGACCTCTAAGTCGTCATAATCATCATAGTATTCATACTTTCCTGGGTGCTGCCTGCATTAAAACAAGATAAATGAATGCTTGTATTTAGTTAATAAGAAAAAAAGGCAAAGAAGAAAGAAGAGCTGCACCTTTGGCACATATGGCATGTAAAATGCTCAGTAGACATATGCAAGTAAAGCTCATTATCTCCATAGAATGGGTGCTGACAGAATTCACACATAGGGTGGCCCATAAATCCACCTCTTTCACTTTCGCTGCCATCAACTACTGAATCTCCAGTCTTAACATGTTGATTCAATTGTGCTTTATTATACAACTTTTGCTCCCTTATAAATATCTGATTCAAAGTTCATTTTCAGTCAGAAAAGAAAGTATGAATTTTCATGACTATAGGATGAAAATAAACTGTAGCAATATATAAGAATCCAAGCAGTTTTCACATCCTTCCATCCAAACTTCATATGAAGCAAATCTGATCGATAAATTATAAGGTTTTGTATTTGAGATAGAGAACTCCAAGCAGACACATATGTTATAACTATGATTGGTTGTGACCGAAAAGGATAGCACTAAAAGTAAAACTGTTTATAAATGTCATATTGCAACTGCACGTAAATAACTGCCAAATGCATGCATCTTACCTTCCTCCCTTCCAAACACAAGCTGCACATGAATAATCTATGCTGGTTGAACAAATGAATCTTCAGCTGCTCAATTCTATTAAAATCCTCAGTTCTTTTTGATCCTCCATTTCTTTTTTCATTCTTTCTCTCGCAAACAATGCATGATAGCCTGCACATGGCTTTCATCATCTTGAAGTGGTCCAAATCATCAAAATATGCTTGCGCACCTTCATGAAACTGATATTGTCCAGCTTGGCCTTCAACTGGACTGGTTGGTAAATCAGAAAAGTCCTTTATCATCCTTGTATATTGTCCTAGGGCCTGAAAAGAAGCCAAAATAAGAAAAAAAAAAAGAAAAGACCTTTTTCCCCCTAAATTCACTAATTATCTAAAAGACCATCACCTTAGAAATCAAACAAAAAGGTAAGATATCATCCAGATCAAATGTGCAATTGTTACCAAGACTGGATTAAAAATACGTACCTTGGTGACAAAGACGATTGTGGATTCAGATTTACAAATGCAGCAACATCGATCATTGCAGATGAAACGGAGACGGATAATGCAAGTTGAGCATACCTCCCGATGGCCACACGGTCCATATGCAACCCACTCAAGTGTCTCAGCACATACAGCACAACTATCATCCATTGCCTCTGTCCTTCCCTTGGATATAAAATCAAAGAGACAGTGAACAATAATGAAACTAATCATATAAAAATTAACTACAAATTATCATTCCAACGTCTAATACTTAGATACTGATAATGTTATAATATCCTGTGGGAAAAGACTGATAACGCATAGAGGGCAGTACAAGCACATGAAGAAAGAGACAGATCCTGGGCACTAACTAGGAGACACACTTGAGTATTTAACTTCTTTGTATCGAGAAAGAACAGAACCGGAGCAATTTCAGTTCGAAGTTGATAACTTTGAATTCAATTGACCATAAAACAATCAATAAATTAGAACCTACATTCTAAAATACCATATATTCATTTACATCACTAAGAGCGGCTGATCACTGCTGCTGAACCAAAACAGAAAAGGACAGGTACCTGAAGAGTGACTTAGTTTGATCGAGAGCGATCGAATCAACAGTAGATCCGTGAAGGAAATATCGACTAACCTGTAAATAAAGGTTTGTTAAAAGAAAATTGAAAATGCGATCGCGGGATACTAATGAAATCAAGAGACGTTTTTGTTTTTGATGGGGCAATGATTGTGTTCAAATGCAAGTAAAGGGAGAAAATAAATGGGATTGTGACATTGATTCACCTCAGCAACCTTTTTTCTTTGTTTTCTTTCTTTGAAGCCGTCGTTTTCTTAGGAGCCAAACAGAGAATCGCGAAAATAGAGCGACGCGTTGATGGTGAATTAGCAACGACGCAACGCGGATTTGGGTTTTTGATCCAATGGATATTAATTAAGCTAATGAACAGCACCCTAACGTCAGCCCGTTCACTGTCCTCTACCCGTTTTTTTAATATGTCATTTATCTATTATTTTTAAATTTAAAATTATTTATTGTTTTTTTAATTTTAATAAAAATAATAAAAATAACAGATAAAAAAATTAAAAAAGCAATTTCACTATAACTCGTATTGACCAATGGCATGTGCATGGGTGATTGAACATATATTTTTTCTTTTTTTATAAAGCAAAAACCGAAAACATCTCTCCAAAACTATTCATAAAATTGCTTAAATTTTTTTACCGAAGATAAAAAATAAAAAATATATTTATTTTAATAATTTTTTAATTATATATATATATATATAATAAACATTCTATTTTTTTATTTATTAATAAATGAACGTATTTTTTAAAATTTTTTATAAAAAATAAATATTTCAATTTTTTTAAAAAAATACTCAATATTTCAATTTCTTTTTAATCGCTACTATTTTCCCCCTAATATAATACTTTATAGAATTCGGTTTTTCTTTTATAAAAGAAAAAGTTATACCTATTTATAAAATAAAATACATTCTTATACGAGATAATTATTTTTCATTATATTAATATAAATTAATTGTAAATTTTTGAAACTTTTTCAGAAAATCATTCTTGACTAAATTATACATTTTTTTTTAACGATAAGTTCAAAAATCATGAATTTTAATCGAATTTTACTCCTATCAAAATTGAATGGTTTTAGTAAGTTTTACTGCATCTCTCTCTCTATATTATGGTTCGGTTGGCTGACTAAATATTAAAATTACTTGAACCAACATAAATTATAAATGTTAAGTGACACATTTTCATGCATAATAATGTCAGTAAATAAAGACATAAATATAATTAAAATTCAAATAAAACTCCAAACATTATCCTAATACATAGAATAACTAAAAACCATATCACAAACATAAACAACAAACTATAAAATCCATTAACAAAGACACACAAAACCTAACATCAAACCGAACTAAACTGGTATACAAGTCCAAACCCTAAGCTAAAGAAGACCCGGATGACTGAAAGTAGGCATGTTTACGGTGGTGTAGAGGCAACGGCGCCGCCACCGGGAAGAGTAGGCTGAACCCTAACACAACCAGTGTCAGGAAACGAACAAAACACAGAAGGCCCAAAGGCAATGGTAGGACCAAAAGGTGTAGGTATAACTGCACCTGTTCCACCAAATTCTCCATAGTAGTTCTGTGGGTGCTCCATTTTCTCCTTCAACACTTTCCTTCCTCCTTCGACTACCAGCACTAACATGGCCGTTGCTATTATCATCACCACTACCACCACCTTTCTACTAATACTTCTCTCCATTCTTTTTCTTTCTTCTCTTTCTCACTCCCCAAGCAAAGTGAATGTCCCTCCCATTTTATAATACTGCCTAACGTTCTTTCTTTCTTTTTCAATTACTTAATCTTTGTTTTAATGTTGATAAAGTACATTTCAGAAAAGAATTTCGATTTAGTTAAAAAAAACTCAGTAGGATGGAGTTGAGGTGCATCTTTACATGGAAATAAGACTAAGACTACACAACTAATTCTGCTTCCAAATTTATTACCTAGACGTGAGGCTCTACTAAACATGAAATAATAGGGTATCTTCCCCTTTAACCCGAAGTCTCGAATTTAAATTCTAAAAAACAAATATTTTTAACTTTAGATATAAGTTGGTAAATTGGGTTGGTGCATGAAGTTATGATGGTCTTACCTACCCAGAAATACAGGTCTACCTTTGAATTACTGAATTAGCAGTAAATATGGTTGCATTTCTGGATCTGTCACTCCTCTAATCTACCTTCTGATTTATTTTTCACTAATATATCTGCGTTGATGATGCCAGCTCAGCTTTAACTCGCCATTTGAAGTTTTTATTATTAGTATTAATACCAACCACAACTCAATCAACAAAGTCGTTGTAGTATAGTGGTGAGTATTCCCGCCTGTCACGCGGGCGACCCGGGTTCGATCCCCGGCAACGGCGATACTTTTTTGTTTGTTTGCCTGTCAAGCTGGCGACCCGGGTTCGATCCCCTGCAACGGCGACCTTTGTTTCTTTTATGTTTTGTGATGAAAGAGTATTATCCGGTAACATCTTCGTCAAGGTCCCGTAGCTCAGTTGGTTAGAGCGTTGGTCTTATGAGCCGAAGGTCGCGGGTTCGAGCCCCGCCGGGACCATATTTTGTGAATCATCTTTGTCTTCCTCCATTTTGATTGGTAGTAGCAGTAGGCTAATTAAAAAAAAACTATATTTGGGGAGTATTTCCATATTGTTATTGTATGTTGATCAAAGTATCGATTAATTTTCTTTAATAGAAAATTACATTTTCATAATCAATTTGTGTGTTTTGGACAAATATACAATCACAAAACCAAGGCTTCATAATTACAGTAATCATTGCGTTATGATATAAACGAAGAGTTTGAAATTTATATTAAGAATATATGATATTTCATTGGACTGACAATTATGGCTTTTGCACAACAAATATTTCATGAAAGGAAATGATGGAAACCAATGCCTATTTCTACAACGATTGAAATCAACTTTTCCATTGATAAAGAGAAAAATTCAATTTGGTCCATAGTGTTCTTTTACACCAGATTTCTTGTCTCAACCAAAACTATAATCTCAAACACAAATTTGACCCATATTATTTCCCCATACAACATTGATAAAAGCACAAAATGGGTTGCAAACTATGCTGTAGACATTATGCAATCAATTGCCTGCTTGCAGATGCCTGTCATTGTTGCCTCAGGCCCATAAACCTGGAAAACAAAAGCACAGATGACTTTCAAGATTTTAATTTCATAGAGAAAATTGAAGTTTGAGGCCAAACTGTGTTAAAGCCATAAATTCAAGAGTTATGAGAGAGAATTATGGTAAACCATATAAAAATTTATGCACAAGAAAAGCTAATTATAGATTATTACCTCAAGAGGTAGTTCTAGCTCTTCTCCCAAAGCTCGCATCTTTGCCAAACCAATCTGATAGTTCGGACCACCTCTTCGAACGTAGATGTGCATTCTTGCAGCTTTTAACTTGGATTCCTGAATGTAGGAGGACATAATAGCAAAACATGAAATAAGGTACATAAAATAATTGAACTCCAGTCGAAGCCAACATAACCAAAATGCTACCTTTTCTGTGAGGGCTCTTATAATACCATTGAACGTTGCTGCAACATCAGTAAAGTTAGCAATGCCACCTCCAATTAGAAGGGCTCTCTTACGACCATCAGGATCAGCAGTAGCACACTGTAACAAGTTGAGTTGCATATTTCATTAGTTAAAGAATCCTGAGTTTGTACATACAAAGGTAGTGAAAGGTCTGTCGTTTTCTCTCACATCAATTACAACTCTTGCATATTGCAGGACTTCCTCCTCATTAGGAGCTCCACTATACTCTGCATAGTTGCCAAGCTCCGATGCATAACCCAAATCGCCAACCTGGTTAATCAGAAAAAAAAAGTGTCATACAAGTATAAACAGAAAAAAAAAGTCTCATAGAAGTGTTATTTGAAATCTCTTACAGTATCGGCATATATAACACTGGCACCACCTCCAGCTACCATCGTCCAAATGCGTCCTTTTGGATTCAAAACAGTGAACTTTAAAGATGCACTTGTCTGAAAACATAAGAATATAATTACACTTTCTGAATTATGTCCAAAGAGATCATGACAACTTCACATTAAAAGCAGGCTTAGATAAAACATGAAGACAAAACATTATGGAAGACTGAACTGTAGAATCATGCTCATAACATTATGGAATCACCTTTTCATCCAGTGAATGAACAAAACTCTCAGTAGGGCTAAGAACTCTCCCAAAAGGAAGAGGAAATTCTATGTTTCCCCACCTGATGCACAGAAAAACTTGGATGAGGCAAAACCACATCGTAGGACATAATATCAACTATGCAATTCTGATGTTAAATAAGTTCTTTTTCTAGAAGAAAAAACAAAAAAGAAAAAAATATATGTATATATGTACTTCTTGAAGTTCTTAAAGGCAGCAGTGTCATCCAGCTCCCCTCTCATATCCAGTGGATACGGTTCTCCATTCACCAGCGTAAATGGATTCATCTCTAGGAAGCTGAAGTCCAGATCTGGAAACAGTAAGAAAAGCATTAAAAGTAAACAATGGCAACAAAATATTTCCATGAAGAGTGAACGATGAACAAGACGTTATATAAGATATAGGATCTCTTCAAAATATTAGATTAATGTCAACGTCATACTTTCTACTCTCACTAAATTATTTTCCATCTCTTATCATTCTTTCAGATATCAGATAAAGGCATTTTAAATTATTATTCACAAGAAAGTAATTTTCCACGTTAAAAGGATATGGCATAGAGAGTGTTCTTCGAAACTTTAAATTATACATACCTTGGAAAACAGCAAAGACACCCATTATGAAGTCACCAATTTTACCTCGAATCTAAATTAATATAGAACTAGGATCAGCAAATGCTAAATGCTGGTGAAGCAATAGAACAGCAATGAGACAATAACAAATGCAAGATCATGAGAATTTGGATCCATGAATAGTTTGAAATACCTCAGCGAGTTACTAGCACCTAAGAGCCATTAAGCATGCCATACCATATGATGACTATGTGGCCATTGGCCCATGTTCAGGCAAAACTAATTTTTTATCAATTCTTTTTGGGAAGCAGCATACTGGTTATCTCAAATTTAGAAATCATTGTATGCAAGTTAAAACGCATAATTCTATTTCTACTTATCTATCACTGGTCCACTGAACCTTGGGAACACTCAAACTACTGCTACTGCTGCTAACAGGATAATCAGCAAATTCTACAACATCAAAAATATAAGTAACATTAATATACTGAAACTAACCTCCAAAGGAAGTGTAGCGATCAATGGAGCACAGGCCTCCAAGGTCATAGTTTTTTCAGTAGGAAGGAATATATTCTTAACCTGTATGAATAAAAAGTAAACTGTATCAGCAACTATTGTCCAAGAAATTCCACCGTTAACACCAAGGACAGGAAGGAAAAAGAAAAAAAAAAAAGGGACCAACGGAACCGATATACCTTATCCCAGTTCTCCTCAATTTCAATACCTCCACATTCTGAAAAGCTAATGGTGCTGCCAAGTCTTTCAGAAACAATGGAAAGGTAAAATTCTTGTTCATGTGGAACGAAAGGTTCAACAATGAATGTAGTTATTGGTGCCTTACAGCCACCCATCTCAACCTAAATAAAATTGAATTGGCTTATGATGATCTAAATCACTAGAAAACATAACAATAACTTGCCACTAAAATTTATCAAGTAATCACCTCAACACCAAGGCGTCCTTTCACAAACTCAGCAACTTGAGCCAGATCTAAATTCAAAGCTACTAAACCACTCTTCCCACGTTTCCCAAATAGCATATCTGGCTTCACCACCAATCTTGAAGAGGAAAGCCATGGTTCTTTGTTAACTAACTCTGTAAAGTCCGTAGACTCTGTCACCTACACAACATTATCGACTTATTAAAATCGAACCAAAAAGAACTAAACCAAAATAACCCATCATTTAAAATTCAATTTTTACACCATTATTGGACTACCCATTTTTCTAATCACTGAAACAACAAACAAAATGTGATCAACAACGCACAAACATGGAGTGAGCATAAATTAGAAACCTGAGCAGAGCAGATCTGAAGATCGAGTCCAGTGAGGCGCTTCAAGTGCTCCTTGAGAAGCCTTTTGGAATCATACTCTCTGATCTTCTTTCGTGCCATTTCAATTCAAGTCAAGATCTGCAACCACGCAATTCCGTCGTGTAACTATAAAAGCTCTGTTTTTATTTGAATGCCCTGTTCAGCTGAGGATTTGATAATGGTAAGAAAAGAAGGACTTTTAAAAGACTATGAATTGAAATTGAGAGAGAGATGGAAGGTTAGCTTGAAACAGACGATAGTTACGAACTCACCGGACTCAACAGCAAGGAAATGCAAATTGAGAGAGGATTGTTATGGGTGGAGAGGGGTTGGTGGGCAACTTGGGCCAGGGGAAGTGGAAGCCAATTTCTCAAATGTAATAACTCAACTAAATTTTGTGGGCCAATCATTTTCTAATTTAATACCATAATAATTTCTAACTGCCTTTCATTTATGTTGTATAGTTGTTTTGTTTAATCGTTTCTTTTTTTTTTTTTTGTTATTTATGAACAATAATGATTGGTATTTTTGGTAAAATTATAGGAAATTATGTATACTTTTGTTTATTACATAACTTATTAAATATTTTTCTTTTTAATCACTCTATATTTTTAATTAAAATTAAATAAAATTTTTAAAAATATAAAATGATATTTTGTCAATTACTACTATTTTTTTTGTGAAATTAAGATATTTTAACAATTTTTTTAATTTCTGTAAAAAAAAAATATCTTTTAAAATGGGACGAAAGAAGTAACTTATAAAATATATCTCATCGGTGTGTGTGTGTGTGTGTGTATATATATATATATATATATATATATATATATATATATATATATATATATATATTTGAATTTACCACTCCGGGACTGGATTAGTAACATTAAATTGTAGAATTATACTCATTTATGGAACTTTCAGAATGCAGTTTTCTTAATGACCAGTTGGTGTTATAGCTTGAGTGCCTTGACTGCTTCAATGATAAGCTAGGTGATTAACCAACAGACCAAGAAATTGAATCCACAATTTTCAGTTGGGGGATTCGATTATGTTGCCCTGCATTTCAAATGATTCAACAACACAATCTATATGAGCAAATCTACAGAAACAAAGTTATAGATTGAAAGATATGCAAGCAAAAGTACCTTCAGATGTTTTATTTCCATCACTATACAAGCCACGCACTGGTTACATCGATTCTCGGCTTTAACCAAATATTGTACAAGTTTATACTTTAACAAGTTTGTTGAACATGTAAATTATACAACGAAAACATTCCAAAATATTAATATGCCTTCCTATGAGAGATATTTTACATGCTAGATGAGGCAACTACCATCTGCCAACGCAGGATCTACTGCATTAGTAACAAGGCAAAAACGCATATGATAGATATCTTGATTCTCACCTTAACCTTGGCCCTTTGGAAAGACTACCACCAACATTCCTTCTATCAAGAGCTCGAGGTGGTGGTGCTCGAGCCTTACCAAAAGCCTTCATCTTCCTTCTTCTTCTCTCCTCTTCACTATCCGAGTCATGACCCTTCTCTCTGTCTGCATGACTTGCTTCCCTCTCCAGCTCTTCCCATGTCTTTCCTTCATCCTCTTCTGAGTCTTCCTCGGAGTCCTCATCCTCATCATCCTCAGACTCTACTAGTGATTCACTGTCACTAGCCTCATCGTCGGATCTCGTGTCAGACTGCACATCAGAGGGTTCATACCCTTGGTCTGATTCTGCTGAGTTTTCAGAATCTGAATCACTAACTTCCATGTTTAAAAATTCCCAACCACCATCTTCTATGAATTTTTCTGGATCATCAACGATAGTTTTCAAGATAGGTCGCCAATTCAGATTTAATATACTCTCATAGTACTTCAGGTCAGTTGTGTTAAGCCACTCCTTGATGCTGTCTAGTGATGTGGACGGAATTGAGTCTATCCGAAGGACATCCCTCTTGAAGTCTTTAAATACGATAGTCATATCAATATTCTTCTGTCCAAGACCAACTCTCTCCAGATTAACGATTTCAATCTCACTCAGAGTGATCACAACAAAAGCTGTTTCTATCAGTTCAACCAGGCAGGTTGATGTAGGAACGATGAAAGCTGACGCTTTATAGGGTACCCCATGGAACCCAAGTTCTCTCAACGGCTGATCAAACTCAAGGTCAAGTGCTTTGAATTGAGATTGGCCCCAAATGTCATTTACCCTGTTTACAAAGTTCTGGAATTCCATGTTTATTTTATTCTTTCGATCTCGTTCTCGTTGTTCTTCCTCAATCTCATCTGGGTCATAGGCAGATCTCTTTCCTCCTCCAACTGTCCGGACCACATCCATCACCTCAATATAAAATTGAACATCTTTTGTCTTTTTGTTGCCCACCATTATGTGATTATGCAAATGAAAATGAAGAAGAGTGATCATCTCCTTCTCAGCTGGCTGGAAGATGGCATGCTTAATGTTAGCATACATAACATCAACACGTTCATCTGGCCTTGAAGTTGAATACCGGAACCCATTTGCATGGGCTTCAATTGAAACAGTCAACTTTCTTCCACGACCACCAAAAACAGGGCGAATCCATAGATCTAACTATCTTATTGGCTTGAACCTGGTAGATGCAAGTTGCAGCTTTTCCTGAATAACTAAGGTTGCTCTCTCAGCCCTCTCAGACTCTCTGGAAGTGACCTGCTGACGCAAGGTTCTAATCTGCTGCACCACTTCACTTATATGCCTAGAGTCCTTTGAGCGAAATGAAACTTCCTTCAAATATATTGAACCTTGGAACTTAAGGGAGTTGGCATCGTGAGGACTGAAAGGAGTCCCAGGAACGTTAAATATTATTCGTATGTAGCATGTCCGGTTACTATCCTGCTGGCTGGACACACTTTTAACAGTGGCAACATGAAAAGGTACCATGCTTCCATGAATAGGCAACAGGACAGCTTCATTCTTCTGATCAACCTGAATCATCAAGTCTTTTGGAGGACGTAGGTCGTTGACATTCTTGTATGCAATCAAATCATCAACCGTCTTTACTGTACCTCGATTTCTAATGCAGCAGAGCCTCCGCCAGCAAGTCTCCTGGCAGTCTCTTCATTCTTCTGACGGGCAAGTTCAGCCTGGTGCTGCCTCCGTAGCTCTTCCTTTGATATTTCTTGGTGGTCTGACCTAAGTGTGGCCTTAGATAAGGTAGCCACACCTCCTTTGTATTTTTTGGCTGTTTTTCTTCTTCCTCATCATCCTCATTAAATGAGTATGCCACATCCTTGAAAGCCTTAGAACTCTTTGACGTCACTACATCTGGGTTTTTTTCCCCAACGATCACAGTGTCTGCAAGCAAGATTGAAAATTTCTTGTTTTTTCAGTTTCTAGTTTCCATCTGCAAATTCTGAAAGCCAAGTGAAACATTAAAAACCATTCCTGGTCTCAATATTCGACCATACTTGGAGTTAAGACTGAGGCCTGACTCACGAAACTCAAGACCAATCCCGGTTCCTGCAGTTTTGGTCAAGCTTGCAGCTAACTCTGGTTCATCCTTCTCAATTACGGAGAGTGCAGCTTGATATGCAACACTTGCTTTGTTCCCAGACTTCAGTGCACTGATTGCTGCTTCCTGGGCCTTGAGTAGGACTTCATATGCTTTGCTCTGCATGGAATTGGCATCGATCAGAAAAGTTCTAGCGATATTTGAGCAGTAGCTCTTATATCTGGAACCAATTGCGCAAATGATGACACTTGTGGAGTCATAGTAAAGGTTCTCATCATTGCTTGCAGCATTTGGTTTCAAATCAAACTCCGCTCCACTCTGAAAAACTGGAGGGTAGCATATGTCAATATTCTCTGCCTTCAGCTTCACCTTAATTCTAGCAGGTTCTAGAATTGCCTTCTATGTCTCATCCATCAGTGCAGAATGTGAGACCTTCTTCTCCTCATCAATGACCTTTTCAAGCTTTGGCACCACAAACTGTCTCATCACTGATACTGTCAAAAATGATGCCTTCTTCACATTTGTAAGCTCAATGTTGTCTTTGATAGCAAACAAGTCTGAGAACCCATTTGTCACATCAATTAACTTGCAACTTGCACTTTTTAACTTTCCATCCCATATTTCCAAAAGCTTTCCTTCCGGACTTTCTCTTGCTATGTGTCCAATTACAGGAGTACTGTGACCACCAGAGTTTGATTGAACATGCACAGCTTGAAAAATACCATCCATCAAGCCACTTCCATAATCACCTTTGCTCTTCACATGCATCAAAACTTCGGCACCAACGGACTCCTTGGAAGACTTCTTCACAACATCAAGTAAAGAAGCCTTTTTCTGACTGCACAAGAAATGAACCTGCTTCTTCATGAAGACCATAATGGTTTCTGGGAACTCATACCCAACCAACCAAATATTAAGGGCTGATGACTTCAAGTAGCGCAGATCGTCGGAGGGGGGAGGTGTTGCTACAGCAAGAGCATCAGAAAAACCCCCCAAGATATTGTTGTTTTCACTCCAATGTGAATATAACATTTTCAAACGCATAGTAAAGTTATCCAAATCTATAGAATAAGGACTGGTAGCTCCTGAAGGCTTGCCACTCGGAGGCGGCCGAGTACCAGCATTGCCATCAGCCATTGAATTCAAGTACAGATTTTGGTTTTCCCAACTAAGCCAGAGAAGTATTTTCACCTGCATAGATTGTGATAAGATACAAGAAAATATCAGTTCACTTCCTTGTGAAATGAAAGGGAAAGACTTTGATTGTCGTTATGTCAACACCTTGCAATTACAATCAGGCTAACAATGAGATTAAAAACCTACGAGGATTATTGCTTCTCAAATTTATCATCTCCTACCACAGGTGAAAGCACAAAACAACAAGAAAAAGCAAATTGCTTTGTTCAATGGAACGGAAGCATTTCCCTGCTGAAAAACAAGTTCAATCGATGAATTTTATACATGAAGTTCCCAGATACCAAAACGCCCAAATTCAATTTCATAGTCCGTCCATACTTCACTTTCTTGGAAACCAAACAGATTATTAGAACACCACATACCCACGTATACAAACGAAATATCAGAAATAGATCTTTGTATGAGCTCGTAATCCTCGAAGAGCGACCAATCATATAAGCAAAATCGGATCGCTACACGGATATGTATAAAGAGAGATTTACTACCTATCTGAAACAGAGGAAGACTTCACTTCCCTGGCGAATAAAATCTAATGAAACAGGTCCATTTTTCAGCTTTTCAGTACAAACTAATCGATCTCCAACCCTGCAAAGACCCAGAAAATATCAACGATTGAAGTTGTATTTGGCGGTTGAATCCTTCCAAATTACGGAAAACCGTCAAAACCCATTGGAAATCAAAGATTACCAGTTGAAAGTACGCGATCATTTGATTTCGAATCAAGATAGGAGAAATTTGGTTTATGATCCAATGAACACTTGAAACAGAGAAATGTTAATTAGAAAGAGAGAGAGAGAGAGAGAGAGAGAGACGAATCAAAATGAGAAGAATTCAGAGAATAGAGAAAGAGTAGAAGTTTTTTGGGAGGTTTACATTAACAATGAAGAAAAAGATTGAAGAGGCAAAGAGCAAATAAGCAAGAAGAAGCTACAATTAACGTAGAATTGACTATTTATATGTGAGGGGTATGCCCAGTTCCCTCCAGTTCCCTTTCCTGCAGTTTTTTCTTTTATATATATAATTACGCCTATTATCCAAAGTCTTGTCGGATCGGTCAGAAGATTTTGCTGAAGAGCCAAAGGAAAGATTGAAGTTTTCTCAGGGCGAATCCAGAATAAAAGTTCCGAGGGAGAATTTTGTGAAGCTCATATTTTTTTAGGGTAATTTGTAAAGTTCATATTTTGTCTGAGGCAATAATGAAATACATTTAGCCTTTATTTTGATAGTAGGGCTGTTTGTTTTGTAAAAAATTAGAGGATTAATTTTATCTGTGATCACTAAAGTATTATAATTGTAACGATATAATTACTTAATTTTAATTTATAACGAAAAAATTACTTAACTATTATTTTATAATATAAAAGTTAAAATGACCAAAAATATCAAAATCAGGCTATCAAAATATATAATACACGTATGAAATATTGATACATCAGTAAATTTTGACACATAAACATATGAGTCACTGCTACTTGGAAAAAACTCCAAAAATCAGATAATTATTTTGAAATCACATTCTTTCTCTTCTCCTCCTCTCTCTTCTTGCGCCTAACTCCCTGAACGATGTCCCGTCCCCTCCTATATTTAAGTCGGCCCCTTGTTCTTGTAGCTAATGTTATTAAAATCGGACCGGACTGGCCGGTTGAACCGATTTAACTGCAAATCGGTAAGCCAATCGGTTGGTTCGACTACTGAAAATCGAATTGACAAAAAACCGGATTAAACCGAAAAAAATCGGATAGAACCGAAAAACCGGCAAACCGAACAGAATCGGATTTTTTGCTAAAAATGTAAAAAATCAATTTTTTTTGAATTTTTTCACCCACCCACCCACATATATATTTATTTATTTATTTATTTATTTATTTGAAAAAAATTAACATTTTAAATTTTAAGTATATCATTTAATAATTTAATATATTTTATATATTTATTATATTTTTGATTCATTGTAATCAAATATATATATATTAAATTTTTATTATTTATTTATTTGAAAAAATTAATATTTTAAATTCTAAATATGTCACTTAATAATTTAATATACTTATTATCTATTTGAATTATTGTAATAGTATATTAAATTATTAAATAATATCTTTAGAATTTAAAATACTATTTTTTTTCAAATAAATAAATAATGAAAATTTAAAATATACATATACATATATATATATATATATTAAATTTTTATTATTTATTTAGTAAAAAATTAGTATTTTAAATTCTAAAAATGTCACTTAATAATTTAATATACTTATTATCTATTTGAATTTATTGTAATTAAATATAATTATACTCATATATGCAAGGTTAATATTTTTTGTGTTCACTTTATTAGTACTCCATCTAAACATGAAATTATTTTCATGATATGATTGTATTTTTATATTTCTAGCATATGATATTCAATAATCCATAATTAATCACTTGTAATAATAAAATTAAAATTATTTTTGTAACTTATTATTAGAATATTTGTGACATATATTTAAAATTTGATGAATATTTTTTTAATTTTTATACAATAGTATTCAAAAAATTATAATAATTATAATATTTTAAAAATAGAAAAAACCCAGTTGAACCGGTCGAACCACGAACCCCAGCCTTACCGGTTCTCTATCCAGTTCGGTTTTAATAACATTGCTTATAGCTCCAACGCCAAATCTTTTTTTTTTAAATAATTTCAATATAAACAATTTGGAGCATTGGGTTGGAAAAATAAAGAAAGAAAGACAAAGTAGGAATAGTGACTTGGTCAATTCTTGTTTAGCATGTAATTGACAAATCCACACAGTCTCTCTCTCAATAGATATAATTGAATAATCAGAATTCAACAGCAATTTGCATTATTATATGGATAAAGTAAATTATGTATGTAGCCACCAACTTCAGTCTCTCTCTTTCTTAATTTTGTGCCTAAATCTCATATCGTGGAGTTTCAAAATTACAAAGAAGCTTCTAAAAAAAATTGATTATATGGGCACGTATCTCTTAATCGCCTGCTTTCTAGCTACAGTCGCTGCCCTGTCGGCAATTGCACCGAACAAGTAACAAGTGCCGGTGTAGTACTAGAGGTTTTCGCTCCAGCTTTGACGCTGATGTGCAGCTTCTTCTTGAAAAAGAAACTCAGGGGATGTGGGTAATTTGTAAAGACTTTGAGCTGGGACATTATAAAGATCCTAATAGGGATGATACTGAAAATATTTTTGATCGTTTGAATCATCCATTACTGATCTAAGCTTTGTTTATGGAGGAAGAAAGGTGAGATTTTTATGCAGAAAGAAGGGATTTTGGTTTGGGAGAAAAAAAAAGATGGATTTTTGAGAAAACTGGAAGAGGAGAGAGATGGGGCGTTGGAGCTACGAGAGTTGGGCGCAAGAAGAGAGGGGGAGAAGAGAAAGAACGTGATTTCAAAATAATTATCTGATTTTTGGGTTTTTTCCCAAGTGACAGTGACTCATACGCTCATGTGTCAAAATTTGTTGATGTGTCAATATTTCACGCGTGTATTACACGTTCCGATAGTCTGATTTTGATATTTTCGGTCATTTAAACTTTTATGTTACAAAATAATACTCAAGTGATTTTTTCGTTATAAATCAAAATTAAGTGACCACATCGTTATAACTGTAATGGTTTAGTAACCACCAGTGAAATTAATCCAAAATTAGATGGAGTAACTAATTACTTTATATCTTCAAAAATAATTATTTTCAATTTGCAATTAGATGGGAGTTGTTTTATATTTATTCTAAATTTTAAAGAATTACTTTCTATTATTCTATATTTATATTAAACTTGACAAACAATAAAGAGTAGATAAGAGTTACTCTCAATTGATCTACTTCACATTTACGCTCACTTACTCTACTCTCGTCCACTCACATCCACTCACATCCAAACATAGCCCTAAATTTAATGTGAAAGTGAAAACAAGTACCAACATGGATGTGCCTATAGAATAACAATGAAAAATCATACATAAATAATAAATGGTGTATGTTTGTGCAGCATATCATGGTCTTGGGTATGGCAAAAGTTATTCTTCTTGTTTGTTTGTGATTGTTTCATCATTGCCTGAATTTCTTCTGGGTTTTCCCTTAGTTTCAGGCAACACATACAGCACCCAAACAACAAATGCTTAATGGTATAACTTGCATTAGGGTTTAGGTTAGTGCTCTACCTACCTATTAGCTTTCTCCTTACCTACTCTATTCATATATGTAATACTTCTTTCTGCTGTGACATTGAATGGTTCTCTTGCTGCCATTATTATAATTACATAATGAGTAGAAGAAAAGAGGTTCAGAGATTGAAATAAGAAAGAAAAGGAAAGAGGGTATTTGTGATCCATTTCTTTTTTCCCAGTTTGGATATTCTTCCCCCATAGAATCCGAAATCATGGACGATCTATTCTTGGCCTTTATATATGGTAGTACAGCGAAATTAGGCAGTTCAAACTGGTTAACCGAAGATAGCATCGCCAACAAATCAAGCATTCCTCGATGAATTTTCATTGAGACTTCAGGTAATACATGAACATTGGCAGTTGATAGAATTACACCAGCTGCAAATTCCTTTTATATAACCATCTCCATGAATGATCTTGGCCTTTCTCTAGCCAAGCTGCATATGATATAGTATGCAACCACAAAATGAAAAATGTCAAGTAGCACTTAAAGATTCTGCATGTCAAACTTTAATCAGTGCTCTCTTTTTGGATCAATTATGGAGACTAGAGCAATGTTGGGTACAGCAATTGGCAGAAAGATTGCAGATAGCAAATCATTCATGGATATTAATTCGGAAAGGCTATAAGTTTGATTTTCGATCTCGATTGGGTAATTGTTTCTGAAATTATTGTAACTGTAAGAAAAGGCATTGAAGCAAGTGAGGGAATGCAAAGTAGCATAGCTTGCTTAGACTACTGGTTTTGGATTTCTAAATTTTCTTTACAGCTTTACTTATAACATGTTTTGCACCCAACATATGCGGCATAATGAACATGAAGTTAAAACAAGAGAAGGTGCAAATGAATGCTCAAACCAACTTCAAGTAGTTAGCTTTTAGGTTGTTCAGCTATTCCTTATGCATTATGTAAAATTAATTTCTGCAACAAAACGAGTCATGTAAAACATATGGATTCAAAGTATTTTTATTGAACTTATACTAATTGGTTCAAATGGTTTGCCACTTATTATTTTAAGTAAAATTTCGAATTCGAATCTTATAAATGGTCAAAAATAATATTGAAAAAATTTTACTCTATAGTGAGCCAATCCGGCTCAAATTGGATAATACCAATAATTATATAGGAGAATTTTATCCCATAGTGAGCAAATCCAATTCAAATTGAATAATAGTAATAATTATATAAAAAATGTATTTTTACTGAATATGTAATTGTTTTGAATTCAACAAATTAGTAAATTTCCATTCAGTGGACAAAAAAAGGGGGGTAGGAAAATAGCTACAAAATGAAGAAAATGTGAAAAAGAAAAAGGCAAAAACTGAAGCAGGGCGGACGAATAGCCTAAGATTGGAGAACAAGACTCTTTCCAAGGATCAGGTCATCAGTGGAGAAATGAGCCTCTTTCCTATATGTTCCCCTGCCAAAGTCAAGGTTGTAAGAATCTGCAAGGCCTTCTACTAGGCCGAATTCCGGTTTCCATCCAAGAACATGTTTTGCCTTGTCAATCGATGCAAAGAAATGCTGTATTAAGTGCAAGGAGGACTATAATGTTAGTGAACTGAAATCTTTTGCGTTTTGGTAGTATAGACTTGTTAATAATTTCACATATGGGATAAGTACATGCAGAGCATTTACCTGGTCACGGAATGGAAATGCCTTCTTTTTCCCGAAGTCGAAGTCCTTGGGATTATAGTGAATGATCTCAGGTTCAGGAAACCCACCTGCCTGAGAGAAGAAAGGAGATTACTGCTGATTGTCACTTATCATGCATTCAATAATAAGCTCGATAAGTTACTTATAATATATTCATATATTATCTACAATTACCTTTGCACACGCTCTTGCTAATCCATCAAATGTAACATACTTTTCTCCTGAAATGTTAAACACTTGCTTGCTAGCTTTTTCATCACCAAGGACCTGAAGAAAGGCCTTTGCCAAATCCTGAGAAAGTTGAACCATCTCACATCAGAAACTTGCTGGCATATTGTAAAACTTAAGAATCATTAAGCCAAAATAAGAGTTTCAAATGTTCACAGCTCAAATGCATTATGACTTTCTGGATCCTTCATTAAAGAGTGCTGGAAGCAAATTGGTAAAAAAACAAGCAAAATGACCAGAAAAAGATGATAAGAGAGAATAAATTCACAAAATAAATTCTCTGCTAAAACCAAGAGAAGGTGCTTCTGTAAAATGATCATTTATTATGCAAGCTAAGTTTCACCAAGTATACAGTACAGAATAGATGGATGCCAATTTTAAGGGCTTAAATTTTGTTACAAATTTTCCTGCCAAATGGAATTCAAAATTTTCTAACCTTTACATGACCAAGTTGAGTTATTTGGATTCCTGAGTTAGGAACTGGAATTGGACGCCCTGCTTTTAACCGGTGAAAAAACCACTCTTCAACAGGATTGTAGTTCAAAGGACCATAGATGTAGACTGGCCGTAATGAAGTCCAGTTAATACCACTTGATTCTAGTAAGCTCTCTGTCTCAAGCTTTCCCTTATGCCTGCTCTTTGGATCAACTGCATCTTCCTATATACAGATAACAATGATTTAGAAGATATTTTATTATTGGAATTTAGCAAAAATCATACTTTCCGATTGATCAGTCAGCAGACCAACTTTTGGAAAGCCACATTCAGCTTGAAAGCCAGGCTGGACGGTATTATTTACGAAAGTAAAACAAAGGTTTATTGCAATGCACTTGAAGCAATGGATAGATCAAAAGCAAACCATACCAATTAACAATGAAGCAGAAAGGCTGCTTGACCACCCTACAGAAGTTCAAGTCCCATTTTTTTTCCAGTAAATTTTGCAATGTCTTCTAACTATTTCAGATAGGTTTGACAAGCTTATAATCCTCAAACAGATTTATTCTCATATAAAAGCCTGCAGTTTTTGAGATGTTATCTATGCTCTCATCCTGATTTGTAATCAAAATGTACGAATCCGACTCTGTTAAGAAAACAATGTTTATAGAACCTACCTCAGAGTGTGGTAAAAGATCAGATTTGAGGTAAACTCCAGCTGAAGAGCAGTATATGTACCTGAAAAGAAGCAGAACTTCAGATTTGTAAAGCTGCAGTTATAACTGACATGAGTAAAGATTATCCCGCAAACAGAATTTGTTTGAATTTCAGCAGAACATTTTTAGTTCTTCAATCCAATTTGTTGCATTTGAAGACACAGATAATTTAAAGAAGCACAAGAATTTTCTGAATTTGAGAATTTTGGCAAGTCACCAACAATATGTTGAATTGGACTTTATATGCAACTCAAAAGCAGTGAGTTTATGAATGATTATGCATAGAGGCTAATTAACATATTGATGCAATGACCAGTAGACTGTTGAAATCTTACTGTTCTAGCTTTGGTAGAGCTTCCAATATAGGTGCAACTTCATCAGCGTCACGTCCTGAAAACATGTACCAAAAAATCTTGGCATTCAGGATAATCATTCGGTAGTTAGGTGGAATGCAGCAAAGAAAGAGCCGCAAATGAAACATTGCATACCATTTATATCATAAACAACATCATATCCTTTAGCTGAGAGACTTGATTTCACAAATTCAAAGTCCTTCCTGTCTCCTTTCAAATGCAAGATCTAGCAAAGACATATTCAATTGTACTTGTGTTTAATTTGCGATACAAACTTGATACAGGTAGCAAACTTTTCAGGGCTTAGCAATAGTACCTTAGATGAAAAGTCCGCATAATCCTGGTCTGATTCACCTGGTAATTGTTGGCTAATTGGTGCCTTACCTCTAGTGAACAAGGTCACCTGGAAAATTTACAACAGAAGATTATATTAACACGGACATTGGAATCATAACCCAAGAGTTAACAATTGTTGGAAATGAAAATGTACAAGAAATTCTAAATATGAAGAAACTCAGCAGAGATGGGCATTACCTGATGACCTTCTTTGACAAGAAGTCTGGACAAAAACACACCAATGAATCTCGTGCCTCCCATTATAAGAATATTCTTGGAACTTGATGCTGTAATCTGCAATGCCCCTTTTGTCTGCCATACCTTTCTTTTACACTGCAAAAGCACATATTTTAGAACACATATTAACTGATCATAGACAAATTAAGGAATTAGAGAAGGCAACAAAACCCAATAACCCTTATTTCAAAAGATAGGATTTTTTTTAGTATCCACCACAGATTTTTAGTAAAGAAAAATGAACTTTAAGTGAAAAGAAGAAAAACCTGGACTTGGGTGTAAAGTCTGGTGCCATTGAAGTCGGATAAAGAAGAAGGGAGGAGAGAGAAAGAGGGCTGAGTTTGCTGCTGGACTGCAACCAACCTAGCCATAAGGATGATGCTTGTCCTCTATCCTTCTTCCACAATGGGTTTATTGAAAAAACAGAAATTTGAAGAAAGATTCTACCTTCGCCCATCTCTTTTTTATTCTTGGCTCCCTCTCAATTCTTAGAATTAAGGATAAGACAATGACCCCATCCTCTCTTTGCCTACGAGCTCACAGCCTCTCATTCATCAATGACATAACCACCTCTCGTTTGCTCTTGGCTAAACAATTTTGCCTCCATTTCCTTTGTTTGCCCGAAATAAGTTTTGTTATTGTGAATTCATTGTTTGATCGAAAATGTTGTTTTGGTCCAAAGATGGCTAATAAAAACAGACTGGAGACCAGTTTCAGTATGGCCCTGGCTTTTCAATTTCAAAATCTTGTTCTTGAATGGCTTATAGTACGCCAGCCCATTATATAATCTGGATCCAACTTCCATTTGTGTATATACAATTTTGAGAGAGCCATTAAATTTTGAAGACACTGCTAATTTAAATTCTTCTGAAATAATTTTTTTTTATAAATAAGTGATAGACTGAATTTTTGCTAAAAATCAAATTATTCGCGTTATATTATCATTATTTACTATTTTCATCTAAAAATTTCAAAGATATACTCTAGTAATTTCATAAGTTTTGTGCATCTTATATATTTTTAAATTTTATAAATTTATTTATATTATTTAGATATACTTTTATATTATTAATGAAAATATAATTTGTATTTAAAAATTTAAATTTTAATTATAATTTTTTTAAATATTTAAAAAATAATATTTTATATTTTTATTTATATATTTGATGTAAATTTAAATTAATTTGTTCAATAAATTTCAAATATCAAATGATCATAAAAAAATTAAATCCACTATAAGTTAATAATGGTCAATGCAATTTAAAAAAAATTACAAGAAAAATGAATGGTCCATTTAATTATTATGTAATGATTAATTTACCAAAATTATGATTTTTGGGCTAATTCAACCCTTAACTATATTTTGGGATCAAATTCAAATTACTTCAAGTTGTTAACTTTCTTTTATTTTCTTTTTTAAGAACTTTCTTACTTAACAATTAACATTGAAGTTCTAAATATTTTTTTAACTTCATTAATATTATGAAAAATCTAAATGAATAATTAGAGATTGAATTGCTTCAATAGCTAACCTTAGATAATTAATTCGCTCATCACATAAAAAACTAAGTATTATATAATTTTTCTTTCACAAGTTACATAATATGACTCTGCAAATTTATGGGATATAAATTATTAAATAACACAATTTATATGAAATTATTTATCTCAATTTTAATTTAAAAAAATCATATTTTTGTGCTTAAAACAAGGTTAAATTGTTTGATAGAATTAAAATCTCCTGTCAAGCCCCAAAATAATTAAATCAGAAACTCACTTGGGAAAATGTGCAAGAATGTGAAAAAAATAAAGCCAACATTGTTATTTCATGAAACGTGAGGGGCTCTTTCATAAATACTGATAAATGATAAAAAATGGATCTACGAGAAATACAAGCCAGGTGCTTGAAAGAAAGCTCTCAGCTTCTCTGTCTCTCACAACACAATTACAAGAGGAAGAAGAATAAGGAAAGCTTCATTTTGATTATTTACGTATTTCGCAGAAAAAGAGCTTTCAAAGTCTTGGTACATAGCTAATTCTTCCTAAAAATGGATCCCAACCAGGTGAGTTGACTCGGCCTCAATCTTTCTCAGTCTTCAAATTTCGCATCCGGGCGTTAGATTTATTGGTTTGGGTGATTTTTTATTTGGTACTTATTAAACTGTGCGATTCGTTTTAGATAGATCCACTTCTTAGTGGAAGATTTTAAGCTTTTATCTTGTTTGGTTTTCGGGAAATTCTGGCTAATATTATGTTGATTTAGTAATTCCATTTTAAGAACCCAGAGAAAAAGGAAATGCATCAAAATGCGTTTATATTTTGTTTTGATCGTGTTCCTTTTTTAATAAGAAAAGAAAAATGCGTTGAGGTGTGAATTTCAAACTATGTTTTCAATGTTGGGAATTAGTGGTTCAATTTGGACAGGGAAAAGGATGATTTTAAGTAACAACATATTGTTTGATTCATTATATTGGAAATTTCAATATTATGGATGATGCGCTCCAGTTTTCCTATTTATTGAGACAATTATTCTGTTGATTGTGAGCTTGTTAGCTTGATATCTATGCTATGGCTTTGCCATTTTTGCATTTGTACGCTAAAGGTTGTGGTATAAGAAAAGACATTCTTTTTTTTGTAGTGTCTGTCTGTGTATACACGAGGTCGTGGAGTTGCAGTGACCTAGTTTCAGTGCTTAAATTTTACTAATTAGAGATGCATTTAAAAAAAAAAATTATTATTGGAAATAAAGGATTCTGCAATCCGCTATGTCATATGAATGGAGGGAATTTCAAGACCTTTGCTTTTTATCAGAAGGTTTGAAATCCATTGTACAATTTGAAATCTAGATTCTTCTTGAAGCCATAAAGTTCCCCTTGCACTTGACCATGGAGCTTTTTCTGGCATTTTTCTTGTTCTTAATGATCTCAGTTTATTGGATAGAAGCATCGTTTGATCACCTCATTTAGGACCTATCATAAATTTTGGTTCTCAAATAATATATTTTTATGATTTTGACAGCCTCCAGGAGAGAATTATGCCAATCCAAAGACATGCTTCTTTCATGTTGTTTTCAAGGTATGTCATATCCAATTCTCTTTATAAATTTGTCTTTACAAGCCCAGTTCATTTTCCATCTATTGTTTCCTTATGTTGCAGGCAGCAGCTTTGGCTTTTTACATACTCTCTGCCCTGTTCATTGATAATTTTGTCATCCTTTTTGTGGTGACTGTTCTTCTTGCTGCTCTTGATTTTTGGGTGGTTAAGAATGTGAGTGGCCGTATTTTAGTTGGACTTAGGTGGTGGAATGAAATAAATGATCTGGGTGAAAGTGTGTGGAAGTTTGAGTCCCTTGACCAAGAGGTTAGTATGATTTTACATTCTTACTATGTGTTTGTTCAGTTACTTTTATGATCTTTGATTTTTACTACTTGAATCTCACACCTATTTATCTTTTTCTTTCGTCAGTCATTGGCCCGTTTGAATAAAAAAGACTCATGGTTATTTTGGTGGACTCTTTACCTAGCGGTAAGCGAGTGGAATTTTATCATACCAGATTACTGATTTAACTGTACCCTGGGCATGTTTTTAGATATTTTCTTACACATGATATTGCTATCGGTTAACCTCATAGGCCGTCGCATGGATTGTGCTCGGAATTTTCTCCATTATCAGGCTTCAAGCAGATTACTGCCTCATTGTTGGAGTTTGTTTGACTCTCAGCATTGCAAACATCATTGGCTTCACTAAATGCCGCAAAGGTGAGAAAATAGTTCATTTGATTTCTTGCATTGTGTCATTTGCCTCTATATGATTTTAGGCCTTGTTCTTTATCACGTATGGTAAAGATATACATTACTTTGAATGTGGAGAAGGATGGTAGGAGTGTCTAGTAAGATTGTATAAATCAGCCAAAGCTGGTCGTTTTTGACATAACAGTTGATATTGATTAAACAGATTGGATGAAACAGGATCCGCACCAGTGACATTTTTTAATGCAGGGTTTGCAATTGAAGATATAACATTTGCTGCTAATTAAGTATTCAGTGTTCCTATGTCTTTCTCTAATTCGATAGTGTAATATCTGCCATTTGCTGACAAGCATTTTCCATCTGATGTTTGTAAATGACCAATTAAATGTTCCTTCTGAAAGTGACATGAATGCTACGCTTCTCATCTACTGATTCCAGTGTTGTGCATTTCTTCCAGATAACTTCAGTACTTGAGAAAGCTGGAAAATGTGATTGTTAATTGCACTAGAACATATCCAATATGGTCAGATTTATTCATTGAGATAAAGTTTGGTGCTTCTGTGTGCACTTAGGAATATAGAAATACTATAGTAGTTGCGGCATGGTATTTCTAATACCTTCCGGTGGCTAAAAGACTGGGATGCATGCCCTTTTTCATGATGATCTTCATTTCAGTTTCTTTTTCTTTTCCGAAGTTGATTATATATATATATATGAAGTATGAATAAAAATTAAATGGTGTTTATGCAGATGCTAAGAAGCAGATTCAACAGTTTGCATCACAGACTATTGCAAATCGATTCTCATCAACCATTCAGTCAGCATTCAGTGTCGTATGAATTCCTTAGGGAGGATGGACATAGAACAGAAGATTTCTTTGTGCAAGAATGATTGAGAAGTTGCGTGTACAAATTGGCTTGCATTGAGCTGGCTTATTCTTGAACTGATGTAGGATGCATAATAGATGTTTTTCTATGACCTTCCAATTATCTAATTGCTTGTGTATCTGTTTTTGAGGAAAAGTAATGGTAGAATAATAATCTTCCATTTTTTATAGTTTGTAAGACACATTGACAATTAACGTTATTGTTTTTGATACTAATTCTTAATTTCGGTATCTGGATGACTAATCTAAAATCTAATGCTGTTGGACCTACAATTTGGAAAGGTCTAATGTTCTCACATTAAAATCTAACCGTCTCTTTATTACTGTTAAATTTCTTATTAATGAAAATTGTAAAAATCCCTATTATTAATTTAAGTACTACCATCAATCAATCTTTTAATATCAATTCGTTCTTCTATTCATGAGTTAATCTAATTCAACGTTTATGAAAAAAAATGTTTTATTTATTTATTTATTTGCATGACATTAATATTGACTTATTTAACTAGGTGATGATGTTTAATGGAAATAAATGTCTGCATTAAAAAAAGGGCATAATTGACCAATTTGAAAGATTTAAGAGCTCAATTGGACAAAAAGAAAATATTAGGAGCTTATATGTATTTTCTTCATCCTCGTGTCCCCTGAACCGATATGCAGCACCGGCGATATAAAAAACTGTCGTTTTTGAATTTCGTCGTCCTCATAGCAAACAAATCCAGGCTCCAGCGCCTCAGAAAGAAGTCCCTTGTTTTGTCAATTGGGCTTCGCTTTTCTTCTCAGTCTCGATCCCTAACACAGAGCCATAGCCGCTGAAGAGAGATGCTTCAGTGTATATTCCTCCTCTCAGATTCCGGGTAAGATAACTAGGACATGGTTGCTTGTTTGATCCTTATATTTAAAAGATTATGCGATCGGAATTGCGAAACTGCAATTTGATCTGCTTGAAATAAAATGATTGAATAAAAATGCAAAATTTTGACAGGGAGGTTATGCTGGAGAAGCAACTAACAGGGCACCGCGTAGACAGATCGATTTGTGATTGGTTCTGGAATGAAGCCATTTCTCAAGGTGACCCCTTTAAGGTACCTATACTTGTATTATTAATGTATCTTTAGCTCTCTTTTACTTTTATTTGCAAAATTCAAGTTATCTCTAGGGAATTATGTTATTGTTGTATATTGAATTTTATATTGTGTTTGTTGTTCTTAGCAACAACCTGTTATTGCTTCACCAACGCATTACTTGTTCCAACTTGTTCGCGAGGGAATCACGTTTTTAGCTTGTACCCAAGTTGAAATGCCCCCTTTGATGGCCATTGAGGTAGATGTTTTAGCTTTGCCTTCTTTTGATTTTATTGAGTTCATATTTGAATGTCAGGAACAGCATTGGAATCCTTGATTCTTTTAGTTCCTTTGCAGAGTAGCCGATGTTCTTTCTGATTACCTTGAAGGATTGAATGAAGATTTAATAAAGGATAACTTCGTCATTGTTTATGAGGTACCTTCCTAATTATTCTTCTTGAGATAGGAATTTTTGTCAGGGGGGAAAAATTTGCATTGGATCTTATAAAAAGTGTTCATATATTGGATTGAAAGACATTGTCTTCCTCTTTGTGCATGGATTGACTACAACTGGCATATTTTAATTGAATTTGCAGCTTTTGGATGAGATGATAGACAATGGCTTCCCTCTTACCACTGAACCTAACATCCTAAGAGAGATGATAGCCCCACCAAGTATCGTTAGTAAAATGCTGAGTGTTGTGACAGGGAACAGTTCAAATGTGAGCGACACTCTCCCAGGTGCAACGGCATCTTGTGTTCCATGGAGAACGTCTGACGTAAAATATGCAAATAATGAAGTTTATGTTGATTTGGTTGAACAGATGGATGCAATTGTGAACAGGTCTCAATCAATATTCACTAATTTGCTCCAAATTTTATACTTCAATTGGTTGCTTGATTGTGCATCTACATGATTATGGTTGCTTAGGGTTTTGCAATCTTTGCATTGGTTGGAATGTAATGAGTAGGTCCTATTTGTTTATTAACTTGAAATTAAGGAGAGTTGCCAATACAAATAGATTCTTCTATATCCATGATAAATAAGAGATAGTACAATGAAATGAGAGAGGGTAGTTAGTTACTTTCTTGGGTATTTCCTTTTTTAATATTTCATTGTTTAGTTGAAAACACATGTGCATTTGCAGAACCTTATTACTTTTAACGTTAACGGGATGAATATGCTTCTTAGTTTACAAGTGTTTTGCATTGTAGAAGAAGGATAGCAGGCATGCAGCAAAATCTTGGTTAAAAGTGTTCATTATACGGTTAAACATATGGATGGTATCAGAGGATATGTAACCTCATTTTAGTTTGATATCATTGGAACTAGGAAAAATTATCTGCCAATTACAAGAATTCAAATTGAACCAGTTGTTTTTGTTGCTTATTCTTTTTTTGGGTTGGGTGGGGTACAGTAGTTGATTGCATTATGAAGGACCTTGATCCAACTTCCCCACTCAAACTCTCCAGCTAAAACTATTAAAAGATTGGTTTTGTTGGTGGATGTTTAACCAGTTTGCTAAAGCAGAAGTCTCATTGATATAATAAATTGCTTGAATATTGCAAATTCTGTTAACGAATAAGTAGGGATATTTACAGATACTAGAGAAAAAAAAAATGATATCAGTGGAGTGCATTAAATTACATTTAATATGGATAATTTTGCTACATGCCATTTCTGTTTTGAACCATGAAAATACTTCTTGTTGTGGTTTTCATTGAGGATAAAAGAAATTCTGTAGTCGTATATATCGTCAACCTGTTAAAATTATTTGCTTTTGCATTGAACAGGCTAAGCAATGTTCTCTTTTCATGCACTGTACAGGGATGGGGTCTTGATAAAATGTGAAATATATGGTGAAGTGCAAGTGAACTCCCACATCACAGGTGTCCCCGATTTGACTCTTTCATTTGCAAACCCATCAGTACTGGATGATGTGAGATTCCATCCCTCTGTTCGGTTTCGCCCTTGGGAGTCCCATCAGATCCTGTCATTTGTGCCTCCTGATGGACTATTTAAACTCATGAGCTACAGGTTTGTTCAATCTGCAGCAGTTTAGCTGTTCTAAAATCAAGTGATGCGTATTTGTTTGTGGAGAGATCAAACTATTTTATTTTACTGCTGTTCAGTTAATTGCTCCTGTGTATCCATTAAATAATATATATTTTTTTATCAAAATCTAGGGTTAAAAATTTGAAAAGCATTCCAATATATGTAAAGCCACAGCTTACATCCCACGCGGGGACATGTCGCATAAATCTGATGGTAGGAATAAAAAACGATCCTGGAAAGACGATAGACTCAATAACTGTGAAGTTTCAATTGCCTGCTTGCGTGACATCAGCCGATCTGACCCCAAATCATGGAGTACTTAATATCATGTCTAATAAGGTACTGCATATTAAATCACGGAGTACTTAATATCATGTCTAATAAGGTACTGCATATTAAATCACGGAGTACTTAATATCATGTCTAATAAGGTACTGCATATTAAAACAGCCTTTGGCATCTGGCTTTAGTTTATTGTTCATCATGTACAGGAAAGAATACACCAAAATTGATAATATATCTCATTACATTATATTTCTGTTCTTGTTCTTAAGTTGTTATGAGTATGGGAATTGGGTGCCTTTCTTTTACCCAATTACCTACTGCATGACAAATTTTCTAGTGTATATATTCAATTACTAGCTAATATACAATCCAGATGTTAAGTTTATCATAATTATTTGCCTTTTTTCATTCTCTCTCTCTCTCTAAGCAATAAATCATTTTCATGCTGTAGTATTTTTATAGTTTCGACAATCTATATTTGCAGATGTGTTCTTGGACAATTGATCGAATATCAAAAGATCGAACCCCGTCATTGTCTGGAACATTAGTGCTCGAGACAGGATTGGAGCGCCTTCATGTATTCCCCATATTTCAAGTCGGTTTTAGGATTCAGGGTGTTGCCCTCTCGGGCCTGCAAATAGATAAACTGGATCTAAGGGTTGTACCTAATCGGCTGTATAAAGGTTTTCGAGCTTTGACGCAAGCAGGACTCTATGAGGTTAGATCATAGATCAAGTTGTTTATCACTATGAATTGCCAATTTCTTTGAGCTTCCTGATATGAATGTTCTATTTTTCTTGTATTATACGTTATGGGTGCCACTTGAGTGCAGCAAATTCCACCAAAAATTTCTTTCATTGTACCTGGAATTTTAATCATGTTATAAGCCTGTCTTTTGCCTTTTCTTATTTGCTTAAATTCGTAGCATCCAGGCAGACGATAACTTGAATTGCAAAGCTTTCCAGTTAATATCGAATATCTCACCGGAAAAATATAAGAGACTGCTGCTATGGAGAAAGTACGATTTATGGAAAAACAAAAGGAAAGAAAAACAAAAGACAATGACAATTTGTGGTGAAAAAGAAAAAGAAATATCTCAGTACAATTGCAAATTGAAGAAACGGAGAATGAATACATAATCCTTACATACAAAATGTGGACTCTCAACCAGCGACTTTGTTAACTCTGAAGGAATCCATAACTTGGCGAAGATCATTCTCTTCATCCACGAATACATTTGCTGGTGTTTGCAATCTCAGCTCATATAACTGATAAATACCTTCTATCCCATTCCAATCTAACTACTCTATCCTTTGGCATCACAGCCATCTCATTGTTATTTGCATAAGACTTTATGTTCACCTGATAACAAAAACAACCTAATACTGTTATTAATTTTCTAAATCCATCCATGATATTTGCTTGAGATTGTTAATGATTGTTAAAACAACAACCCAAATATACATTGAACAATTTTAGGCAAGAAATTTCATGTTAATATAGCTAAACAGAATTGAGCCAATGCCATACCTCGACTTGGTAATAGAGTTTGCCATCATCCGCGACTCTAGAGGAAGATGAAAGCACATTGGATTCACGCCTAACTCCAAGTCTAGTAGACATGAACTCTGTCAAATACTGTTTAAGCACTTCCTTTCCAGCTTCTTGTGGAGGACCCAAATCTTCAACACTCTTATAATTGGATGATGAAGGAGATGACATCTCCACTGAAAGATTCTCATCGAGAACATAAGGATCTCTGAAGAATATATCAGCTCCTGCACCTCTCACCTGAATCCAATTCTGTGGGTATTTGAAGGAATACCCATCAAACGTATCGATATATTCCCTCAATCCAACAGATGATCGAGCCAATCCAATTTCTGAGATGAAACAGCTTGAAAGGATCAGCCCCATTGCTGTTCTTCTCGGAACTGCAAAAGCTTTAGTCTGATTATATACGATCAAACAGAGTTTTATCAGATGTAAGACATGGGTTTACTAGGAAAGAACAAAAAGGCCATATTTTTACATGAAAGGAGAAATTGGGTGCGACAATGGATGAATTTACCGGCTGAATTTTACAGGAAATGGAGAAGCGGCGCGTAGAATCGGTGGAGATGGGCATTGAGCGGCGGAGCCACCTGGTATGAGCGGTGAGACGAGGTGTTAAATCGAGCTGAAGTAGAGATGGAAGTGAGTCTCGAATTGCGGCCATTTTCTTAGATTCGGAGAGAGAAACTATGGAAGTTGCAGAGAATCGGGAAGAAGATAGACCGTAGACGATTGAGGTGAGGATGACGTGGGAAATTGCAAATGGGACCGTTGAGACTTTGCGCCAGTTTCAGAGTTTATAAGCTGGGCTTGAATGGGCTCCTTTGTACAAAAAGCCCATTAATCCTACTAGTTGAAAGCCTACATTTTAGAGGGTATATTAGGCTCAAGGTTAAAATTTAGCAATTTATATACTCACTCCGTTTTTTTTATTAGTTATTTTTATTATTTTTATTAAAATTAAAAAATAATAAATAAACTTAAATTTAATATTAAATTATGTGATTAAAATTAAATTATCAAATCTGATTAGTTCTAATTTTATTGGAAAAGAAAAATAAATTAAAAAAGTAAATTAAATTACATTAAAAATTTAAAAATGACAGATAAATAGAATTTGAATTTTATTCAAAAGTGACAGATAAAAAAATAAAGGGAGTAATAATAAATTAATCATAATAATAATTTGATCCCATTCCTAAATGAAAAAATAAAACGGATCTAACTAATTGCAATCCAATCTAGACCTATGAAGAATGAGATTAGGTAATTGCATTTCTATTACAACACAAGGCATTCCTCATTTCTGTATTGATACCAAATAAGAGTTGCGGCTAATTATTATAGTATATTTATTTTTCGAAATATTCATCTATTTAAATTAGTTAAAAGTAAAATTCTACTGCTTAAATTACGGAATTTACACTAAATAAAAATTAAATTAAAAAATCTTGTATCAGCATATTGCTCCAAATAAATAGACTTTGTGTCTCAAATAGCTTCAAAGTTCTTCTCATTGAAACAAGACGTGTTCAACTTGTCTACGTGGAATTGTCCACATCATCTATAGTTCTATACCAAAAGGAGAAACAAAACAATTCCTTGACACGTCACCGGCTCCTATGCATTTATCCTCTTTGAAATATTCATTTGCATTGACAATAATTTTGAGAGAAAATGCTTTCAAAAATACAAGTGGGAGAGAAGTGTGAATGGTCATCATGTACGAAATAAATTTGTTGAGTATTTAAAGATTAAATAAAAATATTGTACGTACTTTACAGGCTAATTATATGATTAAAAAATAAATAAATAAATTATATTTTGAGATAAATTAAAAACAAAAATTATATTATTGTCTTGAAAAGATGGAGTAATAAATATTTCAAGTACAAATCTAAAAGATAATTTTCATATTCAAATCAAAGTATACATGTTAAGATATGTTCACTTATTAATTTTATTATTTTAAAAAAAAAAAGGAACAAAGTGTACTAAAAAAATTAAATAGCCAAAACCAATGTTTCCAAATATAGTAAAAGACGGAAAATGATCTTAAACTTTGGTAGATAAAAGATTTATGAGAGCCTCTGAAATCCCGAAATTCTTGTCCGTTTTAATTGCATGATAAGATTTTAGTTTATTTTAGTGTTACTTAAATAAATATCTAACATAATTTTGATATTATATTTTTGGAACATTAATAGAAATATATTAAAGTCCCTCAACATTTATCGAAATTACAAAAAAGCATGCGAAATTGAAAGTATTAATTCAATTACTTTTGATATTTATCGTGAAATAAAATATTAAATTCGAATTTTATAAATAATAAAAATTAATTTATTAGAATTTATTTTTAGTATACCTATTTGATTCAAATTGAATAACATCAATCACTAAAAAAATGAATCATTTTTATTACGTAAAGAGAGATTATGAATTTATTAGTGCAACAAAGATTAATTTTATTTTTTGAAAAATAAATGAAATGCTAGTAATCACTTCCATCTTAACTAAAAATAAAAATAGAGATACAAACCATAAATTCGAATATTTAAATATTTGTAAGAAAATATTTTGTCCTTTACATAAATTTATTTAGTAATTTAAATTAATTGAGCCGGTGAATTATGAATATTAAATAATTATTAGAAAAACAAATAGCAAAACTAATATATGAAAAAAAAAAAAACTTTGTTTATGGGTATCTTGTTTCAATAATAAAAAGAAAAATAATAAAATACTTATCCAGGGGCATTATGGTCATTGTATAATATTTTTTCTGTTTTCTTGGCTTGGAAGAAGGTCTTCACCGCCTCTTTATAAAATGAACCTTTCGTGTTTTAAATTATTTTCTTTTTCTGTTTTCTTCATTTTTTTTCATGCACAATCTTCACAATTCTCTCGTTTCAGATCTCCAAATCTCCTCGTTATCCTCTTTTTCTCTGTAAGTTGTAATCTTCTTTTATTATAATCTACTTCTCTCATTAGAATTTAGCAATTCAATCAATTGTAAATAGAGTATAAACATCTTTTGATTCATATTCATCTTTGCCCAATTTGTCCCAATTATTTTTTCTATGATTACACTCGGTTTCATTAGCAATTTCACCATGAAGCCGTCTTCTCGATTGCTTATGGCTCGAAAGATCCCTGTTATTTTTGGGTCTGCAAAATATCACCATACACACCATTTATCAAGGAAAAGTTTGGATTTTGATAGGAACAAACAATTTCTTACTTACCCTCCTCGAGTTTTAGGATTTCGTAGTATAATTTATAATGCCCAGAAATCTTTTTCTATGCCCAATCCAAATTTTGGCCATTCAAGGCTTATATCAGGGTCATCTTATGGTCCTTTTTCGAATAGAAGAACAAATAAGGATATCTATGTTGTTACTGGCGTTGTATCAGAATTGAAAGGTTATTCAACTTCTGTTGAGACCAGAGTCAATGATGGCAATTTTGAGAGAATTTATGTACAAAATGGGATTGGCGTTCAGCCTTTGGTGGTTGAGAAGATTGATAAAGATGAAAATTTTGGAGGAGAGGAAGCTTCTAGAATAGGAATTGCTGTTCCTGATAATGTTGAAAATGTAAATAGAGAGAATTTTAACGTTGATCAGAGAGTTGAGGTTGCAAGTCCTAGGAGGGAGGAGTCAGATATTGAAAAAGAGGCTTGGAAGTTGTTGAATGATGCGGTTGTGAGTTATTGCGGGAGTCCTGTAGGGACAGTGGCTGCAAATGATCCGGGGGACAAGCAACCGTTGAATTATGATCAGGTGTTCATCCGTGATTTTGTGCCTTCAGCTCTTGCATTCTTGCTTAAAGGAGAAGGAGAAATTGTAAAGAATTTCCTGCTCCATACCTTGCAATTGCAGGTGATGTTTCACATTCATCTTCTATTTTTATGAATTCCATTATCGAATGATTCTATGTTATATATCTCTGGTTATATAATTATGGTAGTTCTTAGCTAAAGCTTGATTTTATCCAACTAATTGTTGGTGAAGACCTTGTTTTTGGTTTGTGTTTGCACCTCCACTTATTGAATATGCAATATTTCTTTATGGGCACGAGTTTGTAACTTCTTCATGTACCCAAAGGCAATCAACGCCAAAATGTGGTTTTTGTCCTAAACTCAAATTGGTCTATTATTGGAAGTGCTTTGCTGCAATTTCTACTTCAGTGAACCATTGGCTCAGAATTCATAAAAGGAGATATGTTGTGAGCTTTAACAGTTAAATGTGACTGCATGAACCGTGCAATGTAGTACTCTCCATGGTCCTTAGCATGAACATTTATTTTATAATTTTCCCTAGCCATGGTTTCCATATGCAGCTATTGATTGATATTTGGTGTTTTGCAAATAGTAAATTTTCTCTTGCTTTATTTATCTTAGAGTTGGGAGAAAACAGTGGACTGCTATAGCCCAGGGCAGGGCTTGATGCCTGCTAGTTTCAAAGTCAGAACCGTTCCCCTTGATGAAAATAAATTTGAAGAAGTTCTGGATCCTGATTTTGGTGAATCAGCTATTGGTCGAGTTGCACCTGTGGATTCTGGTATGTATATTGCATGTAGTTGGGTTGTGCTGATTTAAAAAGATATTCATCTTCTTGTATTATCATTTGTGTTTTATTTATGAACTTTCTAGTTACTTCTCTTTTCTGAGCTCCAAAAGTAATCAGGCAATTTCTTTTTCAATAGTCTCATCAAATTATTGCATCTGATTTTGTGCTTTTAATTGTTTTGCTAGGATTATGGTGGATTATTTTACTGCGGGCATATGGAAAAATTACTGGTGACTACAAATTGCAAGAAAGGGTGGATGTCCAGACAGGCATAAAACTTATATTAAACTTGTGCTTGGCTGATGGCTTTGATATGTTTCCTTCATTGTTAGTCACTGATGGCTCTTGCATGATAGATCGGCGGATGGGTATCCATGGTCACCCCCTCGAGATCCAAGTAAGTCCGAGAGTTGCGTCTATCATCAGTTACATTTTAGTGGTGGAGATTTTGGCTTGTTGGCGATTTATAAATTCTTTCCCTTTTTTCTTGCTATATTTTATTTTTTATAGAGCTTGTCCACATGAACCTTCAATGCCTCCTTTTTTTTTCCTGTTTTTAATTTCCACTTTAGTTGTTTTCTTGGCTTACCTTACTTACTTCAAGTCTATCTCTGCAGGCCTTGTTTTACTCTGCTTTGCGGTGCTCTCGTGAGATGCTGACTGTGAATGATGGATCCAAGAATTTAGTGAGGGCCATCAACAACAGACTCAGTGCATTGTCATTCCATATTAGAGAATACTATTGGGTGGATATTAAAAAAATTAATGAGATATATCGGTATAAAACAGAAGAGTATTCCATGGATGCCACCAACAAGTTCAATATCTATCCTGAACAAATTCCTTCTTGGCTCATGGACTGGATTCCAGAGGAAGGTGGGTATCTTATTGGGAATCTGCAACCAGCTCACATGGATTTTAGGTTTTTCACTCTTGGAAATCTTTGGTCTGTTATTTCGTCTTTGGGTACCCCAAAACAAAATAAAGCCATTCTAAATTTGATTGAAGCCAAATGGGATGATATTGTTGGGCGTATGCCTCTTAAAATATGCTACCCTGCTCTTGAAAATGAGGATTGGCGTATAATCACTGGCAGTGACCCAAAAAATACGTATGTCTTTCCCATGTTTTCTTACTTATTCTTTATAGGTATATGGTCAATACACAATTTTTACCAGCTAAATTTTTGTTTGGTGGACCCTGCAGCCCCTGGTCATATCACAATGGTGGATCATGGCCTACACTTCTTTGGCAGGTAAGCTTAAACGTGAACTGGACTTCCAAGAATCATTTATAATGTAAAAGTCTTATAAACTGTTAATCATTTTTGACCCATCTCCCTTTATCCACTTAGAAAATTTTGGTTTAACCTTCTTCAATTGCACTATGCATGTGTTGTTAACTGCCTGAATATTTCAGATTAGGGGGCCCTATAGAGCAAAAAGTGATGTTGATTTATTCGCAACATACCTTTTGCTAGTTCTGGCATTTTTGTTTTTTCTTCATCCTTATGATACACAAATAATTGGAAAATCTGTGTGGAACATAATGAATAATTAGAAATAAGAAACATGCCTGTCTGGCAAGTGTTTTGGTTATGGATCCTTAATTAAAACTTCTGCTGAATTCTAAATTTTCCTCTCAACAAATTGGTTTCAGTTCACATTGGCATGCATAAAGATGAACAGAGTAGATTTAGCCCAGAAGGCAGTTTCTCTAGCTGAAAAGAGGCTCTCAGTTGACCGTTGGCCTGAGTACTATGATACACGTACAGGGAAATTCATTGGAAAGCAATCCCGACTTTATCAAACATGGACAATTGCTGGATTCCTGACTTCCAAAATTCTCTTAGAGAATCCAGAGATGGCATCAATGTTGTTATGGGAGGAAGACTATGAGCTTCTTGAAATCTGTGTCTGTGCGCTCAGCAAGACTGGCCGGAAGAAGTGCTCTAGAGGTGCTGCGAGGTCACAGATTCTTGTGTAGGACAACAGCTTTTGCGAATCAGAATCTGATCTATTTGTACCGTACAGCTTTAAGTTTAGAAGAGGCTTACAAAGGATCTTATAAGGAGGAAATTTTCAACCTCCCATATCTAATACTACCAATCCTAAGATGTAAATATATGAAGGTTTCAGTTTACCCTTCCCATCAATTAGATAAGTTGAGGGGTCTCAGAATTTAAAATGAGTCTTACAAGTTTTATTCTGTAGTTCTTTCCACTGTATGTAAATTGCTAATTTTTTTTATAGATTCCAGTTTAATTATTTATTTGTACCTCTCTTTATCAACTTTTACTATAATGTTTTGTATTTTAATCTTCATCCTGTTATTTTCCAAAGGAGAGAAAGCTGCAGTTGTAATCTTTGGAACCTGGAGAGCAAAATTTGCCTAGCTTGAGCTATTTTGAAGTTTGAACCAAGAACTGCACTTAAACTTATGTGCATTGTTTTTATGGAAAGAAAATCAATTACACCTTCAATAGCCATTAGATCAAACTTTGATGGCCAAAAGGAAGTAACTTTAGTTGGTTTTGAAGTTCTCGCACGTTAGCACAGTATGCATTTTCAGAAGTCTGATTTGGGATTTCTAGCTCTCTAGATTGGCATGTGGATGAAGTTCTAATCTTTTTACAAAACAGAGTCGCACTTTGATTATCTAACTCAGAATTCTATTAATAAACTTAGAACAGTTATTTTGCCCTGATACTTATATAAAGAAAACTTAGTAACAGTTACAAAAGTATAAGTTTTGGGTGCCATGAGCTTATACGCATGTCTTCAAAAAAGATTCCGTCCATTCTCTTCCATTATCAAAAACTGTTTACAGTGCGCCCAAAACACCCCCACCCAGTCAAAGCCTTCGTATAAACCAAAAGCCCCCACCTTTTTTACCACTGATCTTATCAAGTCTTACTTTGACAACGGTTCGATTGAAGAAGCACGGACCCTGTTCGATGAAATGCTCGAGAGAGACGTGGTGGCTTGGACGGCCATGGTTGCTGGGTATGCATCTTGCAACCACCACTTTAACGCGTGGAGTATGTTCTGTAATATGGTAAAGAGTGAAACCAACCCAAATGAATTTACAATATCAAGTGTATTAACGGCTTGTAAAGGAATGAAGAGTCTTTCCTGTGGAGCTTTGGTTCATGGGTATGCTATTAAGAATGGAGTAGTAGGGTCTATTTATGTGGATAATGCACTTATTGATATGTATGCAACTTGCTGTTTTACTATGAGGGAGGCATGCTTGGTTTTCTGTGGCATAGAAGTCAAGAATGCTGTGTCCTGGACTACCTTGATCTCTGGTTACACTCATAGAGGTCATGGCCATCATGCTATCCAAATCTTTCGGCAAATGTTACAGGTAGGTGCATAAAACAACTATACAATTCATTAAATTTCGGTCATATTTTCTTAGTGAGATATTCATAAATATTACTTTTGAATGTGTTTTCTGACAGGAGGAAGCAGAATGCAGCCCTTATAGCCTTTCAATTGCTATTAGAGCTTGTGCTTCAATTGGCTCACTGAACTATGGCAAACAACTGCAAGCTTCAGTAGTTAAACATGGTTGTGAATCCAGTCTTCCCATTATGAATTCTATACTGGACATGTATTGTAGGTGTGGTTGTTTGTCTGAGGCAAATCAATATTTCCATGAGATGACTCAAAAGGATACCATTACATGGAATACCTTGATAGCCGGATTTGAGAGGTCAAATTATATCCAGTCCCTTTTCATATTTTCACACATGGAGTCAAATGGTTTTCGTCCAGACTGCAACACTTTTACCAGTGCAACAGCAGCCTGTGCTAATCTAGCGGTTTTGAGTTGTGGACAACAGGTCCATGGAGGCATTATTTGCAGAGGCTTTGAGGGAAACCTGGCATTGGCTAATGCCTTAATAGATATGTATGCCAAATGTGGTAATATTACAGACTCGCACAAAATTTTTAGCAAATTGCCTTGCAAAAGTTTGGTATCTTGGACTTCTATGATGATTGGATATGGGTCTCATGGATATGGAAGAGAAGCTGTTGACTTGTTTAATGAGATGGTTAAGTCAGGTATCCAACCTGATCAGATAGTGTTTATGGCAGTTGTGAGTGCTTGTAGTCATGCTGGATTAGTAGACCAAGGATTAAGGTACTTCCACTCAATGATGGATGATTATAAAATCAAACCAGATCGTGAAATTTATGGCTGCGTAGTGGATTTGTTAGGAAGAGCTGGTAGAGTTCAGGAGGCCTATCAGCTGATACAGAATATGCCATTTGTACCCGATGAATCCGTATGGAGCGCACTTCTCAGTGCTTGTAGAGCTCATGGTTACCATAAGTTAGGCAAGTTGGCAGCGTGGCAAGTATTGGATTCAAGGCCAAAATTGGTGGGAACATATGTGATGCTGTCAAACATATATGCAGCCGAAGGAAAGTGGGGAGAATTTGCAAAAATGAGGAAGTTGATGAAGGGAATGGAAAGTAAAAAAGAAGTTGGGAGAAGTTGGATTGAGGTTAGAGATGAGGTTTATAGTTTTGTCGTAAAAGATAAGGTAGGGCCTCGTATAGAGTGGGTATATGGAGTTCTGGAATGGCTGTTTGAGCATATGAGTGAAGCAGGTTATGTTCCTGACGTAGATTGTTTGATACATGACCTTGAAGATGGGACTTGAATTGGAATGGAGGATAGCAGAGAATGAGTATGAAGGTTCAATCATTTTAACTTGCCTTGGGGAGAATGTGTTTGAAATGTACAGGCAAAAGGCTTATGCATTTTCAAGTAAAGATTGATTCATTTATCCAAGGATAGATTACATTCCTTTATCCCCCAAACGAAAAATTCAAGACAGTTCGATTACTTTTATTTTCCAAATCTTGGGGTTGTACCGGATAATGAATAAACCTATTTTTTTTGTGTAAATATCTAAAAAGTTAATGAAGCATTTGAGAGAGATTAATCTGATTAGTTTAAGAATGGGAAGTTCCACTTAAGCCAGACTCAAACGTTTATTCATTAACAAATACATTTTTTTATTTATACCATTCACCATATTGCTTAATATGAAAATATTTGTACCCATTGATATGTAGTATATATTTTTATTAATATTATGATAGTATGTAAAGTAAATATAACGCCTGCCATAGACAGTAATTGCTTCTTTCTTGGCCATTCTTTCCTACTATTCTCTTCGATTCTTTTACTCATGGATTCAATTAATTCTGTAAACTCTTCATAGAAATGAGAGCATATTTCTCAAAATACACTTCTTTTTTTTTTTCCAATAATGAGGGAAAAAAAAACTAAAAATGACGTACTGCATTTCATCTAAAAAATAAATTCTCCTTGTTGACCTATAACAAAGTCTCAATAAAATCTACCCTTTAATTGATAGACGATAGAGCATGGTGAATGTCTGTGAACTAATCCAAGTATGGAAAAGGATTTACGCAGATGATCAGATGTTATCCGGAACACTATAATTATACAAAGGACCATAAATGTACCTGATGGCTAATCAATATATCTACACAATCCCTTAATAATTTACATAAAAAGCAAAATTCAGAAAGTTGAATTTGTCTAATCACTATCAGATTCACTACCAGAGCCTACATTCACCGGCTGTGGGTTCCTGTAGTCGCTTACTTGTTCTTCATAACGCCTTTTGTCAGCTCGCGCCTTTGCTTCGTATGGCTCTTTCTCCTCCGCTGCAATTTCAATGGACAAATTAGAATCAGAAGTCAACCTCAGCAACCCAACTAAGCAAATACATATTTAAGAGAAACAAAACCCAAGCAAATGCAACCTGACAACTTTTTCCATCTATCCCCAAGCACTTTTCCAACATCACCAAAAGCAATGCCTGGATGACTTTTCTTTACATTCTGTTATCCAAGAGGGAACAATTTTAGCATCATAATCAAATAGTGGATATTTTCTCGAAAAAGAAAAAAGAAAAAAAGAAAAAGAACAATGGAAATAAAGGAAAGATCATCTAATTCAAATTCCATCCAAAAGGAAGATTATTATCCCCACCTCCCTTTCCATCTGTGAGAAGAACATGAAACCAGACATAGCCTTTTTGGGGGCATTTGGATCCTTCTTTTTCTTCTGTTTTCTCTTCTTAGACGTGTCCTCATTTCCATCTTTAGCCCTCTTCTTACTTGCTGCCTTGTGAGATGAGGACTCCTTTGCAGATTCCTTCTTCACATGTTTCTGAAATTAACCATCAATTGATGTAAGATAGAAGAGCTTGCATCAAAAAATCTATTCTCCTACTTTTTCTTTTACAAATGACTTACCTCTTTCTCGCCTCCACTTTCACTAGCATCAGATTCTTCCTCACCAGAATCATCAGTAGGGGAACCTCCATCATCCTTGTCAATTACAAAATCTTCATCCTGAAATTTTGCACTGAGCATAATAAATAACACAGAGATCTCACACAATTTATGTCTTGCACAAGGGAAACAAGTTAAGCATGTTAGTCTCCGTAATATACAGGGACACACATCTTGCATAAACAATCACAGATGCAATCACTATGAGGTCAACATCGTAGAATACTCCAAATATCAAATATTGAGGAAAAATTCACCTCTTCATCACTCTCATCTCCAGCTGCATTCTTAATCCGTTCCAGATGTGGGTCAACAGCATCATCATCATCATTTTGGAGAACAGCCACTACGTTTGCCGTTCGCATATCACCCAGATTCATAATTTTCAGACCCTTCTCACTGTATAAATAGATTAAAGATGAAGTTATAATAGCCAACACACAACTGTTTTATGCACAGGAGGAGAAGGCTATGGACCTGATAAAGTCAAAAAGATTGTGGTACTCATTTCTCTGTATGTTGCGAAACAGATGTTCTTGCTCAGTTTTGAGTCGTATAAGAAGATCAAAATAATGCATGTTCGAACCTCCAGCTGCATGTCTCTCAAATTCGACATAATCAATCTTGAGCAAGGGAACAAAATGGGCAACAAGTATTAGGAAAAGTATAAGATTCAAAATTATCTTCAATTCATTTTAAAGCACCAAAATTGAAACAATACAGTGTATTCCAGCTCAAATTTATAAGAAAAATGAAACCTCCTCATGAAGAATTAGGGTCGGTGGCTTTGGTAAGAAGAAGAAGCTTTTCTCAAGTGGATATAAGAGGCCATCTTCAGCTTTCAACGATGACTTCACAGCGTAACCATCTTGACAGCTACGAAATTTTCCTGGTTTAGTTACTTTAGCACCAGACAACCCACGTAAAATTGTTGTGAACACTTCGTGGATTAATCCCTGTTCAAAAAGGATAACAGTATGGGAAGACATATCAATTCTGTAACAGACTTTGAAAGTCATTCTCTTTGGACATGAACAAGAATGCAATTGAACCTTCATATGACCAGCAATTAAATAAAACTAAAATAGGTTTTTACAGCCAATTGCCTACCTTATAAGCTGGTTCCAATCTGTCCTTGTATTTTGTACTCAATGTCTCTTCCTTCATTGACAAAGATCTCTCGACCACAGAGTCCATATCAAACTACACAAAATAGAGTGAAGCAGATACTGAGTATATGAAAGAACAGCAAAAAAAAAAAAAAAGGCAACAATATCCAGCATAGCAAATAAATACCTGCAAGACAATATGGGGATATAAGGTCTGCCCCTTACGTATAGGTGGATCCAAAGTAACAATAACAAAGGTATGAGCCTGATTCGACTGTACAAGAAAAAATGAAGCTCATAAGATTTTTCACCAAGATTGAAAGATTTGAATGAATGAATAAAAAAATGAAAATTTCAGAGACAGATTAACAAGCAGAAATCATTAAAATTAGTCATCAGCAATTTCAAGTAAACATAGAAACAGTTAATGCCTAGAAGATGGGAAGAAACACCTTTGGAAGCAAAAAAAGGCGAACAACACTGCTGTACTGAATTTTGAAATCATTGGCCTGTCCTTGGAGCCGCAAGAATGACATATGAAGTTCAACATTGTACCGACCCCTATATAGAACACATGTTCAGTCAAAAACAAACAGAGAAACACATTAACAAATCAGTGTGAAACATTGAAAAGCAAGAAGACAGTGTATTACAATTATCTTCAAAGTAGTGCGCTCATGTGTGCAGTGGCAGATACAAGAATTAGATTTAGCAAGGGCAAGCACAGCACCTTTGGGAGTGTTAAGCGTAAAGTAATCATAATTAGGGTAACAAAGTGTTCCTAACAATGCATATGCATACACACAAAAAGGAAATTTAAAATCTTGGAGCAAATACGGAATTTTTCTGGACTTTGGGGGCTTGATGGAAAAATTATTGAGAGTTATGATAAAAATAGGTATTTGAAAAAAAAAATATAGTTCCTAAAATTTTGAAAGGCTAAGTGAAAAGATACAATTAGGTTCAGAAACGCATAAAAAGAAATTGTGAAAAACAAGGGTGGCAGCAGGCCCCCCTAGATTGCCCAATGTGTGTGAATGTATCTTCCATAATTTCTACCTTGGTGTCAGAACTGCAATACCATCAAATGTAACAACAGCTTCCTCAGTAACAATATCTGCCCTTGCCATTATGTTATCTTTGAAAACCTTGTACAAAAGTTAATAGACAATTAATAAGTGGATATATACAACAAACATACACTTTTGTTCATAACTCTACTTATTTTGTTAGAAAGAAAGAAAGAAAGAATAGTATGAGGAATCAATCGTATAAAAGAAAGTCACCTGAGCAGAAGGACGATTTTCGTCACCAACAAATTGGGTGTTGTTACTGGGTACATGAAAACTCATCTCCATCAGTGAATCTTTCTGTAAGCAAAACACTTATACACTGAGGAAATGATAGCCTCCTAGATGAGAAAACTGAAACTGGCAGGTATTTCCCACCAGCCTCACAAAAACTTACGGTGAATGAAGCCCACCCCACCCCCATCCCAACAACAAAAACACACACACCAAAAATAAACACATACCTCATTAGCTCCAGTAGTATCATCCACATGGAACTCTAAGATAACGTCATTTTTCCCTTGTAACTGCGTCTGAGCTACATCTGTTAAAGATAACTCAAATACCTGCCTTGGACCAGTTGTAAAGGTAAGCATATTTCCTGAGAAAAACAAGTAATCAAGACAAGATGATAGATGCAAAGTGTACAAGTATAAACGAAGAGCTTGTACAAATTGAATGTTAACTAACCATTGTAAGAAAACCTAGTTCTAAGAAATTAAAAAGAATCCAATGCAAGGCAAAAGTTCACCAACCATTTAAGTCAACCTCTCCCCAATTACGGCCACTGACAGAAAGCTGCTTCTCTTCAACTGTAATTCCACAATTGCTTTGAAAAACACTGGTCAGGTGTGCAAGATCCTAGAAGTTTAGAGACGAAAAAAATTCATTAGAAAAATCAGGGGAAAGCCAAAAGAAATTCAGCAAAATGATGGAGGAGAACTGCAGCAAAATAGCATGATGTCTGTGAGATAATAAAGTATTACCCTAATATTATCCAAGACAAGCTCTAAGGTGGTTATTAGAGAATCCAAAAAAATATTATAAGTTGAATTCAATGAAAAGTTCATGAATCCATGAGGCAGAAACAAAGTTTCTTATGGAAAATGCATGACTTTATTTTAGTTTATTACTTTTTTATTGGCAAAGAAGGTAAGAGGGACATGTAAAACATCAAAGAACTCACAACTAATGGTAAGAGGGACTTGTGAAACATCAAAGAACATGCAACTAAGTAACACTAAAAGTAAAAACAAGAGAGATATAGAGACAAGGATGATACCTGGTCCCGAAATCCAGTAAATTTGTATACTAATCCTCCTTTGATTCGAAGACCGAGTTGATTTGTCCTTGGAACCTTCATCCATGTCACTCCTATAATATTAGCTTTATCAACCTCCACTTCTTTACCACCTCCATGTTTCTTCCATAAAATTCCTTTTGAATATATTTTTAGCTGTCCAGAGTTCTGCATTTTACAATTTTGCCAAACAAACCACATTCATGAGAATCCAGATTCCCATATACTAATCCACATTCATGACACAAATGTGTCTCAAACTTAAAAAGTTAGATTTTAATCCAAATAGAAAAAAGAAAAAGGGAAAAATACGGAAGATATGGATGCATTTGCACATTCCAAGTATCTATGCATTGTAGGATCAAATCTCAAGACCCACATAGACAGAGAAGGGGAAAAAAAGTGCCAACATAAGGGAGATAATTAGGGTTCCAAAAAGCACAATAATAAGACATCAAACGTAAATTGACTATCACTGACACCGTCTACTAACACTCACGATCCAAAACCAGACGGTGAAAAGAACCAACAGGTACCCAAAGAAACAAAAAATGAAAAGAACAAAGAAGCAAAATTAGGTTTCGAAAAGGAACGATGAAATAACAAAACAAATTATTTTTTCATCATTCATCACTTGCCCCTCTAATTCCTACCAAATAAATGAATAAAAGCAGCAAACGCATCTTAGAAAAAAAAAAGTTTAATTAGGATTGTGAAAAAGATGGGTTTTCAACTAGAACTCGTTTAAAAAAAAAAAAGCTTATAAATGTGGTTAATTAAGCAGAAAACAATAAAAACGAGCAGAAAACAAGCACAAATGGAAATTAAGGGGAGAAAAACAGAAAATTAGAATATATTATTGAAGAGCTTACAGTGCCGCCGCGACCTCCAAGAGAGATATTGTTGAAGAGCTGAGTGTCTGTCATTTTTGGCGAAGGCGAAATGCAGAAACTGAATATTTTGAGAGCGCGTTAGGAGGTCCCCTGCTTTTATATACTTGTACAATACGATGATAGTTGCGGTTCCTTATTTGTCAGCGGGAGAATTAATTCAATTTTTTTTTACTTTTTGTCGAATTCCTGTTCAAAAAAAAAAGAAATAGATATTATAGAGTGAATTTAATTTAATTTCTTTTGCTTGAATAAGGGAGTAGAGAAACTAAACGGGAGTAAATACTCTATATCTTCACTTTTATTTCTCTTCGAAACTTTAAAAAAAAAAATTGCATGTAAATGGAATAAAATTTTAATTTTTCCTATTCAATTATAAGAAATAAATTTAATTTTTCAAAGGCAATTTTGATAACTATATTGTATTAGCTTCTATAACATTAGTTTGTATAATATTAATTTATATATTATTATTCTGCATTATTTAGTCTATATTATTATATTAGTATTTTGTGCAAAATTATATTACTTTGTAATATTTATATTGTATTTGGTGTACAATATTATAGTATATTAATTTTTTTAAAAAATTAAAAATAAATAAAATTAAGTTATTTATATTGTCATTTATTTAAACAAAAAAAATATTATAAAATACAATTTTTGACACATACATTGATTTTTTTATTAAAAAATAAAATTATAATAAATTTAGTGTAAAAGTACGGAATAAAAAGAAAGACGAAAATAAGACATCACAATGAAAAATATATATAAATTAATCATTTTAAAATTTGGTGAACTGAAACAACAATTATAAAATGGAACAGAATGCAATTGTCCAGTAAGGTACAATACTGTACTCGTGTTTTTTCTAATTTTTTTTGAACCCGAAGGAGAAAAAAATTAACCTAGAAAGATGCCAAAAATGAATGACACTAGAAATAAGAAAACACTGAAAATTTATCTCTTTATTTTATAATATGATTTTTTTACTGTATTAAATAAATCCAAAAGATGGATGTATGTAAAATACACTAAAAATGTAAATATTTTAGAAATTAAACTTTCATTTGATGCAATATTACCTTTAATCACATTCAATGTCTCAAAATTTTTCATTATATTTCATCAAAGTCTAAAATTTTATTTTATCGCATACTATATTTTATTTTGACAAATACAATAAAATTATATTATTAGTCTATTAGCAATCGATCCTCTACGTTACAAAAATATTGAATACAAAAATGGAGATATTTTTACCGCTGCATCCCTGCTAAAATAAAATCCAGCTCTCCTTATCAAGACAATCCACACCTGATTACAATTTCATTTTGCCAAAATACATAATTTACTGCATTGATATCAGTTTGTAATTAAGCCGGTACATAAATTAATTCATTTGTGAACCCAATTTATGATCGAGTCAAAACATATTTTGTAAACCCAGTTTAGATATATATATTGCCCCCAGGCCCCAAACACAAAATAATTTGCCAAAAAAGACAAACCACAAATTACCTATTATGCTAATGCTTATCAACAAAATGTATGAATGCAAACCACGAATTACTTTAGATCTACAAGAACCATTTGCCGTTTTCTATTACAGTAACGATATCTAAAAAAAATACATTTCTCAACAATTACACAGGATAAGAAATCCACGGATACCATATAACCAATTTGAAGCAAGTGCACCCCAAAAAGTTGCTGGGGACTCGGCCTTTCACTAGGCCTGCCAATCAGAAAATAAATAAGATCAAACGTTATATCACACATACAACACGTTACAACAACTGTATTCCAATAGTTTTACTAAAATCATACCTTGTTAGCAATATTGTTGGAAAGCCAGTCCAATCCTTCATAAAGACCTTCACCAGAAGTAGCACATGTGCTCTGGATATACCTGGCATCGAATAAAATTATATTGGTGATCTGAAAAGTCATCCAGTTTTTTTTTGCGTGTAGGTCACAAAATTAGATGTGGAAGCAATCTGTAAAGTTACCAATGGCGTTGGCGAAGTGAGTGAAGGCCAAGCTTATCAGTGATCTCTGCAGCATTCATGGCGTTTGGAAGATCTTGCTTGTTTGCAAATACAAGAAGCACAGCATCCCTTAACTCATCCTGCAAACAAGCAGCAGTAATTGTTATCCTCCTGCTTACTGTCAAAAAAAGCTACTCCAGAACAGCAAGCCAGATCCTTTCAAATTTGAAACCAAGACTACCAAAATGTTACAGGAACCTACCTCATTCAACATGCGATGCAGCTCATCTCGTGCCTCAACTACACGGTCACGGTCATTACTATCAACCACGAATATCAGGCCCTGAGTGTTCTGGAAGTAATGTCTCCATAGAGGTCGAATCTGGCCACATGAAACACAAGCCTCTGTAAATGTGTTTCAGAAAGTTATATGCACCATAAAACAACTGCAATCTATTGATTCACATTTGATCAAATTAAAGATGCAAGAGCCAGCCAAGCTTAAGGAACTTCTAGGTCCATGAAAAAGGGAAAGTGGCAAAACGTGAAGGGTTATATAGTTAATGTAGAATATATGCACATGGCAAAACGTGAAGAAATAAAGCAGTAAATAAGGGAGATATGATGGAAAAGAAGGAAGCAGAGGGCCTTCCTCGTGCAAGAAAAGATAAAAACAGAAAGAGAAGGGTGGCTCCAATAGTAAATAACACAAACAATTTTAAATTTACTCTACCACACCGACATACAAGCCTAAAGCATGTATATTACCAGAAACTGACACCATAAAGGATCATCACAGACAAAATATGTCTGTCACAGCATGGATAGCCTTTTGTCACCAAATCAAAGGAAAAACTTGAAAGACAGGATGGCTCAAGTCAATGTAGCTTATGATTTAGTTGTGTGCTGTCAACAAAGCATGTGTTCAGCACAAGATCATCCATAAGCACATGGACCACAAATATAAATATAACCAAACAATACCTATCAGACAAAAAAGTTGTCTGCCATGACGAAGGATAACCTTTTCCCATTCAACCCAAGAAGAATGACTTGAGTGAGATGATAGCAAAGTCAATTTAGCTTATGATTTTGTTGTGTGCTGATGAGTCAACATCAAGTCAGCACAAGACCGTCAATAAGCACTTATATCAATAAGTACAAATATCACATATTATATATAGGTTACAGGTTGTCCAGGTGTATGCACTCACGGAAATTAAATTTCTGCCACAACTACTAGCTTCTCCTTTATACATGCAAAGGAAAACCGAAAAGAATTGAGAAGGCAAAGTAGATGTAGCTTATGAGTATGTTATGTGCCAATGGAGCATATCTAATTAGCACAAGACCGTCCATAAGCACAAAAAAAGACGCTAAAACTTCCACTAGCAAAAGTTTGCAGAAGTTCATCAAGTCAGGTCAACAATTATGCAAATCAATGCAAAATATAGCTGCTCAAAACATACTCATATATATTTAAAATCATTCCCTAATCGCATAAATAATTTATAAGCTATAGCCACCACGACATCACATACCTTGTCCTGACCACCAACATCCCAGACGGTGAAGCTTATGTTCTTATATTCAACAGTCTCCACATTAAAACCTGAAACAAAATGGAAAAAAATCACTCATCCACGATACTAAAACAAAAGAAAATCCTAGCTAGTAAACAGGGCTCAACAGGTTGGATACCATAATGTTTGGTGATAGAAACGTACCAATTGTAGGAATAGTGGTGACAATCTCTCCCAGCTTGAGCTTATACAAGATGGTGGTCTTACCAGCAGCATCAAGACCTACCATAAGAATTCGCATCTCTTTCTTCGCAAAGAGCCGACTGAATAGCTTGGTGAAAGAAAGCCCCATCTTCTTATGTCAAGTTGTCAACTGAATCCCAAATCCCAAAGTCAGCCAACCAAATTAGCGTAAGACGACAAATCTCAATCTCTATTACAACCTCGTCACAGAAACAGCGAATATGAAGAAGCTATTAGTGAAATCTAAATATTCATTTATTTCCTTCGCATTCCTTACTGTTATCATATTTCCATAATCAACCCCCCAATAAAATGAGATTCCTCAATCCTTATAGAACGTAATAGACCTAAACGTTTCCGTATACAAAGCACACAATAGTTGCATCAGATCTATGGGAAAAACGCAGAAATCTATACAAATAAAGAGCTTATACAGTGAAATGGGACAAACAGATGCATCGAAATGAAAAAATCAAAAATTAGATCCAGATCTGAAACCTGATCCAAAACATCCACAAGGATATCCGAATTTAAAATGACAAATAGATATTATCTATGCAGATGAGAAGACAGTGAGAGAGATCTAACTTACAGAGACGCAGAGGAGCAGATTCAGAGAGGGAGAAACGAAGATAGAATGCGAACGGGAAATGGAGTGCATTACCGTAATCGGCGATATTTAAATGAGCTTGGAGATGACGGCCGTTTTTACGACGTCAGTACTAACGATTCTTCAGTCATTAACCGTTAGGGTTAGTGAGTTATTATTGCGTGCGGCCAAACCTATTTTGAATTACTATGCACTCGAAGAAACAAATTTCAATCAAAATTTTGATCAATCGCCCCTAGGATGATGAAACATTTAGATTTTCAATAATAATCCAATCAAAATAATTAAAATTATAATTTATTAAATTAATTTTTTAGTATTAATGAAATCGATAATCAAAATTTTAGAAACTAAATTTATTAACAATTTAAAAATTTTAAAAACTGTCGTAAAAAGTTCAGTTTTGTTTAATTTTTGAATTATTAATCGAACCAAACTGAAATTTGCATATGGTGCTATTTGAAATCAAACTAATTAATAGAACAATAGAAGTCTGGCCACCCGATGCGAATGGGTGCCAAAGAATAGCATATCATAAAAGTTTAGTGGTTGAATAAATTGCCACAACCAGTTTGGCATTGGTTCTTCTTTTCTTGGTTCACGCAGGAGATTCTAATGAGACAACTTGCCGGCCTGAATTCCACGAGATCATGAATTAAGAAAATTCAGCATCTTGTGCTTATGTATTGGGCATGTATTGTATACAAGTATACGCTATTGGTTCAAATGAAAAATATATATATATATATATTTTATACCGATTTAATAGCTATGGCGTGTACTGTTACAAGCACGTACGATTTCAAAAAAATTCTTATAAAATTTTCAAAATAGACATGTCTTAAATTGAAAAAAAGAAAATGGGAGAAGAAGATAATTTCATTTCAAAAGCAGACTCAAAGCAAAATAATGTGGCCTAGATGGAAGTTAATTATGGACTAAAATCAAAACTCAGTCCTCCTATGGTACAGAAACATGGCATAAAAAGGTTACACAAGCTTGGTGCAAGAGATAATTTGTTTGTTTTAGCGAGCATGGCCATTACAGCCATTACAAACATTGACGTTTGTTGGAATCTGCAATTCAAGGTCAATTTTCTCTTCTTTTCCAGCTGGTTTAATTGCATCTATATCAAATTCAATGGCTTCGGATTTCATTTCCTTGTCTTTCCCCCATAGAACTGCATAGAGCCCCGCCACGATCATCACTGATCCTATCGCCCTAAAAGAAATACACAAAATTACTCAGCACCGTGCAAACCGAAGGATAATGTAACCTGTTCGTAAGCAACACTTACGTTCCAACGAATAATTTCTCGCGAAGCAAAGCCCAACTCAGGACAGCCACTATGACGAGCAACAAGGGGCTAAACACCGAGACATAAAGGGCTCCTTTCTTTTGGATGCTCCACGAAGTGAGTGAAAATGCAAGAGCAGAGCACACAATTGCCTGGAATCAACACGCCCAAAATATTCACTTATATAACAATACACCAACTCCGTGTAGATAATAGCAGAAAATAAACATACTGCATAAAGAGCTGCGATAAGCCTGCCGGGAGACCGCAATGACCATTCGGACACTTGGTGATTGGCTCCTAGGGCAATAGCTACACACTGAATGCTGCCCATGAAGCACATTAGCAGGGTACTTGTGTAAGGAGCTGGAAACTTATAGCTTACTTTTGCCTGTAAAAGTCGCAAGTTCGAACCTCAGTCAGTCAGAAATCAGAATCATTTATAGAAAATCGAAAAGGGCAAAAAGAAAATGGATATTTGCCTGGATTGTGAACCAAATAGCCCAAGAAACAGCACTGGCCATAATGAAAACAGGGCCCAAAATGAAATTTGATTTAGCAGAAGAATTGGTGGATCCAGTTTGATCTGCATATTTCCAGTGAATGCTGGATTCTCCTATATTTACAGTTGGTCCATGGTAAAAGGACAACACCATGGCTCCTGCTACACATACCAGTGTACCTAAAAGCTTGGCTTGCCCTGATAACTTCTTGATTCCCACAGATTCTTGCCTTCAAAACCATTTAAAAAAAAAACCCATCAATTTTCACTAATAATTGAGAAAATTCTGTTGCATAACTAGTCAAAGAAACAGGAAAATGAATTGTGTAGTACCTGAGAAGAACAGCAAGAATGAATGTGACTGCAGGGAGAATATTGGTGAGTGCGCATCCAATTGTTGGAGTGGAATTTTCCAGCCCAATGAAGTAAAATACCTGATTTCCTGTTACCCTGTTTTTTTTTTTTTGAAAAAAATTATATAAAATTTTGATATTTATTTATAAAAAAAAGGTAAAACATGAAGGTAATATTTTATTAAAGATTGAAGGTGCAAATCACGTAAAAAGTACAATTCAACCCTTAAAGTTCAATTCAATGCAATGCTAGATCTAATATTTCAAAATTAGAATAATTTGATCTCTAAAATGATCACACGTATTCAATTAACGAGTGACACATATAAAATTTTTAAACGTCAGTTATTATTTTAAAAGTCAAATTATTCAATTTTAAAATATTAAAAGTGACATTCTACTGAATTAAATTTTAAAAATTGAATTTCATATGCAATTTGCACCTTTGTTAAAACTAAAAACCTACGTTTGCTTACCCAGTAAGGGAGCATACGAAAATCTGGAACAGCAAATGCTTGGTAATCTTAGGCCTGGTTTTCCTGCACCAAATTATAAATTAATTTGTGAGCACCTAGCTAGGTAGGCCTAGGTGGCTGCATTAGTTGATTAGCACTTGAAATTGGGAAAGGCAGCAGGAAGCAGGTGGTGGCAGATTTTAGGGCAGAAAACAATAGACAACCGGCAACCATGCATGGGCTTGCGTATTACTATTAAGGCAATTAGTTGTACAGAATATAAATGCCAATTCTAAATTCCAAGACATAAAAAAGGCAACAAAAGCAGATCTCAGTAATGACTATATGGTTCCAATCCCAACATATGTGCTTCAATTACTTATTTATTCTTTCCACCTTTTTAGTTTATTTTGGGATCTTTTCTTTTGGAGGACTATATTTGAATATTTTTTGTTAATAATTAATATTATAAGAATATCAAAAAACAAAAATAGTTGTGAATCCTAAAGTTAAGGGTGCGTTTGTTTGACAACAATATATAGAAATAAGTTGATTTTAGATGAAAAGAGAAGCTTTTTATATTAGTAAATAATTGTAGGTAACTGCTAAAAGGATGAGACAAAGAGATTAAAAAAAAAAAGCCAGATTTATTGGAGAGCCGTTTTCTTGGGTTTTAACCGAAACATAATTTCCTCACTCAAGAAAATCAAGAAGCTGGATCAAGCAAAATGTGAAGTAGCTTAAATTTTCTTGAATTTTTCCCCAGCAAAGCAAGACTAATTATTGCCTTTGGTATTTTTATATATAAATGATTGTTATAGATATTTGCATTTGAATGCAGCCCCACTTCGCACCCACCAGTTTCTTTTTTATTAGAACTATCAATCTAACAAGTGCATCACAATCAATCTTTAAAGAAAAACTCCACATGCAGAAAAGAAAAAAGACTAAAACTCGGTGCAGCTCTACTTCTTTAAAGTAGGTTAAAGAACACAATCTTTAAAAAATAATGAACTTACCACTCAAAGAAATAAGCAAAAGGAACCATGGCAATGGTGGCAAAGATTTGCCTATAAGAAACAAGAACAAGAGGTTTCATCCCAGAATCCATGGCAAGCTTTGAAGTTATATTCATCCCTGCAAATCCAAATTGCACAATCACCATTGCCAAGAATGGCAATACATCATTCACCACATCCATTTCTTGACCTAATATTTTAATTTCTTGAAGAAATCAGAATGTTTTTTGCCAAGAAAGATGTGAACTAGTGGCGAATGAAGGAAGAAAGGACATGAGGTAGAGATATATAGAAGACGAAGAGAAGAGAAACCAAGAAAGGAGCCTTTGGGTATTTTTTTTTAATAATTTAATAATTGAAACAGAAAAAATAAATAAAAAAAATTGGGAATTGATTAAATAAAGAAAAAGAAGAGAAACGGTTCTTGAAGATTTTGTTTGGGAACACAAAAACCTGAGGTTTTGCATGGTTCTACCATATGGTTACCATTTTAGAAATACAAGTATAAAGATACTTTGAGGTTTTGTCTGGTCTGGTCTTGTCTTCACTCTCTTGAGCTTGACAGCTCTTACTGCCTTCACTAACCACGAGGAATTGCTCTCCACGTCACCAATTCAACAATTTTTGGGTCCCACTTTCCTATGTGGAGGCCGACCCTTTCGTTCTGCTGGTGATCGTTGATGTAATATCTACCATTACGGGATTTCATATTATACACTATAGCCTTTTCTTTTCTTTTTTTTTTTTTTGTAATGAACAACTAGGTTTATTAATTTGATTAATTTGTTGTACGGTAATATATTTTGCTATTTAAGTTAATTATTGCCAATTTCTGATGGAAAAGAATTATCCAAATCTATCCAAAAAAATTATTAAGTTAATGAAAAAGCTTATAGAATTACATGTAATTAGAATAAAACTTTTTCACAATTTTATCATTGGAAATAGAACCTTTTTAGCAAAAATTATTTTTAAAGTCATCATAAATAAAAATAGACAAAAATGAATTTTTTTCGGAATGAAATTTCTATGTGTTAGAAGCAACTAATCAACATTTTTTTGATAAATAACTAATCTACGTATATGCGTGTATGAATTCATGTAATTTGTAAAATAGAGCAATTAATTTTCCCTTTATATTTTTTTTTTAAATATAACAAATTTACTCAAGTATATGCGTGTATTAATTCATGTAATTTGTAAAATAGAGCAATTAATTTTCCCTTTATATTTTTTTAAAATATAACAATTTTACTCTTGAGTGATAACTATTGTGGTTAGTATAATTAAAAAAATTTTTAATCAATATTAATTGGTTTGAATGATTTGATGCTTATTTTTTTAAACAAAGTCTCGAATTTGAATATTGTTGTGAGAGATTTGAAGGTGCAGAATTTGCTAAGGTGGAGATTTGTTGACAATTGTGGGAAATTCACCCACCATTGTTGACTTTAGTAAAATTTTAGGAGTCCCACGTTGGGATTTCAAGGAGAATAAGAGATTTTGATCTCTTATATAAACAATCCACCTTTGATTATTTTAATCATCCCAAAAAGTTAATCAGTAATTATTTAATCAAAAATTTTTTTCTTTTTCGCAATATTTTACATTGTAATTTTTTGAAATAGTTAAATATAAATGGTAGTGTCCGATTGTGTAGATATAATTGATCAAAACTCGTTAAATTCTGATATTTTTTTATTTTATCTATTTAATAGTTATTATCGGGTATATTGTTAGTTAATTATTGTGTTGTTAAATTACTTATTTAGGAAAATCTTATTTAAGAAAATTGGATTTTAAGTGGGGTTATTCGTGATCCCTTCAGTCTTTCCTGTAAATTTTACTTATTGATGGAAATTAACTCGAGTTTCACAACAAAAATGAGAGAGAGCAAAAAGACTTTATCCTTGAATTGATATATGCTTACATTGTACATTTAATGTGAAAACTAAAAACATTTCAAATTGATATTTACGTGAATGTATATCATCATTAATTTGATTCGTGAATCAAAACAATACTTCAAAAGAAAAATATACATTAGTCATGATCTTTCGAATAGTTTAGAGTATATTAGACGCAATTGATTGGCTCAATAAAACTCAATTATGAAATATGGTTCATATAAATACGTCACAAAAAAAGTACTTTTTGTAATTGATATTATCTCTTTAAACAAAACTCTTTTTTATTTTTTTTTCTGAATAGATAATAATAACAATAAAGAAAATTTCTCATAGATAGGAGTTACTATCAAAATAATTCAATCTTCTTTTTTTTTGAGATAATTAAGTTCGACTGATGTGGGTTTAGGTGGCTCGTGCCGATAAAGAGAGCAAAAGTATTTTGAATATGACAAGATATATACATACAATTGCGGAAGCAAAATCCTAAGATTAGAAGGAGTAAAGATTTTAGTATCAAAATTGATATAATTACTATTGAATTAAAATTTGACAGCGAGCACTTAAAATAAAATATGAAGGTTACTATTATAATTTAAATATATATATTTGAAAAATTTCTAAAAAATGATGCACACTCTCAACATAATGTGGTTCTGCCACCGAATACATATAGAATAGAGTTGTATATTACATCACATATACATTGCTTTATAATGTATACAGGGACTACTTTTTTTCTTGTTAGGATGGCATAACGTAGATGTAATTGGCAAGGGTTTCGTGCGCGTAGCTTATTAGGCGGATGCCTTTTCTTTCTCCCCCTTTCTAGCCTTAATTTAGTGGAATTTTCTTTTTTAGCTTTATTTATTTATTTATTTATTTATATAGTATGGTTGTATGCTTAGGTACGTTTTGGTTGCATTCTAAAAATAAAAAACTACTGTATATTTAAAATATAAATCATGCAATTAGGGGATTGTGATCTTAACGTATGAATTATTAAAATCATAATTGCATGTATTTTTGGGTGCATAATACTAGAAATGTCATGCTTACGTACTAAATTAAAAACCAAAGTTATTATGTTATTTCCTAATCATTAGCTTTATTTTAAAAAGTATATGAAATTACTTTTATATATAATCATTGGCTTTTATATAATTGAATGAAGACTAATTTTCTTCTTTGATAGCTACAAGTTTGAATCCAAATCAACTTCCATGATAGAACAAGTACTTTATGTTATTTAAGATTTTAAATATTAATTCAAACCGTCACTGATTAATTTTAACATACGACAAGACAAAAGTTGTTTACCGAGGAATTCATGAATTAGAAGCATTAACCCATCCTCAATAAATTTTATTACGTTAATATATAGTATTAATTTTATCCAAAAATTATGAGGTTTCATATTCAAATTAAATTGTTCGTAGCATGAGGGTCATACTTGACTTAAATTTGATCCATAGAAAAAGATAAATATTGGTAATCGATTGTTTTATTTGGGCTCCATAAACTTATAAATGTGTCTAAATTAATAATCGAGCTACTAATAATAAAATAGAGAAACAAACTTGGCAGATCGAATTGTTATCGATAACAGACAGACATTACTTGTAAATGATGGATCGTTATTTGATAATTCTGGAAATTTCACAAAAGAAAAAGCCTTTGATATGAATAATAACAAGTCGATGGTGAGTAAGATGTGGAGTATCCGATTGGATGATTGGCCTTCGAACCTAAAAAAAAGATGCCAGTCCGGTCTGATCGGATAGTAGTACTCCGATACTTAAATTAGTAAGATAAAAATAATTACTAGAGCAAGAGGGAGAGTAAAGTGCAAGAGGGTCTCGGGGTGTCAAGTTTTGAAATGAACATGCTATTTATAGCGTTCTTTAAGATTTGTACAGTAGGCCTACATGGTGTGGAGATGACTGTTTGTAAAAGATGATTTGATGAAAGCTTGTATAAGAGAACTTCAATGTGTTAGGGATGCATTCGATCCTGTTTGATCGGATAATCTTGGTCCGCGTGTCTCGGTTGACTAGCCGAGAAGGTTTAGGTGCCCTTAGGCCTTCTTAAGGCCGAGTTTTCTCAAAGGTCTTTAATGGGCTAAATTATAAAATATTGAGTTAAATTGTAAAATAATGAATATTATCAACATTAACCGTATATTGATCGCTGGACTCATTCAATGCACACTATATAAGCTTTTAGGGTCTGCATGGATACCTTTTAAATTTTAAATACTTAATTACATAACTTCATTGTCGAAATCTTTTATAAACATTGGCATTTGCAGACGCATAAATAATTATATAAAGAAAGTGGTAATGATCTATTTTATAATACTATAACATACATCAGTGTTGATTGAATTAATAAATAAGGTATAATTAAAAAAAAAAAATTTAAGTGGGCGTTGGTCAGACAAAACTACAAGAAATGAGTGGAGAAAATGGCTCAGTAAACGCAGAGTCAGCAACCACTCGAACCTCCACTGAAATCAATGGGTACTCTACTCTCCTGAAAAAAGAGAGAACGACATGCCGATCAGCCCATCAGAGAACACTACCTTTTATATTTGACCAATCTCAAGACTTCCTGTCTCAACAATTATTTTCTTTTTCTTAATAAAATATTTACCCACTACATAAACTTTACTGAAGTTTTGAATAGGCAAAAAAAAAAGACTATTTATTTATTTTAATTAGCATCACTATCGAACCCTTTACTTAACGGGTTCGTAAGCCATGCAAGTGGCTGAGAAAGTAAAACTCATTACCTCTTTTATAAATAGCAAAAAGCCACTTTGATTGCTATAAGCTATTAGCACTATAATTGCCATAAGCTATTAGTTGTATCACACACGACACATGCATCCGGAACATATCAACAGATACGTCTCCAATCATTAATTATCACGTATTATCTATATCATAATATCAACAATTAATAAATAAATAATAATTAAATTAACGGAATCATCGTATTAAAAATTAAATTAATTAGATCGATTTGTCATGCTATTTATACTTTTTCTCCTTTTTTTAATAATAGTAACATTTAGTTAAAAATCGAGTAGGTCGAAATTTTAGTTTTTTATACGCTGGCCGATTCCTGTTGGTGGGTTTAGATTAGGCCCATTATAAAGGAAGTACGATTTCGGGGTCAATTTCACCCATGGTCACTGAACTTAGGCCATATTACCCAAAAGTAACTGACTTATTTTTTCTAACATAAATGTCACTGAACTTAGTACCTTTTTTCATAAAAGTCATGTTCACCGGTTTCCGGCGACGATCTTGGCCGGAATGCTGACGTGGCATGCCACGTCAGCAGTCCTTTGCCGGAATGATGACGTGGCGTGCCATGTCAGCAACTCTTGCCGAAATGATGACGTGGCCCGCCACGTCACGTGAAGATGCCACGTCAGCCGCCATGTCACCTGTTGAAATAAACAAATGAGAAAATGACACATGTCAACCCATTTGCCTTAACCAAATCCAAATTGGGTCATCCATCCAAATTGGGTCTTGCTAAGGTAATGGGCCTCCAACCTTATAAACCCATGCCACTCCCTTTCTCTTTCCAATGTGGGATATGGGAAGTTTGAGAACATGATATTTTCATGGTTTTTCTAGCTTTTTTAACCATTGAATCCATCACATTTTCATAATTTTTTTTGCTTTAACCATTTCTAATTCTTTCATGGGATGTGTATGTGATGGTTAAAGCCAAAAAAATTATAAAAATGTGATGGATTCAATGGTTAAGAAAGCAAGAAAAACCATGAAAAAATAAAGTTTGAGAAGATTATTCTTTTTTCATGGTTTTTCTTACTTTTTTAACCATTGAATCCATCACATTTTCATGGTTTTTTTGGCTTTAACCATCACATACACATCCCATGAAAGAATTAGAAATGGTTAAAGCAAAAAAAATTATGAAAATGTGATGGATTCAATGGTTAAAAAAGCTAGAAAAACCATGAAAATATCATGTTCTCAAACTTCCCATATCCCACATTGGAAAGAGAAAGGGAGTGGCATGGGTTTATAAGGTTGGAGGCCCATTACCTTAGCAAGACCCAATTTGGATGGATGACCCAATTTGGATTTGGTTAAGGCAAATGGGTTGACATGTGTCATTTTCTCATTTGTTTATTTCAACAGGTGACATGGCGGCTGACGTGGCATCTTCACGTGACGTGGCGGATGACGTGGCGTGCCACGTCATCATTTCGGCAAGGGTTGCTGACGTGGCGGATGACGTGGCGTGCCACGTCATCATTCCGGCAAAGGACTGCTGACGTGGCATGCCACGTCAGCATTCCGGCCAAGATCGTCGCCGGAAACCGTGTGAACATGACTTTTATGAAAAAAGGTACTAAGTTCAGTGACATTTATGTTAGAAAAAATAAGTCAGTTACTTTTGGGTAATATGGCCTAAGTTCAGTGACCATGGGTGAAATTGACCCTACGATTTCGTGTCTTAGCATCCACAAATTCACAATTAAATTAATGTCAATTCTTCACTAAACACCACTATTTTTCGAGTGAGATATTACACACCCGCATACGTGATATGTCGATATATTATTATATATTTTGTCGGTCTTCTGTGTAACAGCAATGGTCGCTATATGCGGTGACGAAACCTTCACATCTCTCAATTTTTTTCTTTTTCAAAAATTTCCATTTAAATGTATTATTTGATCCTTGAAAAAAAATGTTTTCTTACAACTTGATCCTTCCTAAATTTTTTTTGTATATAATACTTGGCTTCCCCATACCTTCATCTTAGATTTATTGCCCTTTTGTCCTTTTTTTTTACCGAAAAAAATTTCATTAACAACGGATATCAGCTTGTAAAATTAAATACAAAAAGAAAAGTAGAATCAAATTTCAAATCATGAGATCAGACGTAAAATTAGAAGCGCGTTGCCTCTTTTCTTTTAATAATAATAATAATAATAATAATAATACAAGATTTCCAATAAAATTAATGTTATTAAAACTGGATCTAACCTTCCGGTTGGATCGGTCTAACCATAAAATAAAAGCCTATCAGGTTGGTTCAATGTATAAAAATCGAATTGGCTAAAAATCATAAGAAACCGGTATAAACTGGCCAAAATCAGTAAAAACTGGGCTAAAACCGGGTGAAAATCAGAAAAACTGGTTTGAATCATAAAAATCATTTTTTGTCCAAAAAAATATACAATATTGTTTTTTTGCTGGAAAAAAATACAAAATAACTGAAATTTAGGCAATTTAAATGAAATTTTTATGAATAAAATAAAAATTATAATTTATAATTGATGAATATTTTTAAATATTTGTAATTTTTTTACTATAATTATCTTAAATATTTGTTATAAATATTAAATAACTTAAAAATATTGCTTTATGATTAATATTTGATGATAAATATATTTTTTAAATGTATTTTTTATATAATTATATTTTCATAATATTTATAAAAAAAATTAAAAATAATATTATTTTAAAAAAAGTTAAAAATTCAGTTAAATTGTATCGAATATGTTGGAATAAAAATTTTTTATCTTTTTATTTTTTTTCGATCGATTTTAATAACATTAATTGGAATGGACATTGCTTGATATAAGGACTCACCCGAGGCATGATAGAACTGTCCTGAATTTATATATGTCACATGGTCTGTCCAAGATCCTCCATCACAAACAAATCTTTCACATTTATTGAACAGCACTTTAAAACTTTGATCGATGTGTGTAAAAAAAAAATTACATAATAAATTAAATTTATACTATTTGTTTTCGGAAATTTCGAAGAGTTATATTTACCAAAAATCGAAAGATAAAATATAAATCATGGATCAATTAATGCTGTAAGTATTACTATAAGATAAAAATTAAAAAATATAAAATGATTAAGTATTTAATTATAAATTAGTCTGAATTAGTGGGTGCCAAAATATTGAACAGTGGATTTACGAAATTATTGATTTAAAATTTGGAAAAATGAGAAATTATAATTTCAAAATGCAAGTAAATTTCTAAAACCCGCACGAGCTTCGATGCAGACAATGATCGGACATTAGCAGAAAACAATTAAATAACCGTTAAAACGCAGGCAATGAAAGCATAAAACGCGCTATACGCTTTCACTTATTCACTCGCATTTTTCATTTTTGCTCGCTAAAAAAAAATCTATGGCTTCTTCTTGTCCATCCTATCTACCTTTAAGCTTATTCTTCTTCTTCTCATTTATTACTTTTCCTTTACTGTTCAGTTCAGTTGCTTCTCGGTGCAAGAACAGGCCAATCATCTTCAACTTTGGGGATTCTAACTCCGACACTGGTGGTCTCGTTGCCGCTATCGGCATTCCGGTCAATTTCCCGTACGGCAGGTCGTTTTTCCGCAGATCAACGGGAAGATTGTCCGATGGACGCCTCTTGATCGACTTCCTATGTGAGATGCCCTTTTCACACTTTGTTTCTTTCTTTTCCGTTTTCATTTTGGTCAAGCAAAGTATGCTAATCTGACGGACGTTGATGTTTGTCGTTTCTTTTGTTTTCTCTTTCTGTGCCTGGTCCACTTCATTTCTTATCCATAAACCATAAACATAATCATGCTTTAACGTGTAAAACATTTATTTCTAATCTTTTTCTGCAAACATATAATTATCATGAAAGTGGATGATGTATGGATAAGCATGAATAAAGTTTAAACAATTTAAATCTTATATTAATTTCCTTTTTCTTTTGATAATGAAAGTTCTAGGTCTGAATCTAAACTTGTAAAATGTTTATTGTACGTATCTATTAGTTGAATCCTTTCTTGTTGAAGTTCGTTGCAGTAGATTTATTTTTCAGAATTCAATTAGAATTCCTTATTGGAAATTCATATTAATGCATTATTATTGGCCAGATTCATAAATAAATACATAAACAGAGTCTAGTTAATAACTTCACTCACATTTTTTACAGTAAATGCTGAAATAAGATAGCTGAGGTGGTTAAAGAGATTGCAATTTGGATAAGGATCGGACTATGAAGCTGTATTGCTCTGGCAATATAAATTAAAAACTATGTAGACAATAACTGTAGGATCTGGTCTGGCTACCATTACTGCATGGAGGTATTGATTTTGATTCTCTTTCTGACAATTGTAGTTGGGTCTCCATTTCGATCCTCTTACTTTATTTATAATATCAACTTTCCTGGCCATTCTGACAGCAGGATCACCAGAGAATATGGAATCCAATAACATTATAAAATTTTGAACAAAGAGTTTTGTTTGACTTAATTTGAATGCAGGCCAAAGCTTGAATGCTAGTTTGCTGAGCCCCTATCTGGACTCATTAGGGGGGTCCAAGTTTTCGAGTGGTGCAAATTTTGCAATCATAGGATCTTCTGCTCTCCCAAAGAATGTTCCTTTTTCATTGCACATTCAAATTATGCAGTTCCTTCATTTCAAAGCTCACTCCCTTGAGCTTGTCTCTTCTGGTAATCTCTCTCGTTCTCTTCATCAATGCAATTAGTTTGTATGTACATGCAACTTGCTGCTGAAAATCCTGGATTTGCTAAACAAGGAAATTCTGTTTTAGGTTCAAAGGATTATGTGGATGATGAAGGATTCCGTAATGCACTTTACATGATCGATATTGGGCAGAATGATTTTGCCGATTCCTTTGCTAAAAATCTATCCTATCTTCAAGTAATCAAAAGGATTCCAACTGTTGTTCAAGAAATAGAAAATGCTGTCAAGGTAAGTTTAATTATCCAAGTTTAGTAAATAGACTTATGGTATGGTCCAACATTTTCTAAATTGCCTGTCACTAAACCTGATTCTGGGCTTACATATTTATGTTGCTCATCAAAAAGAGAAAAAATATGCATTCCCATGATTTATAACCAGCAGTTAATTTGAAGTTGAAAAATTGTATTGTTGATTGAATGGATATAAATGATCTATGGAAAAAGACAGAAAAGTGTATTTCTAATCAAAACTTTGCAGTCAATGTAAGACAGTAAGAAGAACTGTTTTTTCATATCATGCAGACTATATACGATCAAGGAGGCAGAAAATTTTGGATACATAACACTGGGCCACTGGGTTGCCTTCCTCAAAAACTTTCATTAGTTGAAAAGAAGGATCTAGATCCATACGGATGCATTTCCAGTTATAATGATGCTGCAAGATTGTTCAATAAAGAATTGGGTAGCAGATGCCATGTGATGAGGTCTCAATTGGCAGGTGCAACAATAGTCTATGTAGATATGTATTCCATCAAGTACGATCTTATTGCCAACTCCTCCAAATATGGTAAGTTAAACATTGCTGTTCTTTCTTCTTATCTTTGCTTACCTAGAGGTGATCATGAGCTCAAATACCTGCACAGTTTGTTAAAAACTGTGGCTTATCCATATATTTTCAAGCATAAATCAGGCATTCACCTAACCAATTAAGAGTCTATATTGGAAATATTGTGTAAAATCCGGAGCACGGCCCTATATACTTTTGGCCACTTTTGCTTAAGTGGCAATTCACCATCAGATTGGTCATATACCGGGTCTGGACAAGATTTTTCAACCCTTAAGTTTGATTTTGCACCATCTTATTTAAATGTGCAGGGTTTTCAAAACCACTAATGGCGTGTTGTGGTTATGGAGGGCCTCCGTACAATTACAATATTAAGGTTACATGTGGTGTGGCAGGGTCTGATGTCTGCAACGAAGGAAGTTCATTCATAAGCTGGGATGGAATTCATTATACTGAAGAAGCTAATTCAATTATTGCCTCCAAAGTACTTTCAACAGATTATTCTTTGCCTCGTTCCACTTTTGATTTCTTTTGTCACAATTGATCATTCTATTTCCCATGCTTTCTTGTCAGTTAGCTAAAATCAACATTGTTCTTATGATTTCCTGAATGTTATCTAGGGATGAGCATGGACCGATTAACCGGTGCATTAGCAAAAAAATTAACCAATCCATTAATATATGTTTTTTAAAATCACTAACCATTAATCAGTTTGTTATATTTGGTTAACCAATCTATCAGTTTCGGTTTTTTAATTTGATTAACCAATATTTTTCGGTTAACCATTAAAATTTATAACATAAAATTATTAAAAAAATAGACAATTTAATTAGCTATAACCATTTTGATAAAATTAAAAAAATTAGATAAAATATTTTTTTGTTTGAAGTAATGCCGGATAAGAATGAGGTAACATGGACATCAATGTTAATGGGATATACACGAAGTGAGAGGATTAAGGAAGCTGCTGAACTTTTTGAGGCAATGCCTATAAAGCCAGTTCCTGCATGTAATGAGATGATTCTTGGATTTGGACGGAGTGGAGAGGTGGGAAGAGCAAGGTGGATATTTGATGAAATGAGGGAGAAGGACAATGGGACATGGAGTGCCATGATCAAGGTTTATGAGCGAAAAGGGTACTAAATGGAAGCACTTGATTTGTTTCGTTTAATGCAAAGAGGAGTTAGGCCGAATTTTCCATCTATGATAAGCATTCTTTCTGTTTGTGGTAGCTTGGCGAGTATGGATCACGGTGGACAGGTTCATGCGCAGTTGGTGAGATCAGTTTTTGATTCTGATGTGTATGTCTCTTCTGTTTTGATTACAATGTACATTAAGTGTGGCGAGAAAGATATTCGATAGGTTTGATACGAAGGATACCGTCATGTGGAATTCAGTTATTACGGGTTATGCACAGCATGGTTTAGGAAAGGAAGCACTTTAAGTTTTCTATGAGATGCTCTCTTCAGGAATTGCGCCAGATGAAATCACCTTTATTGGAGTTCTGACAGCATGTAGTTGTAGTGGGATGGTCAAGGAAGGGGTTGAAATTTTTGAGTTAATGAAACCCAGATATCATGTGGATCCAAAAACCGAGCATTATGCTTGCATGGTTGATCTACTTGGCAGAGCAGGAAGGGTCAACGAGGCAATGAGTTTAATTGAGAAGATGCTGTTGTTTGGGGTTCTCTATTAGGCGCGTGTAGAACCCACATGAAGTTGGATTTAGCTGAAGTTGCTGCAAAGAAACTACTAGAGCTTGAGCCAGAAAATGCCGGGCCTCATGTCTTGCTATCAAATATATATGCATCACAAGGTAGATGGGGAGATGTTTCAGAGCTGAGAAAATCTATGAGATCAAGGAATGTAAGCAAACCACCGGGTTGTAGTTGGATTGAAGTAGAGAAGGAAGTGCATATGTTCACTGGGGGAGATAGCACTAGTCATCCAGATCACGCGATGATATTGAGAATGTTGGAGAAATTAGGTGGATTACTAAGAGAAACTGGATATTGCCCTGATGGCAGCTTTGTTCTGCATGATGTGGATGATGAAGAGAAGGTGCATAGCTTAAGATATCACAGCGAGAAACTTGCTGTAGCATATGGACTTCTGATGGTTCCAGAAGGCAAACCCATTCGGGTAATGAAAAACCTTCGGGTTTGTGGAGATTGCCATTCTGCAATTAAATTAATTGCTAAAGTGACAGGAAGGGAGATTATTTTGAGGGATGCCAATAGATTCCACCATTTCAAGGATGGATTGTGTTCTTGCAGGGACTACTGGTGATCTCAAAGTGCCTTATAGGTATCTATTGAATGCTAAGAAATGAGTGGGGACATTGTACTGACATTCATAGCGGTAGTTTTGAAGACGAACTTTTGTGGGTGATCTAAATTTTGATTAGCTGGCCACAGTTCTTGACGACCTACCTGAAACCTTTGAAGGCTTCTGCAGTTCCATAGCAGTATTGTTTTCCCATAGCTCTCAAAAAAGCAGATTATCTACTAAGCCTCTTTTGAGTTAGGATGCTCTAATCCTATTATGCCCTGAAAAGCAACAGTTTTGGCAGCGTTTATACTCTCGCGAGGACCGTGGATCGTCTGCTCTTCACAAAATATGTGTTCCAATTAGACGACTTGTCGTTCCTCACGCCAATGAACTTTAGGCTGGATGCTGTCGTTTCCTTGCGACTTTAATGGACGAGTTCTCTGCTGATTTAAAGAGAGAAAAAGAAAAAAAGAAAAAATCCCATGGTGAAATTTGTTGCTTGTTGTTATTGATTATTGAACCTTAAGTTGATTTTATTGGAAAAATGGAATGAAATCAATAATAAACCTTAAAATATTATTCAATAATTTGGTCTGGATAATCTTACATAGCCTCTTGTGTGCATTGAATATGAATATCAAATGTAAAAGACAATAATATTAATATTCAAACCATAGCTCAGTCTTATATTAAACCTTAATATGCAAACCTGGTACAAAAACCTCTGTAATCATACACTCAATCAAAATTCCTATTACAAGGTAAGATTGAGGTCTAAGTCTTGATTGTTCTTCTCCTTTTCTTGATCCAAATTTGAACAACTTGGTTGGACTAGATCATCGCCAGATTTCATCCCTGCAAAATCTTCCAATTGAAAAGATGGAGTCCACAGATTTACCTTCGTTGTCTTCTTCATCCTCTTCTTTGCTTCCATTTCTCTTAAACTGTTTGGTGAACAACAATTACGACCATCTCTTAGCCTTCTAATTATGGAAAAGAATCTCTCTGCTTTCTCATCGTCACCATTATTGTTATCTTGTTCTTGATCTTCTGCCGGGTTGCTCAGCTTTTCTCTCTCTTTTTCCATGGTGAGAGGAGCTAAGATTTCGCCTTCTTTTCTGACTTTTTATTTATTTGATAATTCAGCTACTGTATGTCATTGAAGGGTGACACAGTAGCATATTTATAGAGTTGAGGTCCATATTCACTCAGGCGGTTCATGATAGATATGATTTATTAATGTATCCATTTTTAAAATATAATATTTAAGAGCATAATTTTTTTATGATGTTATATTTTATGGCTTTGATTCATAATTTTTAAATTATAAATTTATTTAATTTTAAAAATTATCAATTTAATAATTTTTTATAAATTTTATTATTTATTTTTACTATTTTAATTTTATTATTTTTATATTTTACTATAATTAATTTTATAATTATTCATATATCTATAATAAATTATCATTGCTCCTGTAACGTCTTCATATGGTCACTTGCAGAAATTATTCGTTTTGAAACGAGGTTCTCACGATTTTAAAATACGTCTGCAAAGAAAAAGTATTCATAATCTTATAAGGACTATTTCGTTCTCCTCTCCAATCGATATTGGATATTACAATCCCATCTAAATAGGTCTAGCATTTTCGTTGGTTCAGAGGTCCAGTATTACATTGGTACATGATTCGATCCGATCTCCGGCTCTGATACTAATTGTAACATTCTCAAATGGTTGCTTGCAGATATTATCCGCTTTGTGTACGGTTTAAAAATGCGTCTGTAAGGAAAATGTATCCATAATCTTATAAGAACTACTTTATTCTCCTCTTCAATTGATGTGGGAGATTACAATCCATCCCACCTAAATAAGTCCAGCATCCTCGCTGGCTCGAAGGCTTAGTATTACGCTAATATATGGTCCGATTTCGGCTCTAATACCAACTGTAATGTCCTCAGATGGTCGTTTGTATAAATTATCCGCTTTGGATCGAAATTCTCACAGTTTTAAAATGCGTCTGCAAGAAAAAGGTATTCATAGCCTTATAATGACTACTTCATTCTCTTCTCCAACCGATGTGAGATATTACAACTCTATTATTCCATTTCTCCTACTAATATTTAAATATTATGGATCTAATATTCATTGCAATATTTAGATTTATTTATATTATAATATGTTTAAATTATTTATTAAATTTTTAAGTTAATATTTATTAAATAAATATTAAATTCATTATTTTAGAAATATTAATACTATTTTTGATAATATTAAAATTATTATTTTAAAATATTATTAATTATAAAAATATTTACATTTTTTAAAAATTGAAGGATAATTATGTTATTTTTATAATAAAATTACATAATATTATATAGTTAAATAAAATATAAAATATTATAAAATTATATATTATTATATAATTTTTTTAAATATCATATCATTAAAAATATTTTATATTATACTGTATTATACGATACAATATATTAATAAATCACATACCACCATAAACCAAACAATACCTAAGCAATAGCAGGGCCTCTATAGTTGTTTGTGAAGCCTTTTGATTTGGTGCAATAAAGGCGAGTGAAGTGAATCAACTGTAGTTTCTTTCTTTTTCGAAGTAGCGACCAATAATTGGCAGATTTTACAAGTAATAGCTTTGGATCCTTTCACATTAATACATTGAAATTCTGGCAATTCTACAACAAGTACTTAGATGATGATCAAGAGTCAAGACTCTAGATTAAGCAGCAGGAGCAACTTTTAATTTATTATGAGCTCAAATAATTGATTTGATAGTTTCTTGCCAATAATTGTGACCATCGGATAGAAACATTAAATTAAAAGTTCATAAGAAAAAAAAAGGAACTATAAATTAAAACTAATAATAAATTGTCACTTATAACTAGGGGTATCATAAGTGGTTAGTAAATCTTGATTAAAATTAAAAAATTAAATTAAATTAATCGATTTTTTTAATTTAAAATTTTAAGCAAGTTCGATTAGTTCTTTTTGATTTTGAAAAAACCAATATAAAATTGAACAGACCAAATATATCAATAAAATTACTTTGTTTTATACGCTTTTTAATACTACACCGATTTTTATTCGTATAACTTATAACCTATCGAGTATCACTCATTCAATTTCAATTTTTTTATTTTTTAATTGATAATATTTAATTTCAGTTATATGGTTAACCGAATTGATAGAAAATTTAAATTGAATTTGAATTTAATTTTCTATAATTTTGATTCGATTTGATTAGTTCGATATTTGAGTTTGTCTATTTGGTTCGGTTTACTTATTGAACCAAACCGATTAGTGCACACCATGACTTATTTAACTGTTTTCAATAAAAAAAAAAAGTAATATAATTTTAAAATGAACCAATAATGTAATGGCAACTTTAATTCTATTATTGTTGAAAAGAAAAAAAATAATATAATTGTAAAAAGAACTAATAATTTAATGGCAACTTTAATCCTACTGTTGTTGATATTTGTTACAGCCCAATGAAAATCTTTAAACTGACAGAGTACTAGGTAAACAAAAAAAAAAGATATATGTTCCGTTGACGAGATAGGCAAGCAGCTCTGTTTAAAAACGAGAGGCCTAACACAGCAACGTTGGCCACCACTTGGGCTGCCAATTCACGAAAGAAAACGCCACTTTATGCAACTTGGGGGGTAGATTGTGCAGCTCATCTCTGACCAAATAATGCAATATCTTCTTTTTCTTTTCTCCAACAGATGATTTCCTTTTAGGTTCAGATTACAAAATAATTTTCATGAATCATCATTTAATGAAGAGGCCAAATTGATACAAGAGGCTGATATATGTAACCGCTTAAATTTAGACATTTAGTGTTCGTTTCCTAAGCCAAATGGCAGAACATATAGAGTCAACCAACCTCTAAGAAATATTGAATATTAATTTTCATAAATTAAAAAAGATCTACAGAGAAAGATTTAGGTCTATGCCAATATTTCGTCGCCCTTCTTCTTGTTTCTTGTTTTTAACTTCCTTTTCTTCTTGTTCTGGCTCTTGTTTTTTAACTTCTTGTTCTGGTTCTTGTTTGCTTGAAGGACCAGCCGCAGGTTGAGCAACTTGTTTAAAATCTTCAGGTTGGAAAGATGGATTCCAAGAAGCTTTCTTCTCTTCTTTTCTCATATGATCACTCAACTCTCTTGACCTTCTTATTAAAGCAAAGAACTTCTCCATCTTTTCTTCTTCTTCTTCTTCTTCCTTTCTCTCTTTTTCTTTTTCTTGAATGCTATTCTCCATTATCTTCCTCTTCCTTTCCATGACGAAGAGACGCCAAGTCTTTTCTTATTAATTCATCCAAAGACTTGAGCATCCAAATCCCATGCACATGCGCATGCTTGATGCTTCTTATATTTTAGTGCTTAGGTTTTGGTTAACTTAGCAAGAGACATTTATGCAGCGTCATCTTGAGGCGGTTGTGGATTTACTAAAATACCCATTTGATTTATATGCCAAAGCAACGGCTCTTTTATAGACAAGTAGCACAACTCAAGTTCAACATAAATTTGTAAACTGCTTAAATTAATTTGAATTTGCACAGAATAAAATTTAAATTATCTTTCAATTATTTAAAATTAAAAATTAAAATATTTTAAGAAAGAATGTCTGTTTCCGAAGTCAGATGTCAGAAATAGCTAGAGGAAAGTGGGGAGATTAGCGGTGGCAAAATTGAAGAGGTGGGGCTGGATAGCAGTGAGGTAACAGAGGTGACGCAGTGCTCATGACATTATGCTATGTGGCTGCCTGCGGAGAAGCTTTCCCCTAGGGAATCGCATTACGTCTTTCTGGACCCTACTACACAAAATTGATTTTTATTTATTTATTATTCGCTTTAAATTTTTGAACTGATTTTTTTAATTAATTATTAATAATTGATTCTTATCTCAATTCATTGTTATTTTAAATATCCTATTTTAAAGTCTTTTCTCCTAAATAGATGACTGATTCATTTTCTTTTTATTTAAATTATAATAGTATTTTATTAATTATAAATTTTTAATTACTTACGTAAAAATAATTTTATAAATAATAGTAATTAAAATTTATGTGTTTATATATACATTTTAATAATACCTCTATTTTCTTATATCTAACTCTTTAAATAAAGCGTAAATTTTATTTATTAATTATTTTTAAATTTTTAATATAATTTAATTTTTTAATATATTTTTTTAATAAAATTAATTAAATTTAATAATTTAATTAAAATTAGCTAATTTAGTATTAAATTTAAAATTAATTAAAAATTCATAAATATTTAATGTACTCGTTTTTTTTATTTTTATTAAAATTAAAAAATAATAAATAAATTTAAATTTAATATTAAATTACGTGATTAAAATTAAATTATTAAATTTAATTAATTTTAATTTTATTGAAAAAATTTAAAAATATATATTAAATTATATTTAAAATTTAAAATTTACAGATAAATATTATTTATATTTTACTAAAAAAATAACACATAAAAAATGAAGTACAACGCAGATTGGTTTTTTCTTCCCTGCACCACTCTACAAAAAATCTCCATCTCATAAATTTCTTTTCTCGATATGTGTGAAATTATTTCAGCCATCCAGATTGGTAATTTTTTTCTTTTTTTTTATTTATTTATTTTAAGACAGGTCAAAGTCAACTAAATTAAATTGAGAAACCCGTCTCACAGGTAAGTGTGTAACCATGAAAGCTTTGGTTGGGAGTAGGCTGGGTTTGAGTTAAATATACCCTTTGCCATTACCAACTAGTTACATATACAAGAAATAACTAGGCCAATTTTAAGGAATGAGCAACGAATCTGTCCTGTATTATAAAAAAATCATTACTAAATTGAGCTATAAAAAAAAAAAATCTTCTAATTTTAAAATTGAATGAATGATTAATCCAGTAGGACCCAACTCACTCACATGATTTTTGCAATATTATGATATATATATATATGAGAGTGATGCTCATCTTCTACCTTATTCTGATTATGGGTCCACACAGGCTGGCAATATATCCTCAAAAATTTATTCAAGAACCATGTATTAATCATTCCATTAGTTTACAAGTAGATACGGTACAAGTTTAAACAGTAAATTATGCAATATAATCCTATTTTATCAACTGAAACAGTGATGAAACAATCTAATTATCAAGCACAAGTTAACAGAGTAAAGATGCATCACAGTATAAAGGCAGCAGACAACGCATATGATGATAAATTTGCTGTCTTCTCGACAACTGAAAGGAAATCTTTATCAAGATATTGCGATTAAAGGCAGCAAATTGAGAAATGACTCGGTACACATGGAAGCAAATGACAAGAACCATATTTACCGGATTTTATGGGAAGAATGGTTGATTAATTGCAGAGGATTAAGTATTACTTACCCCAAACCACAAGTCTGCTGGAGCCTTCAGCAAAAAGACTTCTTAGTCATCTGCCCACCAAACCCCATGTTTTGCCCAAAGATAGTATGCCCCAACTGGACCTCGACCTCCTAAATCATATAGCTCCGGGGCAATATTCTTCTTGTCTATCTCATTCAGGACTGGAGCTAAAATGTTCCATGCAGCAGCAAGCTCATCGCTTCTCATAAAAAGATGGTTGTCTCCATCGATGACATCAAGAAGAAGATGCTCATATGAATCAGGGACATCAACATCGTACCTATTGCAAGTGCATATGAGATTTTATGAACAATACGCTAAGAACAGTGACAGGCATTTTACTTAAAATGCTAGTTTTATTATTGAGCACATGAAAGAGCTGACCTGTCCTTGTAGAGCAAATTGAGTTCAGATGCATCTAACTGCAAGCCTAGACCTGGAATCTTGTTATTGATTCTGACCAAAATAGCTTCATCAGGGACATCACGCAAGATCAGCTCATTTGTAGCCATATTAATGTTATGTCCTATGCGCTCACGATAAAGATTCCCAGGCACATTATGGAACTGTATGCGTATCTCCACTCTGCATAATGTAGTCAAGGTTGACAGGGAAGGTCTTTATTGAGAGAGTACACATAATTTTCGTCCCTGGAAAAAGTAATTACGATACAAATGCAAAACAACATAAGAAGTGCACAGAAATTCACTCGAACTAGCTCCCTTGCTTCCCTAAGTTTCCAAAAACAGGCGTAATGTTGTTTTAAGTTGAGGAACAAAACACATTTGCGATGTTGGGCACAGAATGGTAAGAAGTTCAAGTATCATACAGCACACCAATTTTTCAGTTGGCCCTTACCTGTGTTTGATAAGTCCCATTCCAGTTGTGATCAGAAAAGGCACACCGTCCCAGCGTGCATTATCAATGTACAACGCAGCAGCAAAATATGTTGGGGTCAGACTGTTCAAATTTACATCAAGCTTGTCCCCTGAAATAGCTTTATATTGTCCAAGGATGACATCACTAGGATCCAATTTACGAATAGATCTTAGAACCTTGACCTGATAAGAATTCTCATCATGGCATTGTTGAAATTTGAATGACAATAACGAATCTCGCACAAAGGTAAGCTACCTTTTCATTTCTAATATCTTCACCATCAAGACTTATAGGTGGCTCCATGGCCAGTAATGCTATTGTCTGGAATATATGACTATGCACTATGTCCCGTATGATACCATACCCATCAAAATACCTGCACAATAATAATGAGGTATGACATTGGAATTCTGTAGTTTCACATAATCAATTAAATTTAGTTAAAAAATATATTAAAGCTATCATCAATCCGAATAACCTTCCAGCCTGCACACTGAGATCTTCTGATAAGATAACCTGCAAAAAATCACACCACAATGCACCGATGTATAAGGCAAGTACTTGAGAAACAAGCAATTAAGTAAATAACCAAGCTAAAAAACAGAGAAAAACTCACCTGGATATTGCGTATATAAGTTCGGCTCCACAATGGCTCAAAAACTAAATTGGAAAACCTCAGTACTGTGAGGTTCTCAATGAGGTTTCTTCCTAAAAGATGATCTATCCTGAAATGGGATCAATTTAAATCATAACTATCACATAAAATGAAGGCCAAGCAAAACCCTTGACTTTTCGAATTTTTGCTATTAAGCCCATGAACTTATATATTTTAACACATTAAATCATCAATGGATAGAAAATATGAAATTGAACAGTACAACCTATTTTCACACGCTTTTTCTATTTGCACCTCAACTTCAATTTGATGTATCATAATTAATACTTTTGTCAATTTGAGGTTGAAGTCCAATTGAGAATGTTGGTTAACTTAAAATTGAGAAGAAGTATGCAAAGTCATATCAAATTGAGAATCAAGAGCAGATATTAAAGGCATGCCAAACAGAACATACAATCTAATTTCACATTTTCCATACATCGAGGGCTTAACGTTTAAAAAGGTAAAAGTTCAAGGATTCAATTTGCAAAATGAAAATATAGAAGCTTAATAGCAAAAACTTGAAAAATTCAGGGGCTTGGTGGTACATTTTTCCTAAAATGAATAATAACAAGTAAGATCTAATGAGCGCATGGACACAAAAATAAGCAACAAGTATGACTGATGTGAATTGACACCTGTATAATTGTTTTTCATCAAACTTAGAAAGAAGTCTCTTTGTCATTAGACTAGAAGATGGCCCATCAAACCCAAAAGGTTTCTCAATTATAACTCGATTCCAGCCCTTGTGCGTTTGAGCATAATCAGCAAGAGAAGACGCTACATCAAGAAGTGCTTCTTGTGGCACAGAAAGGTAAAATATCCGGTTTACTGCATGTCCACCCTGCATTAAGTACACTGTTACAGAATCAGTTACCAAAAGGATTCAGCTGAAATGCTTTTATAGTCAAAATAACAAACTACCCAACCACAAAGAAGTGCCTAAATATGTAAGCATGTGCTAACTTCAAGGTGTACCTCAATCTGTTCCATTCTGGCATTTAGCTTGGACATCCCTTCTCTGTTATCATAACCTCCATTAAGGTAGTATGTCCTTCTAAGAAAAGCATCAGTTTTATCTCCACAGTTGTCCCTGGAAAACTTTGTAATGAGTAATGCTATATTTGAGTAATGCAGGGTATGAATAACCAATTAATTAAATGTTACAAACCTATATGCAATTGTCTATATCCATATATCTAAGAATCAAGTTAATTCAAATAATTTTCAAATAAATATTGTCTTCAACGATTCAACACTGAGGTCTTTGTCTTTTTAACCAGAGTTGAAAATTGGCAATTCACTGCTAGAAGCACCTTAACATTCTTTATTAAGGTGCTCAGAAACATCCTAAAAGGATTCTTGAGATTACTTATATCCGCTTCAAGCAGATGATAACCATGCAAACATTTTGGTTTCCCTGCATCGCTGTAATACTAAAAACTGCCGCCATATAATGAACTCTAACTAAAAGAAACTTTTCAAGGACCATACTCATGATCAATGCGGCAAGTCAAAGTTGAAGCTATAATGGCTCTCAGATCTTCATCTGTTAGATTGTGTCTCGAATAACCAAAGATAGCCACATCCTGCAACAAAAGAGCCATCAAATCGTAAGAAGGAATTTAATAGTAACTTGCTCTTAGAATTGGTTAGTACAGTATGTTGTAGCCACTAAAAAAGAAGTGCAATCACATAGTCATAACACATCAATCTGACCTCAGGTAAGAAACCATTGTAATACAGAGCAAATAATGCTGGAAAAATTTTCCCGCGAGCCAGCTCACCAGTAGCTCCTATGACAGCAATGCAAAGAGAAGTAGCTTTACCACTTTCAATGGGAAATTTCAAGGAATGTGCTTGCATCAAAGATGAAGCAGAATCTACATAATCTGCACTCGTGGAGAAAAAGAAAAGCACAGTAACATCAGGCAAAGAACCTTCTTCAGGTGTTCTTCCAACAATGGAATCTATATAAAAGCACATATAATCCTTCATAAATAACTAAAACTAGAAATCATCATCACTCTACCTGAAGAAAGCACAAACATGTAGACTTTAAATAAGATTGGTGGACCAAGACAACCACACAATTGAACATAACAATAACAATGATAACACATCTAGCAAGAAATCACTACTGACCACTAAGCACATTTATTTTTGGGATTTCTTCAGAAACTTGTCCTAAATGTGAAGAAGTTGTTTCCAAATGATTTGCTGAATGATCCTTATCTTGATTTATTATAGTCTTGAATTCCTTTGCAGGTCTACGTTCTCTAATGCGCTGTTGCAGATTAAGGCTCTTAAGTATCCGTAGCTTCAAGCCACAAAACCTTCGGTGGAAATTGGCAGCTCCTCCACAGGGCACAAGCCGACTACCTTCCACTGAACAAGTGTTCTCAACAACTACCTGCACACAATTTGATGTTTCTTCAAATGAAGGATAATCCCGAGATACGATGAGGCATCAAAAGAATGTTGATACTTAGATGATCAAAGGTGCTTATTATGCCAATATGAATCAACCCCAGCAAAGAGACCCATTCTTTGACATGATCCAACCGAAGTATAACTATACCCTAATCTAATAGCGACAATTAACCATCATTATTTGACACTATCCTCCATGGAACTAAAAAGTTTATCCTGAATGACACTGAATCTTTGCTCAAACTTAAAGGTAGCAAATCCGAAGTAAAGCGGTTGGCTATATCATAATATTGCTTCTAGTGCACAACTCCAAATTCTCATTATTAGGTACTATATACCATCTAAGTGAAAAATTAGAAACACAGAAATCTATTATATTAATTGTGACATAACAATACAGACATGGTAAAAACCCAAAAGGTCAGAACTTTATTCAGGTCGAGAATTAGCTACTCACTGGGAAGCTGGGAGCAGATAATTTAGCAACCGAAGAAGCCGGTAAAGGCATCGATAAATGTGCAATTGATAGAGCCATAGGTAGGGTTTATGAGCTTTCAGCTGAAGGTTTTGGAGGTTCTACGCCGCCATGCATGTAATAGGGAGATTTTTGACGATCTATTGGTTGTTTGGGGTAGCTGAAGATTGGTAGAGAAGGGGGCAGCAAAATTCCGGTGGCAGCTTGCGACGGTGATTCGGCTTTGAACAGCAAACAAACACTCTTTCTGGAGGTAGAATGGAGCAGGCGGCGAAAAATAGACCATCAGTCGATATTCTGAGCATTATTTCGTCGTTTTCTTGGGTCTCCTGGTATAGTTAGCTGCCTGCCATGTAAGTTAACAGAGTACAAGTAAAAGAAAAATGTTTGGAATTGTAAAGAAAAATCAGTGAATACCAAAATAGAAAGGATAAATCACAGTAATGTCCAGAATTCGAGCACAAATTAATATTAAAATAATTTTATTTTATTAGTGAATCAATTCAACTCGAAAAAATAATATCAATAATTATATTAAAAAATAGTATTTTTAAATTTTTACCAACTGAATTTTTTTAAGCCAAATATAGTTACATTCTTAATAATTAAAATAAATAAACATTTATTGGGACCTAAATGATTATTCAAATTAATGGATTAAAATCACGCATGAAAATAAATCATATAAATTATTTAATATAATGTTCGAGATTATATTTTAACCAAAAATATCGAACAAGTAGGATAGGGGTGTTCAAAATTCGACCCTTTCCCAATAATCCAATCCAAACCTAATATTCGGATATAGTTATTAGAATAAGATAGGGTTGAAAATTTTGTAATTGCTCGGATTTGGTTAAAATTCTTATAAATCCGATTCGTCCGAATAACCTATTAAATCCTTCAAAATGTTGCATTTTATATGTCGATATTTCATAAAGTGGATTCGGGTTGAGTCGAAAAGAATTCAAACAATCCGAACCCTAATTTTTTTATTATATACTCTCTCCATTCTTTTTTATCAGTCATTTTTATTGTTTTCACTAAAATTAAGAAATAATAAATAAACTTAATTTTGGTATTAATTTACGTTATTAAAATTAAATTATCAAATCTGATTGGTCATAACTTTATTGAAAAAGAAAAATAAATTGAAAAAGCAAATTAAATTACATTGAAAGTTTAAAAGTGGCAGATAAATAGAATTTGAAATTTACTCAAAAATGACAGATAAAAAAAAAGAAAAAAGTACATTAAAAAATAAGTTCGAATTATTCGAGTGAGATCCGAAATTTTCAGGGTTGTTCGGATAGAGATCCGAATTATTCATAAAGTTGGGTATAATTGAGATTTATGGGAAAATTCGGAGTTCGGTTTATTCGGAAATCCATCCGATGAACACCCCTAAAGTATGAACTTGAAGTCTCGCGTAATATATTATATTTTCTCTATTATTTTTATTTCTTTGTTTATTTTCAATATGAATGCTATCGTTAAGTTAATTTAGATAACAATTAATTTACATAATTAATTTTCTTATTTATTAAAAAAAATCTATACATGCTTTAGCCATTCCCAAAAGCAGGACATAAGATATATATTTTTTCAATTTCTTTTTTGACAATTTTTTTCCTTTTCAATTCACAAGCTTGTTTGCTCAAATTGGGCCCAGAAATTGACAACATGAAAATTCCCTATTGTCCAATTTTATCTAAAATTTAAAAGTATATAAAATTCGATTCTATTATTTTTGTATAAATTTGATGAGTTTATTTTTAGATATAACAAAGATTTAAATTTAGGGGTCATGACATAAATAGAATATAATATTGAATGGATTAAAGGATAGACATGATAATTCCTGTGGGTAGTCTACATTCTATGTGTTCACGACAGAATGATATTATTGAATATTGGGAGAACACTATACATTATGTCAAAAAATGAATACAATGAAAAAAAATGCATTTTATTATTATTATTATTATTATTATTAATTATTGAATAATAAGATTAAAAAATGATTTCTTGAAATTAATAATTTATCATTGAATTTATTTGCGAAGAAAATAATTGCACATAGTTGGCAAACAAACCTTTCTTATTCAACATTAAATTATATATAAAAAAAAATTAACTACTTGTTTTGAGGGTATAATAAGTCAATTTTCCAGCTGGATGAAAGATAGAGATATATATGTAAATAATGGTAATGATATAATTATAGATTATAGTTTGATTTAATTTGGTTTGTTTATCATTTGAATCTGGAAAGTGACCTCTCCACAACAAAGCCACAATCTTTTTAATAATTTATATAAATAGTAATATTAGTATTTATTTTTTGTGATAAAAAAATACTAATATTATTTTTGTCCTTGTACAGTGTTTTCCATCTTTGTATCTCTTTTATTCTGATTGGAATCTTAACCAGTTCATTAAGAGCTAAATCCACTTTCTATATATAAAGACTGCATGTTGAGTCATTTCCTTTTCTCTCTTCTTATTTTTTCCTTTGCTTTGAAGATTACAGGTGAGAAAATTTCCAAAGTTCTTGTCTTTTATTTTTTTGCTAACACATGCTTAAATTTCCTATCTTTTTTAATTTTATGCGTGATTGGTCATATGGGTCCTTGATCATAGATATTCTTATCAAGTTTTCGCCTTGAATTTTGGGTTCAGTTGATTCGGGTTGGTCGTTTAATTTTTCGTTTTGGGATTTTTTATTGGATTATAAAAGTGGTATAATCTTCTTAAGGTTTTAGGAAATGGATTAACGTCTGCAGATTTTTCAATCATATTATCTTTCTGCAAAATCTTTTCGGAGACGTGTTTTCTTGTTCTGCATCAATTTGATCATTGCCTACTGGTTTCCCTAAATAAAAAGTTTCTATTTTTATTTTAATGTCTTCGTGCAAAGCCTTTTTGTGTATTATTTTAAAAGAGTTGAATCAAAGGGGATATAGAAGTTTTCTGAGTCTTATCGCGGGTATTTTCTTGATGATTTCTTTGATAAATAACGATTAAATGATAAAATTCCAGAAGAAAAATTTGTTTAAGAACAACATTATCTAAATTTCTTGCCTAGAGTTGTTCTTAAATCTTAATTTCGTCATAATCAATTGCTCCTGGTTACGTAGTTAAAGAATATATATTTGTTTTTCCTGCAGGTCCTCGGATTTTTGTTTCTGATTCATGCTTTAACAAAGTTGAATTCTAAATACATTAGTGGAAATGGGGTCTGAATGCCCTCCGTCCGTGACAATCAATGCGACAGGATTTAAGAAATTTCATGGAGTTTCTGAGAATCCAACCGAGACAATTGTTAATAATATCAAAGAGTATGTGAAGAAGAAGGGTTTGCCAAAGGGTGTGATTCTAGGGAGTTGTAATGTTCTTGAAACTGCAGGACAAGGAGCAATTATACCTCTTTACCAGACATTGCAAAGTGCCATAAATAAGGATTCATCTTCAAATAATGAAAGAACTATTTGGGTTGGTCGCTTACTTGCCTCCTTCATCGCAGTTTAGTCTGATGCTTGTTTCATGATTTTTCTAGTAAAAATTCTTAGTTTTTATTCAATTCTTCAGGTACACTTCGGAGTTAACAGTGGGGCGACGAGATTTGCCATTGAACAGCAAGCTGTCAATGAAGCAACTTTTCGGTGTCCTGATGAGATGGGATGGAAACCACAGGTCTAAGTTTCTTCCTTGTTGTTTTAATGTACAAATCATGTTCCTTCATTTACCTAATGAAGATTCCTTTGTGCAGAAAGTGCCCATAATTCCTTCAGATGGTGCAATTTCGCGAGTAAGAAAGGTACAGTGGTGCCATTATTCCTCGTGTAGTTATTCTTTTATTTCCGACAAGTATTACTTGCAAATGGACTTTTACTAGGAAGGTTTTATTCGGTTGATCATACCTGCATTTGTAGTATTTTTTTTATTTGTCTTTCATGCCAAGTTCTCCTACCAGAGTTTTACTTTCAAAAGAAGCTGCGCGAGGATATCTCTATTTGGCAGTGAGAAGCTGCCAGCAAATTTTTTCTTTTTTTTTAGGATGGTCTGCTTTTTTTAGCTTGAAAAGCTATTGCAACACAATATGTTAAGTTCAATAAAAAGTTTCCTGCTTTGGCTTTCTTTTGTAATACTTGCCTATCATTGAACTTGCAGGATCATTCTTAGCTTCCATTAGCTGTTTAACCCCTAATTCCTTTTCTTAATTGGTTAATGTATATGCACTCCCAACTTATTTCAATTGCGTTATTGTATCATTATCTTCGAATTATTCAAATTCTGTCCAATTGCCAATAAACAACATGAATTCATGTCCGAGCTGATGGACTGGATGATTGATGTGCAATGATGTATTTGAAATCTTTATACTTTGCTGCTATAAGACAGCAATTGGATTTGGTGAAGGCTCTTGTAAATACCAAAACCAGATCTGTTCTATCATGTCAGGGAGACCTGTGTGTGGTTTCTTGCTTGCCCTTTCATTCTGAGCTTAAGTGATCTATCTACTGTTTCTTTTGTGGCAAACTAGAGTCGCAAGCTCTATACAACTTGAAATGAAATTAGCACTACTGAACATGATTCCTTTTGCCATGCATATGCTGTAGAGATTTTAAGTTTTACTTTCATTATAAACTTAGTACTCTTGAAGTTTTTAGAAGATACCGATCAGTTTTGGTAAAAATTGATATTGACAAGCATTTTGCTGCTGAAATTTGAATTGGGGTGTTGATCGGCATCATTATTTTTGTTAGTACATTACAAAAGAGTAACCTCATTGTGATGTTGTTCAATTGTTATGTACAAGTATATGACAGTCTTTGAATGCATTAAGTTGCCTACATACTGCTCATGCCTTCTCAAGACAGATGTTTTGGTTTGGCATGATAGTATATTATGTGTTTTACTCTCTCTGACGTGTTTCATTATCCAATGATGATTTATTTCTTTCACTGCATGCAGACAACTCTTCCTGTTGAGGAGATTACAAAGGCCTTGGCAGATAAAGGTTTTGAGGTGATGACTTCTGATGATGCTGGCCGATTTGTGTGCAATTATGTTTATTACCACTCGCTTCGGTTTGCAGAACAAAATGGGAGCAAGTCACTGTTTGTGCATGTACCTCTCTTCTTGACCATAGATGAGGAGACCCAAATGGGATTTGCTGCTTCCTTGTTGGAGGTACTTGCTTCTTTATATTAGTAATCTATTGGCATCCATTTACGTATCTAAAAGTATGAAGAGCTCATGCAATTGCAGTGCTGTTGAGCATGTTTTTGAAAGTGAGTGGATGCCTGTATTGGAATATGCTTTAATAAACAGATGAGTGTATGCAAATGAAAGAGAAATGTGCTTGTGCTTGGTATTACTTCTTTTGGACTTCCCTTCATTTCAGCCACTAATCTTGTGTTAATATGTGAATAAGATATCAGTTTGCTTTTATCTTTGGAGCATATGCCTACATTGCTTCTTTTCATATCATCCTTCCTTCAATAACAATTTTTATGAGGCTAATTGCTCCAGAAAGGCTGGGTGGCAGATCGAATTAAACCATTTTCGCCTTTCACAGCTTGTTTGATTACTTTTACAGCCTCTACCATCAAAATTGGTGGGAAATGATTTGGTCTTTGAGGGGATGTGATATCCCTCAGCTCTCTGTTTTCTTTTCTTTTAATTCTTTTTGAAGTCTGAACAAGATTCAAGAGAAGAAATTGGATTTCTTTTATGTTCTTTTTCACCCTATTCTCTGAAAAACAAATAATCTGATGTTCTTATAGCATAGCCAGATTCTATGTTAGTGTTTGATTTTGGATTTCTGTCTCTGGTATGATTTGCAGCATACTTTTTGTACAGAATTAATGGCCAATTCAATGTCACCCACTTTTATATTGGAAATCCCTTTAGTAAACTTGTTGGTAACCTCTAAATCATGAATTCCAATCCAAATTGATGTTTAATACTAAGATTGTATAATAGGTTGTCCTTTCAGGAAAGAACCAAATTATTAATTTTATTGTCATGGATTTAAGCTATTAATAATAGTTAAAGCAATTCTATTTGATGGTAAGTTCAAGTTAAGCCAACATCACTGTTTTCAGCTCTTAATATAAAATTCCTAAGATTTGTTCAAATTCACAGATGTAATTAAAAAGCTTATGGCTAATTGAGTTTGTTAAGAATTGGATTATATATAAAGTGATATTATTATTATTATTATTATTATTATTATGATAATAGATAAAAACTGGATTATAACTCATCTGAGTGGAAAGGGTTTGATGTGGTGAACCATGATGGGGAGGAATTGATAAGAAGAATTAATAAGGGAAATGGAGCCATAACCCTAAGCATTGGTAGCCATGGTCCCTACATGGTCAGATTAGCCTTTCTTTTTGTGTTTGTGTTGAATTTTGAGTGTCTTAGTTGCATACCTTATCACTAATGTCATTATTTGACTTGTTTCAATATCCTTTCTCAAAAAATCCATTTTCCTTTGGGCACATCTTTCACGAGGAAATTGTTGTTTATGTCCATTAATGGCAATACTGGGAGAAGTCATCAAGTAGGCCTGCTATGGTCCCAAACTTCTATCACAAGTGCCCACATTCTTGGCCCATCCTTTTGCTTTCCATCCACCTCTTCAAGTTTTGCTATCCCTAATTATTATCATGTTTAAATTTTTTTTGGCCAAATATGTAAAATGATATCATTAATGTTTACAAAAAAAAAAATATTTCTAATATTTAATTATGTGCAATATTATCTCTAAAGTTATCAAAATGATACAAATTTGCTTATAAAATAACAGAATTGTTAGTTTAACGTAAATTCATTAGAATAGTGTAATGTGTCAACGTCAACAGTTAAAATATATAATACAGTCAAAATGATGGTTTCATTATTTTAAAGATAAAATTATACCATTTTAATAATTTTATAGATAATATTGTATATAACTAAATATTAGGGGCAAAATTACAAATCATAATTCTAATGCAACTATGACTCTCACATGTGAAATTCATCCAAATAAGCATTAAAAAAAACTGAATATATAGTATTCAAATTTTATCAATCGGCCAGTAAACTTTTTGAAATTCCAATTTAATACTTAAATTTGGAATTTTACTTACTAATAAACACCTTTCTATCCTAACATGTTAATTTGGCATCGACATTACAATTGATTCACTTATTTTTAAGTGCGTAAAATGGTATAATATAATTTGGCAACATATTTTCATGAACAACAAAAACAAGTTATAGAAAAGGAGAGAAAATTGATAAAATTTCAGTTGTATCATTTTACACATTTGAAGTTCAGATCAGCATATTAGGTTATCAAAGATATTTATTAGCTAGTAATTTTATAAGTTGAAGGGTCAAACTCAGCTTTCTTATAATTTAAGGGTTAAATTAGCAAAACTCGACAAATTCAGGTCTTTTTTTTTTGTTATACATGTAAGGTAAAAATAAATAAATATTATACTAATTAAGTTTGAATCTTTAGTCGAATTCTTGACCAAAAAAATATGGATATTACCATAAGTCCAAAAAGGTACAAGAAACTAAGTGCTAATGCATTTAATATAGGTAAAAGTAAATATATATCAATATTAGAAGTACTAATGCATTTAATATAGGTAAAAGTAAATACTCCATCCATATCATTTCAAGAGATACTTTTTTCTATTTTAATTTATCTCATTTCAAATATTTTTTTTTTAATTTAAAGGATATATTTCTATATATATTCCTATTTATTATACAATTTATTAAGTTTTTTTTATTATTTTTCATTTTTAACTAAAATTAAATAAAATTCTTAAAATTATAAAAGAATATTTTTGTCAATTGCTATATTTTTTTTTATGAAATTGAGGTATTTTAATCATTTTTTTAATTTTCGTAAACACTAGAAAAATATCTCTTAAAATGAGATGGAGGGAGTATATATCAGTATTAGAAGATACTTTCTCAGTTTTTTTTTATCTGTCACTTTTAAGTAAAATTCAAATTTTATTTATCTGTCACTTTTAAACTTTCATTATAATTTAATTTACTTTTTCAATTTATTTTTTTTCAATAAAGTCAGAACCAATCAGATTTGATAATTTAGTTTTAATCATGCAATTTAATATTAAATTCAAGTATATTTATTAGTGAAAATAATAAAAATGACGGATCAAAAAGAACGAATGAAGTAATTCACACCAAAATTATACTCTCTCTGTTTCAAAATAGATGACTTTTTAGAAGAATGCACAATAATTAAGAAATACAATTAATTCACTATTAAAAGACTTTATTACCCTTACTATATTAATTGCATTCACTAATAAAATTTTGTCTTTTTTCACAATCAATTAAGGGTATATTTGGTAAAAATTAATTAATGTGCCTTGATTATATCAAAACGTCATGTATTATGAAACAAAAATTTTTTGCTTAAACGTCATCTATTTTGAAACGGAGGAAGTAGATAGTTTAAATAATTGAAAATCTGACTACTCTTTTTAATTGATTTTTCCGTTTCCCAAGATATAATTATCAAAAAAGAAAAGAAGATAATCGGTGATTAAAATTAGAAATTAGATCTAATACTTCAAACAACTAATTCCGCTTTACATATTATAAAAATTTGCTCTAACATTGAGCAACTATATTCTGATCCACAAATGGAGGAATGCCTTCAATCAAGCAAGAAATTGGTGGAATAGTAAGTGTCTGCATTGCCCCATAAGCATTCCAGCAGAATGGATTAGCAACAAATTGGCCTTTAGCAGGAAGCAACTCAATTTCAGACAACAAAAGATTAGAGCAAGGGACTGAATCACTACAAGCCAAGTGCAATGCTGGACTTCTAACATCATAAGTCCCCTTAATGTTTGTGTAAGATATATCCGAAATGTAAATTGCACTTGTTTGGTTTGTGCAATTCTTTGTCAAGCAATAGTATTGGTCTATAATTATAGGGTTCCTAACCGTGTCCATACCAATGTTATTGAATTTGACTTTTTGTACTATGCCGTACCCTCCTTGCCATGTTTTTATTCTAACACCGTTATCAGAATACTTAATCACCGAATCACTCACTGTAATATTCGATACACAGGCTCGTGAATTGCGACTTCCGAGACTTCCAATACTGCCATTGGATCAAAATTTTCAAATCAATTAAGAATTAATGTATCATGTTCTACTAGACAGCCGATTAGTACGAAGAAAAGCGATGTTAACAATGTGTTAAGCATGAGTAGTTAATAAAAAGTGAAGCTAATATGTTGAAAATTAGAAGATTAGGCAACCCTCTAAAGCCGCCAAATTTAGAAGAAGAGAAGTGAATGTATACCTTATTCCATGGCTTGGACCACATGTTATGTTCTTTATATCCACATTATGGCAACCGGCTCCAATTGATACACAGTCATCCCCTTAAAATGAAATATATTTATTAATAAATCAAACCAATAATTAAGGTGTTATTATATTAAAAATTAATTATATAATTACCATTGGATACAACTGAGTTGTATATATTAACATTGTTGGTGTTCTCTATATGAATACCATCGGTGTTAGGGCTAAGAGCTGGAGATTTAATAGTAAGCATTTGGATTTGAATATTTTCACAATTATCAAACCGGAAATGGAACTGAGGACTGTTCTTCACTATAAGTCCTTGGACCAGTAAATTGGAGCTCTTGAAAAACCTCAATGCCTGCATTTTTATAAAGAAAAAAAATTATAAAATTTTACTAAAACTATGATAAGTTGATGAATTTTTTGGAAGATAATTTAATTATATACTTACAACTGGGCTATCACATGGACCAACAAGTTTTGTCCCCTTAGTACCCCCCTGTGTTGCCAAAAATATATACATGTTAGTATTTCAAAAACTAATTCTCTAATCAATTTGATATATATTTTTTTTTGGTCCGTAAATGAATAAAAAGATTATGAGTATTAACGAAAAGAATGGCTTAAGGATTTAAAGGATGAGATAAAATAATAATAATAATAATAATAATAATAATAATAATAGTTCTTATTATTTTAATAAAAAATTTTAAGTTCGAGTTTTAAAATATTTTTAAAAATAATCGAGTTAATTAAAAGATGAGATGTACCAAGCATATTTAAGGTGAGACAAGTAAATTTCTGATAGCAAATTATTATTAAAAAAAAAAAGAGCTTACTTTGTGAGGCTTGCAAGGGAGATTCCACCAATTTTCTCCTCTGCCATCAATGACACCTCCCCCTTGGAAGGAAACTCCATTGATTCTGTAGAAGACAAGCCATTGTCTCTTGTTCATATGTGTTGGCCATGATTCAGGTCCATCAGGTGGCATTATGGTTCCATCAATCTTCACCAAAAAAAATTACAGTCATCATATCACAATCTTCTCTTCATCAGAAAAATCTCAGATTTTAACAAAACATACCTGAAACACAAGTCCATCTTTACAGGGCCCGGTGAAAATGGCAGGTTGTATCAAGAAACTATAACCAGCAGGAGCAACAAGTACCGAAAATTCGGTTTGACAAGCAGCATCCCAAGCCATCTTGAATGCTTGTGTATCATCTGAAACACCATCACCAGCAGCACCAAAAGACAAAACATTAAAAATTTGTGCACTTGCACTAGGTTCAGGTGCAGTAGGTTGAGGAGCAGCAGCAGGTTGTAGTGAAATTGTATTGGTTGCATCAATCGAAATGGCAAAAGCTAAAAGGAGAACTAGAGTGAGTTTCATTGTTATTAGGATATAACGAACTGGAAAAGAATAAAAGAATGTTTAGGGTATTTAAAGAAGCAAAAGATAAAAGAGTGGAGAGTAGAGTCGGGGGTCTGATGAAGTAGGTGTAGCCAAATTTTATGCTCACCCCTTCAACAGATTCAACGAGAACAGCCCAAGTTGGTGTTTTGGCAGATTTTCAGAGATAAAATTAGAGAAGCAAATTACCCACGTCCATCAAACTTCAAATTCCAGAAGATATATATACATGTAAGAGGTCTTAAGTGTAAGACCACCACAGCACTAAATCAAGTTGCAGCAACAAAACTCAACTTTATTTTATTATGATGTGAGATTTTTGAGTTGGAGCATTATATTTTTCAACTTTATTTTATACAATGAATCATTTATTGGTGCAATTTTGTCATGCTTGAGAATTGTGTATGGATGTTAAAGTGATGAAAAGGTAAGTGAAAGGTTGCTTGACAGTCAAATACCGTGGATACTCATGAGCTATTAGGAACAGTAAAAAAATAATGTTACCATTTTTTTTCCAATTTAATTAATTTTGAAAGAAATAGCAGTATCTAAAATTCACAATAAAACATGCATTTGAGTTATAAAAGAGAAAAAAAAATTAGTATAGTTTGGCTTCACAAATATATACAATTTTATTTTTTCATTTTAGATCGAACCAGTAATAAATTGTCATATTTTAAAAATAAAATTTAAAAACTTTTTTAATAAATGTAAGTTTATTTTTTTATAACAAAACTAACTCATTATGAAATATATACATCATTCTTTTTTTTTTTTTTTCCAAAAAGAGTCCAAAGCCAAATACTCAATCAACCGAAGGAAAACAAAGTAAAGAAGAAGTTGACGATGGTGAAAAAATCAGGTAACGTGTGTTGCTTTCATTAAATTCTCCCTTTGATTACGAAGAAAAAAAAAATACAACTTTGGTTGAAAAGAAATATGGTCTATCCAATTAAAACTCAAAATAGATGGTAAGGCCTACATCAAGTGAATTGTAAAAAACTCATAACAGATGCTTTGAAGAAACTCAACCAAGAGACCAATAGCAATTGAGTTTCTATATTCTCTGTGCCACCAAATGATGCCCACTTTTTTTTTTTTTGTCATTTAGCAAGTTAATGTGTTGGCTTAGAAAGTTAAGGTTTCAGCATGCACACTTAGTAAATCAATTGAAAATTTGAAGTGGGGAGAGAAAATGGATTATATTTTGGCCCAAATGCATTGGACGGCTACAGATTGATTAAATTTATTGGATACCCCAAAGTTACAGCGAAATGCACTAATCTATCCACTTTCCTCCCAGCTTCTTTATTTATCCCACAAACCTCTCTTACGCATTAATCAGTCGTTAATTTATTTTCAAACAATCCCAAAGGCTCCTTATCACAAATGAGAGTCCAGCTATGTTATGACAGTCCAAAAAAGGCATAAGTCCATCACTAAATTATGCAGATGTATATAACTTTAGCTCTTACAAGAAGCAAACTATGAAGTTCACAATGTAAAGAAAATGATGCAGACCAAAACATCCAAGGATCTAGTTCACAAGTCATATTGGTGCGACTGGGATCAAAATCCTAGCACCAGTGCTAACGGTAGCAGCATTTGCAGTGTCAGTAGCGACCTCACTTTGGTGCTAGCTTGTGGTGTAGTTGTCCTGTCTATATCCATGAATCTACTGGAGCAACCCTTTTCAGTTTGCCATGAATGCAATGACCTCTATCAGTTTCTACTGCAATACAAAGGATTGCGCATCTAATTGCACTTGTCCCATGTTGCAGATAGATTTTATGTGTGAAATAGAGTAGCAATAATAAGAAGCTTGAACTATGAGAGGACCAACTCAGACATGGTCGCAATGTGTATGTTGATTGCTAATGTAGCCTTCAATTTCTTCATTGTGATAAAGCACAACTCACCCCTACAGTCGTAGATTAATTGTAACAATAAATCTATGATGGAAAGGAGGGAAAATGATAGCAAGCAAGTTGAATGGCAAAATGCCTAGATGGAATCTTGAGTTCAACACAAACACTAAATAGACACATGAAGTTATTCAAGGAGAGCAAGCATGGTTCTGAACCAGTCAACCAGTATTCATTTTTTAATTTGAGATTCTTTTGGCAATAATCTACAAATTATAATTTCTGAAAATTAGCATATCTGTTTTAGGTTTCATTTTCCATCAGATGTAAACACTTGTTGCTCCGATTAGCCCTAATACTTCTCAGGGTATTCTAGTGTGCACTATGAGAATTGGATGATCCCAACGCCGTCCATTTCTTAATGACTCCAGACTAAATACTACAAAAGCAAACAAAGCTACACTTAACTACTATATCTGTAATACAGTCTAATAGCAACCTGACAACATTACAAATGAGAAGCAAAATCATCTACAGTTTCCACTTAGTGTAACATATACAAGCAGGAGGCATTTGTCTACAGCAAATCGCATCCAGAGAAAATGACTATGAGCTATGAAAACAACAACAATAAAGTGGCTGATTGTCTTAAATAGATAAACAAAAAGGAGGTGTACCAGACCTAACCCCAATCCACAAAGGGTAGAGGTGGATACCCGCCCTCTGGCGGAGGCTTTAATGATGGAGGCAGATTACCCCATGACATTCCCATGTTATGTCTCACCACATCACCTGTGAATCATGGAAACAAATCCATGCATAATAAGCAACAGATAAAAAGGAATCTAAAGAGAAGAAAAATTGTAAAAAATTTATCCTATCATTTAAATAATCTAATTGGTCATCGGATAAAATCTAATAAAAATGCAAACATTCCCTTGTATCATTTCAGAACATAAGCTTATATCGTTCATAAGTAACAAGATGAAAGACAGCATGCTTTAAACATAGTTTAGGCACAAAAAACAAACTTTTTTTTTTGAAAAAAAAAAACTCTGAAAATAAGTAGATTAAATAGCCAAAATACTTAACTGAAATTTTACCTGGAAAAGAGCTCCCTCCAACTAATTGATTTCCTGGTACTATTGGTGACAAAGCATCATTGAAACTGTCTGCAGCTGGATGCATTATATAAATGAGATAAAAAGAAAACACAAGGTAAGCCATAAATTTCAAACTTCCATGTGCTAAATTACTGAGTGTTGAGCTCAGGAAAAACGGATAAAAAGAAATCACCTGTTAGCGCGTTGTTGCTGTTGGAGGGATGCAAGTACTTGCAAGAATCCCCGTAAGGGCAAAACCCCTTCAAAGGAAGCACAAATTGAAAAATAGGTAAGGAAAATAGTCTGAATTGAACAAATAAAACTAAAAACAAAAACACAAATACCGTTTTAACGAAACGGTTGCAGACGCCCTTGGTAAAGCCGGCAGCAGAGCCACTGCTGTCTGCAATAGAATATGAATCAAAGCAAAGCAAAGCGTTAATTGCGTATAAAAGGAAACAAATCTAGCAAAGGTGCATGTGCAGAAGATAAACCTAAATATATACCTGTTGATTTGAGAGAATTGTACCAGTTAGATTTGGCACGCAGGTGAGAAGAGCTTTGAAGATGGCGTTTACGAGCAACGGGAGTGTCTTGGAATTCTTTATCGCAGTAATCGCAGTAATACTTTCCCATCGGCATTTTCCGATTCCTCTTCGCCGCCCTTTCAGTCTCCGGCTTATTTCCCCTTTCTAGTTTTTCATTGGAAGCTGCCTTAAGGACCCTATCGTTAATTCGTTATGCAGACGGAGATAAAACATTTTCCACGTCATTAATAGGTTTCATTTTCCATTAATCAATGCTTAATATTTTGTGTTTAATATTTTTTTTAAAATGGCATTTATGATAAATTAAAACCAACTTTCAAAATTCAAATAAAAGCGTATTTATTAATCTTGAAAAAGTCGGGATGAGAAGAAAATAAAAGTATTCAAATTTTTTCGATATTTTCAAACGTTTGTTAAAAAAAATAAATCCCACAGTTTTTTTTTAACTACCTGTATCTTGATATTTCAATATATGCATATCTTAACATACGATCAAGATATGCATATCTTGATCTTTCAAGATAAAAAATAACTAAAAAATTGAAGAAAAAATATTTTTAATTCATTATAAAAAATTTAACAAACGATTGAAAAAAATTTTCGAAATATTTTCCAATATTATATTGCCTATTTCATATCTTGATCGGAAAAATATTTCAAGTTTATCTGAAAAATTTTTATTTGTGTTAATTTAACAAATACTGCCTAAATGAATACATTATACATTAGAGTATAGTTACGCATTTCTTTTTCATAATGAATCCAAAATTTTAATTTTTGTCTCTCACCACTTTTTGTTTAATTTTGATAACACTTTTTATATTATAATATAACTCTAATATTTTTTCTCTTTCATCAAAATTATTTTTATTTTATATTTTTAATTTTTTTTCCAATTAGAAATTTATTAAACCATACTAATTCAGTTTCGGGCCTTAAGCTTTAACATTAAGATTGAATTGATGACATAGTTTATAATATAAAGTCGAAATTAGTTTCATGATAATGTGACCATAGAAATAATTTCCAAAAGCAAATTAATACTTTATGACTAAGTATATTTGTCCAATATTCAGCCGATATTCATTGTAAAAAGAAATTTGTATCTTATTTAATTATTAGCACAATGATAGCGCAAAACACACATAACAATTCAGAAACTATTTCAATCCCTGTATGATTTTGAATTGACAACGTTTACTTAAAATAATAATAATAGTACAACCGGTTCAACAATTAAGCTGAAAGAACAAAAATGGGCATATGCTTAGTCCATTTTCTTAGTTTGATAAATTCTACTTTCACTGGCACAACTCGATTTGCACTTTGCAACACAATTAATCTAGCCATTATGACTTCATGGACACAAAATAATAATTGTATTATCATTTTATTGGAACCATAATATTAAATTGATCATAATTATATGACCACAAATAAAATTATCCCTAATAAATGAAATATAAAACATAGAGTTTTCAAGGGCACATGGATCTCTTAGACCTCAATTGATACGGTACACAAGCACTAATAAAGCCTCAATCAATACAGAAATTAACAATCCAGATAGAATAATTGAAACACAAAATGCATGTCTTCTAGAATTATAAATATGACATTTGATGCTGGTCAGATACTTGTAATGTTTACAATAGGTTTTGATACAGAAATAACAAGGTAACCAGACAAACCCATGGAGGCTTGGGGCAAACATTAAGAACCATGTCTCTAGATCTGCTTTTCCACAATAACAAGGTGATACAACAATATCACGTAAAACCAAAGGCCAACCAAATAGCTTAGAGGGGACAAACACCATAGCTTCCATATCACAGATAAATATTTGCCTAAAGTTTCTTACTTCCATATTGAATCCAGAAACGGACACTGCTTTTTCGCATGCTCCGGTATCAATTTCACCAAAGTCTCGGGTGCAACCCCCTTCAGTTCTGCATCAACATCCAAACCAACATGAATGGCAATTGCTAAGATCACGAGGATATAAACTGCGCTATAAAGAGAATGCTTACCATGAGATTTGAAGTTGAATAGTGGCGGAAGGAAACGTCCGTTAGGCAAGCGCGTAGTTGCATCACGAAGCTCATCGAAGAAGGGATGAGTCAGTGCATCCAGCTGCAATGGAAGCAAAAACAAAGGGTAATTGATTCTTGTGAACAGGAAATGATTGCCTCGAAACTCAAAACAGAAGCACTAGAAGGGTACCAGAAGAGAGCAAATGAAATTAACTATGAATTCAAATGGACTAAATCACTAATCAACACTTTAAAGACATCGAAAATCTCCCACCACGAAAATTTATATGCAATGCTAGAAACAAAGTACTTAATAAACTAGAAAAAGTGGGGAAAAAAGTACTCACAGCAGTGCACCGTAGATTAGGAGAGTATTGCAGTAGTCTTGAAACCAGATCAACAGCTTCAGGAGGCATACGCTTGTGGAATATCTGTTGATGATGAAACAAACAGAAATAAATACGTGCTTTTTTCACACAAAACGAGCCATCCACCTTATATTCCACATACCTTGTGCCAAGGATGTGCTTTAATCTGAGGAAATTTATACTCTGTATAATTTGGGTTCATGCACTTTATTTCCTCCCTTGTTGGAGTGCCCAAAACCTGCAAAACCATCGCAATATAGCTTTACTCGAAGAAGAGATCAATAACTAAAACAGTAACTCCTGAAATCAGTTTGTATTTCATCAATATCTGGAAAGGAGATGTACAGTTCACCACCAAAGTTACAAATAATAAATAACATTCAGCAAATACCTTGATAATCTCAACAAGCTGATCCACTCCACTTTCTCCAGGAAATAGAGGCTGAAAGAAATTAATAATTTATTAAGCTTTTGTGAAGATCAGAAACCTGAAAACTGTGCAGTAAACCATGTCTAAATACCTGTCCAAGAAGTAGCTCAGCAAGAACACAGCCAGCAGACCAGATGTCAATTGCAGTTGTGTACTCAGTTGCTCCAAATATAAGCTCGGGTGCTCTATAATATCTAGAACATATATATGATATATTTGGCTCCCCTTTTACCTGCCAAAAGAAAATTACCCAACGTCTAAATCATAATACGGGAAAAATGATACGACCATAACAGAAATATACCAAAGAACAGACAGACATACCAAGACCTTCGCACTCCCAAAATCACATAATTTAACCTGGTGAGTATGTGGATTTACCTGCACCGAGAAAACCCATTTTAGCTACAATAAGCACAATGTTGCATAAACTTTTTCCAGTTCAACTTTTGCAGTGATGCATGAAGCTTGTGAATGAGAATGCAACCATACCAAAAGGTTTTGAGGTTTAATATCCCGATGGCAGACTCCAATTGCACGATGAATGTATGACAATGACCTGAAGATCTGCCAGAGCATAGTCAATATATCAGTATCTTACTAGTGTCCATTCTAATGAAGTATTCTTTCAAGAAGTGCCCATTTCAATTTTTTTTTTTTTTTAAATTTCAATTACTATAATCATATCTCACTAGCATTCAATAATAAAATAAAAGAGATACTGGATTCGAGTGAGCTAATCCAAACCTGGTATGCATAGAGTTTAACATATATCAATGGCATCCTCTGGTTCAACTTGTTGTAGTGTTTAATCACCCGATGAACAGTTTCAGGGACATACTCAAGAACCAAATTTAGATAAAGCTCGTCTTTTTCAGTTGTTGAAAAGAAGCAATGCTTTAAAGAGACAACATTTGGGTGATCAAGAAGACGCATGGTTTGCAATTCACGGTTCTTATACCTCTTATCTTGAAGAACTTTCTTAATAGCAACAGTTTCCCCTGTCTCCAAGCATTTTGCCTGAATTGAAGTGTAAAATAGATGAGCATAATTCTTAGAAGTTGGTGCAACCCTCAAAAAGGTAAACCTATAGTTTTTCCTCAATCAGTCAACCAAACATAACAACTCCATACCTGGAACACAACGCCAAATGACCCATGGCCAACAGTACGCTCAGCCATGTAGCTAATTGTCTGAAATTGGGGATGAATGAACTCCATTAGAACAAGATGGTCGATATAGTAAAAACTAGGGGGCAAAATTATCTGGGAAACTCATTATGGAAGCATCACATTAATAAGAACCAGACTTAGAACTAAGTAGGACTTGGTCCCTATTGATACACCATAAGATTTTAACGAAAAAGCAACAACTGTACCTGCTTTGGCTGGCCATTTCTACCACCGATTGTCGTAACTATAATATGACCAGTCTCCGTCCCATTACCATCAACTACTGTTGCTTCCATTTCCTACAAACAAAAGTGAACCTGTTAACCAGTGGCCCATATCCAAAAACCAGTAAAAGAACAGGCAACTAAGACATTAACACTGTACAGATTTAGAGAATGCCATACTTTGTCATCCCTAATTTTCATATCATTCATTTCCTCAGGTAATTTATCAACACCAGCATTATGGCCACTAGCTTCTCTTAAACCAGTAGGTGCCACACCCACAGAGGCCATTCGTAGGACAAGGAAAAATATGTCCTGATATTCCTACTCTTACAACGCGATAAAACTAAACATTTACCTGCAACAATCATTAAAATATCAGCAAACTCATAATAACAGATCAAAATTGCACACCATGCACTATACTCAGCTCAGCTCACTCTCCACAAGAGGCAATATAAATGCCTACAAAATCATCCAAATTCAAATTAGATCCAAACAAAATAACTACTAACATCAAATCACAAGGTCTAAGCTGCATTGTCTGGTCTCAAGCTTCAGGTTCTCTTCAGAAAAGCCACGTTTTAGACCAAATAAATTCAATTCTGCACCACTTTCTTCAGAAAACTAAAGAAACTGAGACAAGTGTTTTGAAATGCTCTTTGTGATATCATGTATCGGCAATAAGAAATTCATGGACTAGCAGCAGAAATCACACAGCTACATAAAATCAAGTAATCGCTTGTAAGGTTATGTTCATCCTACGAGGCACCAATAACAAATTAAATTCGCATTCCATTTTCGTCAATGATCATTAAATTGGTAAATCTATTACAATAAATTTCCACGCAACATAAGAACTACTCAGTGCGCTCGATGTCAAGTACTTCCATAAAATCCGCTAGGCCTCAAAATACATCGAAAACCATAAAAACAACAAAACACAGTACTCCAAACGAAAGCCAAAAAAGAAATCTAAATCAAGAAAAACTAAAGCAATTAAATCCCAATCGTATATCCTACGTCACGGAAAGGAACATCGGCAAAATCGAAGATCGAACAGCTATAAACAACAAACTCGAACCCAAACTTACCAAAACAGAAATAATCAACGAAATTCAACACATGAAGACAGCATGAACATAGTCAACCAAAAAACATCCATAGTCCTCAAGTAATAGAAAAGCGAAATCAAGAGATCAAATCAAAACTCCGACAAGGATCCGACCTCGTAGAAACCGATCCCGGCCCACAAACACCAAGATCCAAAACTCAGAAATTGTTTTCCAAAAAGTACCGAACAAAAAAAAATCCGAAATTGACAGCCACCAAGAGTCGGAAGATAAGATGCATACCGATCGAGGCAGAAAATTCCGGGAAAGAAGAAGAAGAAGAAATCGAAACGACGCCGTTAGCACGAGGCGGAGGATCAGACAACAGAGAGAGAAAGAGGTGACGCTAGATCCATTTTTGTAGGTTATGTATGTGTACAAGGGTTTCGGGTTTCACTTTTGGTTTTTTTCTGATTTGTTTTTTTTTGCAATATTATAATTTTGTGTGGTGTGCTATGATGCGCTGGTGGACAGTCAAAGAAAAGCACTAAAATAATGGGTATTTTGGGAATATAATAAGGAATTGGGTAATTTTCGAAAAGTAGGATAATTTTAATTAATTAATTATTGTTAGTAGCAGTTTGGCTTTTTGCACATTTACCATTCAAACTTTGCATGTTTTTTTATTTTTGTTTGTTTAATTTTTGCTGGAGTAAGTAAATAATTGTAATTTTTCAGAGGGAATTGACATTGACACTGTTGTTTTGATAAGAGCGCCAACTCACAAGGGCAATTTTGGAACATGAAAACCATAGATTTTTAACTTTTTTTTATCAATAAAACAACAAAAATTTTAGAATGTGATCAAAATAATTTTATTTTTGATTTTTAATTTTTTTTATAAAAATAAAATAAAAATATGTTAAATAAATTTATTTTTATTTTTATTTCTGCAAAAATTTAAGAAGTAATTTTGATAATAAAAATAAAAATCTTTAAAATGTAATTTTTATGGTTTTGCTTTATCAAAAATTTAATTACTTCATGCTTACTATCATCATCACTACCACCACTACACTACTGTCACTACCACATCATTACTATTATCGCCATCGCCGCTACCGCCACTATCACCATCTCACCGCTGCCACCGTCGCCGCAACCATCTTTATCATCACTACCGCTACCACACTGTCACTGTCACCACTACCACACTATCACTGTCATCGCCACCACTGCCATCACCATTATCGCTGCCATCTTTGTCACCACCATTACCACCACACTGCTACTGGCACCATCACCACTATCACATCGTCGTCACCACCATCATCACTATCGCCACCACCACCATTTCTACCATCGTCGCCATCATCACTATCACTGCCACCATACTACTATCTCCACTACTGTCGCCGCCATAACCACCAGACTATCGCTGCTATTATAACCGTTGGTGCCATCACCATACTGCTACTATCGTCGCCATCGCCTCTACCGCCACTGCTGCCACTATCACCATATGATGATTTTTTTAATGTAATATATTTTAAATTTTTAATTTTATTAAAAATTTATTATTTAATATTAATAATTATATTATATATATGTATATTATGTATTAATGGATATTAGAACATTTTTTTAAACAAATAGAAAAATAATTTTTAAATAGTTTTTGAAAAATAAATAACAAAAATTAAAAATAGTTTATGGATTTTAAAAAATAAAAAACAAAAAATATTGCCAAACACACCCTTAGATAATCAATTAATAGTTATCATCTATTAATTTTTAAAATTATCTCATTTATGTAAATATAAAAAAAAAATTGTTATTAAGAGATTGGAGATGACATTGGAAATTTGAATTTTAGGCAAAACTCATAATTTAATCATTAAATTTTAATGTTTATATATATTGGATATCTATAACTTCAAAATTATATATATTGATATCTTACATTTTACGTATTTACATATTGAATTTTTATATTTTTAAAATTATATAATAGGTTCTTGAATTTATCTATCAAAATATATTAAACACAAACAGACCTTAAAAACAATAATGGTCAGTTAAAATACGTATGATTTTAACCGAGCGTATTTTACACTGTCGTTTGAGCCGTATATTTTGAATTTAAGGTGTTATTCTTAAAATTTCAGGAACTTAATGTAAAGATTTGAAAATATAAAAATCTAATTTATAAAATCATTAAAGTATAAAGAATAAAATGTAGTTTTTTACATTTTAATATAGTAAAGATATTATAAGCTTTTTATTCTCAGGTTTATTCTTTGAATATTTTGTATGAGATTCTTAATTAAAGATTCAGTCAAATCATTTATTTTTGTACTATTAATAATGTGAATGTGCAGTATATTATGAATTCATAATTAAAAACTTTCCACCATCTAAACTGCTTAAATTAAGAATAAGTTAACCAATTTACGATATGGGCCTTATTGGATTAGGGATTTCTATATGTTTTCTGGGTTGGGCTTAAACAAGGATATTTTTAGTTTGGGACAGATTTAGACTTTAATTTAAAAAGTAAGCCCGTTTTAATTCAATTTAAACTAGACTGAAGCCCAAAATGCCCACGTCTAACTTCCCCTTTTGAGATATCTTAAAGGGATTCTGAACCGCTAATCACTTGATTAATAAAACAAGAAATTATGAACACCCTACTATCAAGAAAAAAATAAATTATGAAATTGTTTGAAATAAACAAATATTATGCAGTTCCAGTTATATATGTTCATAATGTTACATATTTTGGGTGATTTGTTTTTATATCTAAATTTACTTGTCGAGAACGGATCATGTTAATATATTTATGTTTGATTTTTTCCATATAATAAAGAAAATTCTAAATTTATAGAAGAGAATATTAAAGAGAAAACGCTCCGTTCAATAGTATTTTATATATTTTTGGAATATTTAAAAAAAAAACAGCATAAAAGAAAATTACACCGAATTTTAACACGTGGGCGTAAATATCAAAAGCAAAATTAATTAAAACCAAATCCCCATAATAATCTACTATAGTATCATTTTTGCTTCTAGTAATAACCGAAATCCGTAGCCCTCTAGGCTGCAGATGGTGCAGTAATATGGTGAACAACACCTATCTCTGATAGCGCCGGCAAGAGTGGCTGACGATCACCTCCATTTACACTGTTTTGGTAGTCCAAAGATTCGTCCTCGTATATGTCCCACCATTTCTTGATTAGTAACTTTATGTCTTCCCTATCCATATTCACTTCTTTTCCTGTATACCTCCATGGCTTTGACCCCTTTAAATTTAGTTAAACATGCACCATTAGCATCTTCTAAAGTTTTCAACCCAAAACCAAAATCTGAGCATTTTTTCATACTTACAGCAGCACAGTAGTGGGCAACCTTGACCTTCTCAAATTCTATATTTTCAGGATGTCGCCATAGCAAGGCAAGCACAAGGTTGTAAATGGGAGGAAGTGGCCTGAATACATCCTTAAAGAACATGTTCAAGAAATCCTAAACAAACAACACAATTGTGTTAAAAAGAAAAAAAGATCATCATATAAGTGAAAAATTAACAAAATATCCATGAACCGACTTGCTATTAAATATTTACCTGCTCGGCAAAAGGGGTAGGAGGGGTTATCTTGACGGTGTGCAAGAGATCATAGTAAGTGGATAGATTAGGCTCAAAAACAAACATGCCAGCATTGAAGTAAAGTGGAGGCTTTGGACCCAACTCTTCAGGCCATTTGACTTTGTCTGGGCACTGTTGGCAGTAGCCAATCTTGTGCTGGATAGAGTGGCTCCATGTCTTCTCACAGTAACAATCCATTACAGCGTAAAAGTATCCATCTTCCATATCAAACAGATGGTCTATGTTCTCAAATACTTGAATGTCTCCATCCAAATATATCATCTTCCTATACTCCACAAACTGCATCCAAATCAACCCATTTGTTATCAGATGCCATGCAAATTCAAGATTCAGCAGTATTAAACAAAATAAAATAAAATTTTACCTCCCATATACGGAGCTTGGAGTAGTTGATGACGTAATAAGCCATTGCAAACTGGGTCTGGTTCTCTGGCGGGTAAACCGGCTCAATCTCTTTGACTATACAACCCTGGCTGACCAAAATCTTGCGGTGGTCCTCCGGAACATCGGGCAAGATGGCAACCACAAGTGGGTAATTGCTCTTAACTTTCCTCAAACCCTTAGCCAACCCAACAACACCTTTAATATAATCTCCATTTCCAGCCAAGAACGTCAAATATGCACAGCTTGACATGCTTGCTTGCTTCACTAGAGCGTTGGTGCTGGAGGCAAGGGCACGGGAGGTAAGATTAGGAGCCATTTGTTAGCTAATGGTGTCTAATCCATTAGCTACTAATGGTGATCCCACTTTCACCACTTAATGGATAATGGTGATTCCACTTTCACCACTTAATGGATAATGGTGATCCCACTTTCACCACTTAATGGATAATGGTGATCTCACTTTCACCACTTAATGGATAATGGTGATTCCACTTTCACCACTTAATGGATAATGGTGATCCCACTTTCACCACTTAATGGATAATGGTGATTACACTTTCACCACTTAATGGATAATAGTGATTCCACTTTCACCACTTAATGGATAATGGTGATTCCACTTTCACCACTTAATGGCAACTTTCTACCATTATAAATAGATTTGACACCCTTGATGGAAGGTTGTGACTTAAGGCTTATAATGGAGAGGTCTAAACCAAACATTCACTAATAGTAAAAAATACACCATCAAAATTGTGAGTGAATTGGTTAGTATTTTGTTGCTTTGAGTTCTAAGAGGTTGAAGAAAATTCTAGTTTCAACAAACTCAACAATGGCTGGAGGTTAGTTTGATTTATTTCCGCATTCGATTCTATTTTATGCTATTTTGTTTAAAAGCATGTTAGGAATCGTGTTTAAGTGTTTTCATGTTTAAATAACCTAACATTTGGTATCAGAGCCTCAACATGCCTCTGCCTTATTGATTTTACGATTTGGTTTTCATGAAATATGAAAACTTTTATAGTTTTTATGTGTGTGTTTGCTATGAATATGGTGTTATTAATGAGATATTTGATCTTATAACATGAAATAATCATGAAAAATTAGACTGGATGTGGTGGGAAAACTGAGTTATGCATGAATTTTTGAGAACTTGAAATTCTGTTTAAGACCCATATGAACAGTCTGTACTATTTTAAGGATATCTTGAGTTATAGTGATTGGAATTGAGAAATTCCAGTTGGAGATGAAACTAGACTCATAGATATTTATTTCATATGAAGAACACAAAATCTCAATGAATTAGTATGATAGGTAAAAATAAGCTTGAATCCGGGTCATGACTGCTGCCACTGTCATTGGGAGCAGTTTTCGGTTTTTAATGAATAACTTGAGATTTAGAGCTCTGATTGGGTTGTTTTTTGATGTTTTGGAAACTAGACATATAGATCTAAAACTTTGTAGAAGACAACTTTGTCAGAAAAAGTCATTTGGTATGCCTAAATTGAGGTACAAGTTGATATTCTTAACCAGTCTACAGGATTTTGTAAGTTTACGCATAAAAATAACAATGTTTGTGCATTATTAATAAAATTGTATGTATATTATATTTGATGCATGCAACTTTTGCTATTATGCATAAATAAATAAATAAAAGTCTAGTGATCCATATATATTTTAATTGATTAGAGATTAGCCACAGCATTGATAATTGATTAAAATATATATTAAGAGTTTTAGGATCACATAAAGAAAAGGACTTTAAATGTGAAGCATATTGTGATTCACAAGTGTTGGATACTTAAATATTGCTATTGGAAAATTTATGTCTAAGAATTTACCAACATTGTAATTAATCACATTAACATAATAAAATTTATCCCACAGGAATTTTTATTATATTAATATGATTAATTAGGATGAAATAACAAATTGTTTTTCTTAATTTACCCACAGGGATTAAGAAAAAGGGAATACAATTTGATAGTCTCATCATAAATTGATTATGAATCTATTTAAATTAGAAACTTCGCCCACAGGCAGTTTTTACATGTTATTTGATTCATATTTTATGACATGATTTACATTGGTAAAGCATGATATATAATTAATTTGCCTCAAATTTATGACATAAACATGTATTTGTCATTATGGAGTTTCTCAACCTATAAAATTTTCTGATTATAAAATTGATGTTCCCGAGCTAAATGGTGAGAACTATAAAGTCTAGAAGGAATCAATCCTTCTTCAGTTAGGGTGCATGGACATTGACTATGCTATAAGGAAAAACGAACCATCGGCTCCTACGGACACTAGCACTGCAGCTGAGATTGCTCTTTATGAACAATGGGAGCGGTCCAACCGTCTTAGTGTGATGTTCATAAGGAGTAAAATTTCTGCTAGTATTCGTAATTCAGTTAGTCAGCATAACAATGTTAAGGTATTGTTGAATGCCATTGATGCTCAGTTTGAGACTTCTGAAAGGGCGCATGCCATGACCTTAATTATGAAGTTCTCATCTTTAAAGCTTACCAGTGTCCGAGGTGTGCGTGAACACATCATGAGGATGAGGGATATAGTGGCTCAGCTTAAGAACCTTGAGGTTGACATATCTGAGTCTTTTCTTGTGTACTACATTCTGAACACTCTCCCACAGCAGTACGCTCCTTTCAAAATCTCCTATAACACACATAACCATAAGTGGTCAATTAATGAATTGATGACCATGTGTGCTCAAGAGGAGGAAAGACTGCTTATGGAAACAGGAGAGAGCGCTCATCTGGAAACACGATGGAAGAATAAAGGTCAAGGGCAAGGCAATCAGAAGGGTAAGGGTAAGATACCCCCCAAAACTGATATAAAGAAAGAATTTAAGTGCTTCTTCTGTAAAAAGAAGGGACATGTAAAGAAGGATTGCCAAAAATTTAAGGCCTGGCTCGAGAAGAAAGGTATTTCAATCTCTTATGTCTGTTATGAATCTAATATGGTAGATGTGAGTCATAACACTTGGTGGATTGATTCTGGATCTACAATCCATATTTCAAATTCCTTACAGGGTTTTCAAAACCACAGGAAGCCAGTACAAAGTGAGCAGTGCATCTATTCGGGAAATAAGATGCATTCGCATGTGGAAGCTATTGGGACATGCAGATTAGTTCTTAATAGTGGTTTTGTTTTGAATTTGGAGAAGACCTTTTATGTTCCTAGTTTCTCTAGGAATTTGATTTCAATTTCAAGATTATTGCCTTTGGGTTATTCCTGTAATTTTTCAGATTTAAACTTCAGTTTATTTTATAAATCTGATCTTGTTGGAAATGGCATTTTGTCTGATGGTATTTTTCGAATTAATTTACAAGACAATTCTTTTCATAATGCAATGCATGTTCAAGATAATGCTGGTAGAAAACGATGTGTTATGAATGAGGATTCCTCTATGTTATGGCATCGGAGATTGGGACATATCTCCATACAGAGAATTAAACGATTAGTAAATGATGGAGTACTTAGTGCTTTGGATTTTACTGATTATGATACTTGTTTGAACTGCATAAAGGGAAAGCAGACAAACAAGACAAAGAAAGGTGCCACGAGGAGTTCAGAAATATTGGAAATCATACATAAGGATATTTGTAGTCCGGATATGGACTCATATGGTCAGAAATACTTCATCTCTTTCATAGATGATTACTCACGTTTCATGTATCTCTACTTACTTCAGAATAAACACGAAGCATTAGATGCGTTTAAGGTGTTTAAAACCGAAGTAGAGAAACAATGCGATAAGCAAATTAAGATTGTGAGATCAGATAGAGGTGGGGAATTCTATGGTAGATACACTGAAGATGGACAAGCACCTGGTCCATTTGCAAGGTTTCTTCAAGAGCATGGGATAGTGGCCCAATACACCATGCCTGGTTCTCCAGACCAAAATAGTGTAGCAGAAAGAAGAAACCAAACTTTGATGGACATGGTTAGGAGCATGCGTAGTAAAACCAAACTTCCTGAATTCTTGTGGACTGAAGCTCTAAAGACGGCAGTGTATATATTAAATAGAGTTCCAACCAAGGCTGTCCCAAAGACGCCTTTTGAGTTATTCAAAGGTTGGAAACCGAGTTTGCGACATATGCGCGTTTGGGGATGCCCGTCTGAAGTAAGAGTGTATAATCCACAGAAAAAGAAGTTGGACCCAAGGACTATTAGTGGGTATTTCGTTGGATATGCCGAAAGGTCTAAAGGGTACAAGTTTTATTGTCCATCTCATACGACTAAGATTGTGGAATCAAGAAACGCTAAGTTTCTTGAGAATGACTTGATCAGTGGGAGCGATCAATCTCGAAGCTTTGTTTCTGAGAAAGATCATTCAGATACTCAACCTTCCACCTCAAGTGTTAGATTGGTTGTTATTCACAACGCCCCTTCAATTCAACCGACTATTGAACAATCAATCACTGAAGCTCCACAACCTGCTGACATTGATCTAGTAGATCCAAATGTTCAATTATTACCAGAAACTGTTGAGCAACCAGTTGAACAACATGTTTCTCAAGAAAATGTTGACACAACATTAAGGAGATCTACCAGAATGAAGAGATCAGCAATTCCTAGTGATTACATTGTGTATCTGCAAGAAGCTGACTATAATGTTGGAGCTGAGAATGATCCTGAAACATTTTCACAAGCCATGAGTTGTAATGAATCTAAATTGTGGTACAATGCTATGAAGGAGGAGATGAATTCTATGGCATCTAACAAAGTCTGGGATTTGGTTGAGTTGCCCAATGTTGCAAAGGCCATTGGTTGTAAATGGGTCTTTAAAATAAAGAAGGACTCATTGGGCAACATTGAGAGATATAAAGCTAGACTCGTTGCCAAAGGATTCACTCAAAAGGAGGGAATTGATTACACGGAGACCTTTTCTCCTGTATCTAAGAAAGATTCTCTCCGCATAATTTTGGCATTGGTTGCCCATTTTGACATGGAATTGCATCAAATGGATGTGAAAACAGCATTCCTCAATGGGGATCTAGAGGAGGAGGTTTATATGAAACAGCCAGAAGGATTCTCCTCTAGTAATGGTGAGCATTTGGTGTGCAAGCTTAAGAAATCTATATATGGATTGAAACAAGCATCTAGACAATGGTATTTAAAATTCCATGATGTCATCTCTTCATTTGGTTTTGAAGAGAACGTCATGGATCAATGTATATACCATAAGGTTAGTGGGAGCAAAATTTGTTTTCTTGTCCTATATGTGGATGATATTTTACTTGCAACCAACGATAAGGGGTTGCTACATGAGGTGAAACAATTTCTCTCTAAGAGTTTTGACATGAAAGATATGGGTGAGGCATCTTATGTCATTGGCATCAAGATCCATAGAGATAGATCTCGAGGCATTTTAGGACTATCTCAAGAAACCTATATCAATAAAGTCTTAGAAAGATTTAGGATGAAAGATTGTTCACCAAGTGTGGCACCTATTGTAAAGAATGACAGGTTCAATTTGAACCAGTGCCCAAAGAACGATCTAGAAAGGGAACAAATGAAAAACATTCCATATGCTTCTGCTGTCGGAAGCTTGATGTATGTTCAGGTTTGCACTAGACCTGACATTGCCTTTGCTGTGGGAATGTTGGGTAGATATCAGAGTAATCCAGGAATAGACCACTGGAAAGCTACAAAGAAGGTGATGAGGTACCTTCAAGATACAAAAAGCTACATGCTTATGTATAGACGGACTGACAATTTGGAGGTAGTTGGTTATTCGGATTCGGATTTCGCTGGCTGTGTTGATTCTCGAAAATCAACATCTGGTTATGTTTTCATGTTCGCTAGCGGAGCCGTGTCTTAGAGGAGTGCAAAGCAGACTTTGACTGCTACTTCCACTATGGAAGCTGAGTTCGTTTCTTGTTTTGAGGCTACATCGCATGGTGTATGGTTGAAGAGTTTCATATCTGGGCTTAGAGTTGTGGATTCAATTTCTAGACCTTTGAGGATGTTTTGTGATAATTCAGCTGCAGTTTTTATGGCTAAAAACAATAAGAGTGGTAGTTGAAGTAAACATATCGACATTAAGTATTTAGCCATAAGAGAACGTGTTAAGGAGAACAAAGTGGTCATAGAACACATTAGCACTGAATTGATGATCGCTGATCCTTTAACTAAAGGCATGCCACCGATGAATTATAAGGATCATGTAGCTAGGATGGGACTTGGTCCTATCATGTGATTTTCCGTTATATGAACGATTTTGTTTTATGAAACTTTTATTCATTTGGAATATTATTCTCAAATTTGGTGTACACATTTATTGATTTTGAGAGTAATATTTATTTTGGACCTAGAATAAACATAAGGTTTATTCATTAAATTATGTTGCCACATATAGGCTGACATTAAAGGGATAAACTGTATTGTAATACATGGAAGATACTACTCGTTCATAGAGGACATATCGCCATGATTCATGCATTTTGTTTCTTTACTGTAAGCATAAAGTTTTCATGAATTTGGGTGGATAATACTTGTTGGGATCAAGTGGGAGAATGTTAGCTAATGGTGTCTAATCCATTAGCTACTAATGGTGATCCCACTTTCACCACTTAATGGATAATGGTGATTCCACTTTCACCACTTAATGGATAATGGTGATCCCACTTTCACCACTTAATGGATAATGGTGATCTCACTTTCACCACTTAATGGATAATGGTGATTCCACTTTCACCACTTAATGGATAATGGTGATCCCACTTTCACCACTTAATGGATAATGGTGATTACACTTTCACCACTTAATGGATAATAGTGATTCCACTTTCACCACTTAATGGATAATGGTGATTCCACTTTCACCACTTAATGGCAACTTTCTACCATTATAAATAGATTTGACACCCTTGATGGAAGGTTGTGACTTAAGGCTTATAATGGAGAGGTCTAAACCAAACATTCACTAATAGTAAAAAATACACCATCAAAATTGTGAGTGAATTGGTTAATATTTTGTTGCTTTGAGTTCTAAGAGGTTGAAGAAAATTCTAGTTTCAACAAACTCAACAATGGCTGGAGGTTAGTTTGATTTATTTCCGCATTCGATTTTATTTTATGCTATTTTTTTTAAAAGCATGTTAGGAATCGTGTTTAAGTGTTTTCATGTTTAAATAACCTAACACCATTATCAGTCAGTTTTTCTTGTAAAGACACTATAAAGAGAAAGAAAAGTTTTAAAAATGCTTCCTTGCTTGCTCGATACTTTGTGAGGTTTGATGATGGAGTTAATTTGCTGGATGGATCGAGGAGTATTTATAGGATTTATGGCATGGTTAATTATGGTGAGGATCAAAAAGATTTGGTGACGATAGGATAAATAATGATAATAGTTTGTAAGAAAATATTCACGTAAATGAACCCTACTCATAGAGAAAATGAAATCTCCAATCATATCCGGTAGCGTAGCAATAGCATGCGGCAAGAAGTGCTGATCCAACGGTTAAGAGAGAATCTTGGATTTGGACGGTGCAAGAAATTGCCTTGAATATATTATCCGCAAATTATCCCAGATTATTGGGTGGGTCCTACTTTGTCTAATTAAGCAAATGTTCTTCATTTATTCATATAATTACGGTTTAGCAGTGGGATAGCTCTGTTATTATCTTTGATTTTGAGGTTAACTTTCATTTATTATAAAACCAAGAAAAGGGCAAAAAACAAAAAAAGCAAAAGTGGCCATATAAAAATTTATTTGGTGGTTAACTGCCACAGTCAACAGGGACCTACAGTAGTACTACAGCATCTTCTAGCGAAAAAGCCCGAAAGCCAAACGGATTTCGGCCACGCAAGACATAAATCCACGTGGCGATCATCTGGGGGACTGTGATCTTTATATTATTATATAATAAAGAAAGCCAGTAGGGTCCATTATAAATAAAATTGGCACGTACATGGTTTTGTTGCTCCAAATTGAGGGAACCGATGGGGATGGGGCCCAGAAATATGCATTGCGTGTCAAAGTGCATGGGGTTTGGTCATAGGCTAAGTGTCGGTATTTGATTTAGGGGACGGTGACGTGCCACGTGGAAAATGGACCGAGTGTGAATGAGAAGAACCAACGGTTTCAGTTTTGTTAGTTGGTCTAAAGTGGGGCCTACTGTTATTTATAACAATTCTAATGTTTGAAATCCAAAGCTCTGTAGAAGAAATGTTTAAAATGGAGTGCTATTACCTCAGTCAGTGGATAAAGACCGTTAAAATTTAATAAAGAATAGTAGTTGAGACTTTTATTTAGGGCTGATGGACCGACATTTCGGTTTGGATAATGTTTTGAACTTTATACTAAAATTTATGTATTATGATAGTAATAATAGGATAATGTTTCAACTTTGGACTAAACATAGGTTCCCACGCATCTCTATTTAATTGCTAAAAATAATCAACTTATGGCGTCAATTGAATTGTGGCCAACTGCCCATCATTTGAAACTCGTCCTTTGAGAATATTTTACCTTGTATTAATCAATTCTAACTACAAATATTTTTCTTTCTTTTTTTTTTAAAAAATTTTCACATAAGTACAATAAAAAAGAGTAATATTATCCAAACTTCTTATTAGAAAAATACCATTTTCGATTTCTATTTTTAAAAATACTATTTTTTCAATAAGAAATTTCATTTTCACTTAAACTTCTCATTAACTCGCATTTTTAAAAGTTCCTATTTAAAATCAACTTCCCATTTTTCCGAATTTTCCTATAAAACAATTAAATATTAATTTGGGAAATATATTTTTTGTTTCATGAATCTCATTACAATTTTGTTTCTTCTATTTTTGTTATTTCCAACTTACATTTAAAAATTTTATATATAGCATTCAATTCGATATATTTATATATATCAAAATAAATTCACCGATTTATTAACGGCCAAAAATGCATTTCGTATACCAATAGGTATGACAAATGACGGAATTAGAAATTTCTATCCTCCATTTTGGTATATATATACCGGCATACCAAATTACATTATTGCAATTTCTAATTTGGATTTGAGATATCTAGATATATCTTACAGTATACCTAATTTCAATATTCACATTACTTGTTTGTAGTTTTGTATACCAATCAAAATATGGAGAAATTAAATATAAAAAAAAAACCCAATCGACATGTTAATTTTTTTTTTGGTACAATGGTACAATGTATGTGTGAGATTTTTAGAAAAATCTTAGTTGATTGTGCCGCCCTTTTTCTTTTTGCTAGTTTTTGAAGATTGCAATTACTCTAACTGGATCGACATATTTATCAATCGATTCTGCAAAAATTAGTGCCTCGGTGCATAAAAAATGATTGAATTTTATTAAGGTTAGGTTAAAATTAGGAAAAGAAAAAATTGACGGAAAAAATAATAAATTAAATTTGCCATTAATTGGTAATATTTATGCTAAAATAAAAAAAAATGATACTTTTGAATACATAAGTTAAAAAAAAAAGTACTAGAACCTGAGATGAAAAAAAATATATTTTCAAAAGTGAAAAAAAAAATCTGTAAAAGGGAAGGAAAACCAACCGGTATTCTATTTCTATGCAATTTGTTTTTTTCTTCTCTCAACCTATAATGGCCCAAAATTTAACTCCCTCACACATAGGTTTGTTCAAAATGCAGACTCGGGACATGGACAAGATCTATGTGATTTTTATTTTTTTATTTTTATCCAAATCGATGCATGATTTTTTTGGATTGCTAGATTTGCAGTATTTTTTTTTCTTTTTTATTTTACGAGAAAGGAAGATGAAATTACTTACTTAAACCCCCATTATCTTGAGCTAAGAGCTCCTTGATAAACACAGGAGGAACATCGAACCAAAGAAAGTTGATACTTTGAAAAGTACCGTTCTTGGCTAAGCGGTCAGCCACCTGATTCGTATCTCTATTCATATGAATTATTTTCACTTGTCAATTCCGTTGTATAAACTTTCGAATAGCAAAAACATCATCTGAAAGAGGAATATTCACATTCAACCTTCTGGTTAGTCTATTAACCACTTTCAGACTATCAGATTGAATTAAGATTTTATTTCACTTTTTATTCAAAGCAATTTAAAACCATATTTGATCTGCCAAAGTTCTGAGAAGAGGAAATCTCCATTGTTGAATTTCAATGAATAGCCTCCTAATCACAAGCCTATATTATTTCGAAAAATTCCATTAAAGGTACTACAACTTATTCGAATTTGCGAAGTCCCATCGATTTTGTAGTCTTTACTTCTTAAAGATATTTTATTAATTTTCTTGGGTACAACTTATTTTTAGGTATCATAAAGTTCCATTAAGGTATTTGGCCAGTCAATAATATCCAATAGAATGGAAATGTTCAGAAGATTAATTGTCTTGTTGATGATAACATGAACGCGGTATTTGATAGAGACAAGGATATCAATTGAATTAAATTCAAATGAGTTACCTTTTATAAAGAAAATCTTTTTCCTAAATAATTTTTTCTTTTTAGAAAAACAAGATGATAATTTAACTTTATTTTCAATATTATCCATTGCTTTAATTAGGTTATTACTTACAAGCAAAGCAATAATTGAGAATAGCTTCACTTAAAATGATATTTCAGTTAAAGAGCAAGTAATTGAAATTTCTTCATTAGTTTTAATGCGATAATTTTGCAAGATTTATTTGAGAATGGAGTTCAGATATGCTCTATCAAGCCTGACCAGAACTTAATTAGTATTAAGTTAATCACTCGATCAGAATTACGGTAGATGTTGAATTAAATAGTATGGCTTTTTTTTTTTTTGAAAGCATATAGTATGGCTTTTTAGTTAAAGAAAAAATCGAGACTGTAATTAATTAAATACATGGAATACAACATTACACTGAAAGCATACTGTTCTTTTAATATTAAATTCAGTTCAAAATATTTTTTTTTTGTAAAAGAAAATAAGATAATACCAAGGATGAATTAAAAAAAAAAAATCCTCCTACAAAATTAGAGAGAAAATTACACCAAATTTTAGTACACGATGGCCTAAATTTCATATACAGCTTTTTTACTGCTAATTACTAAATATTGTAGAAACCCATAGCCCACTAAGCAGCAGATGGGGCAGTAACGTAGTGGTCAACACCTGCCTCCGACAGCACTGCCATGAATGGGTGCAAACCACCGTCCACTCCGCCATTAGCAGTAACAATGTTCTTGTAGTCCAAGGATTCATCCTCGTATATATCCCACCATTTCTTGATTAATGTCTTTATATCTTCTCTATCCATGTTCACTTCTTTTCCTGTATACCTCCATGGCTTTGACCCCTATAAATTCAGTTAAACAGCATTAGCATCTTCTCAAGTTTTCAACCCAAAAAAAAATCCGAGCATTTTTTGATACTTACAGCAGCACAGTAGTGGGCAACCTTGACCTTCTTAAATTCTATATTTTCAGGATGTCGCCATAGCAAGGCAAGTACAAGGTTGTAAATTGGAGGAAGTGGCCTGAACACATCCTTAAAAAACATGTTCAAGAAATCCTAAACAAACAACACAAATATTTTTAAAATTCTGTCATCAGGCAAGGGAGAAAATTATCAAAACATCTACGCAACCACTTGGTATTTAGTATACACCTGCTCAGCAAAAGGGGTAGTTGGGGTAATCTTGACGGTATGCAAGAGATCGTAGTAAGTAGATAGATTAGGCTCAAAAACGAACATGCCAGCATTGAAGTAAAGTGGAGGCATTGGACCCAACTCTTCAGGCCATTTGACTCTGTCTGGGCACTGCTGGCAGTAGCCAATCTTGTGCTGGATAGAGTGGCTCCATGTCTGCTCACAGTAACAATCCATTACAGCATAAAAGTATCCATCTTCCATGTCAAACAGATGGTCTATGTTCTCAAATACTTGAATGTCTCCGTCCAAATATATCATCTTCCTATACTCCACAAACTGCACCCAAATCAACCTATTTGTTATCAGATGCCATGCAACTTCAAGATTCAACAGTATTAAACAGAATAAAATAAAAATTTACCTCCCATATACGGAGCTTGGAGTAGTTGATGACGTAATAAGCCATTGCAAACTGGGTCTGGTTCTCTGGCGGGTAAACCGGCTCAATCTCCTTAACTATACAACCTTGGCTGGCCAGAATCTTGCGGTGGTCCTCAGGGACATCAGGCAAGATGGCAACCACAAGTGGGTACTTGCTCTTAGCTTTCCTCAGACCCTTAGCCAACCCAACAACACCTTTAATATAATCTCCATTTCCAGCCAAGAACGTCACATATGCACAGCTGGACATGCTTGTTTGCTTCACTAGAGCGTTGGTGTTGGAGGCAAGGGCACCGGAGGTAAAATTAGGAGCCATTATCACTCAGTTTTTCTTGTAAATAAACTATAAAAAGAAAGAAAAGTTTTAAAGATTGGTAATAAATGCTTTATCTTGCTTGCTTGAACACTGGAGATTTGATGATGAAGTTTGGGTTGGGGGGAGGGAGGTATATATAGGATTCATGGGGTGGTTGTATAATTATTAAAAATTAATTATGGTGGGTATAACCAAAAAAAAAAAAATATTATGGTGGGGATCAAAATGAACTGCTCAAGGTTAATATATTACGACCTTGAATTTGGAAATAAAATATTTAAGCAAATAAAATCTCAATCTCGTCATCAATGAAAATGAAATCTCAAACGTGATCCGGCGTCGTAGTATTGATTTCCGGTTAGGGTAGGTAGAAAAAGTTGTCAATGAAATTTCCTATATCGGGCTTTACATGTGGCATGTAACTGATGATCGGACGGTTGAGAGAGAATTCTTGATTTGGTCGGTGCAAGAAATTGCTTAAGAAACTTCCAACCCTATATTATCCACAAAATATATGAGACTATTCGATGAATCCTGTTATTATTATTATTCTCCTCTTAAGCAAATGCTCTCACTATCTGTCATTTTTTACTAATTGATTTCATTGTGTCCATTAATACTATATTTATTCTGTTCGCTTTTCATAACATTAATTTTGATCCAGATTTTTTTTTAAGGAAAATGGACCATTTCATTAAAATAATTGTTGAATACAAGAAGAAGAGTAATCAAATCTGACTCTCTGAAAAACAACAAAGATCTTAACTAAAAAATGAGCTAGATCATTACCAGATCTTCTAACCAACAAAAAAGAACAACTTCGAAACAAATGACTTAAAGCAAAACAATTTTGAATAATAAAATCAAAAGGAGAAACTAATAACGAATGACAATTCAAAACCTGATAGAACACAACACAATTCATTTCTACTTGAATATCAGTAAAATTTTCGGACTTCATTCATTTTAGTGCTTCTTTAACCGTCATAGCCTTCGCCAAAAGAGGGTCAAGGAAACATCTTAAAGGTTCATGATAAGTAGACATAAATTTTTCATTAAAATTTCTACAAATTTATCCACATCCAATTCTATTATCTGATAAAAAAAAGAGCTGCATTTGTATTGTATAAAATAATTTTGATCCAGATTTAATAGCTGCCAAAAGAAAATAAAGGGTTTGTAAAAATTTACTATTATTTTGGTGATCAAATCAATTCTTTTAAATAAAAATATTATGAAGAAAAGAAAATTGAATAAAAAAAATTTGTGTACAAATATAAAATTAAAAATTTACACACAGTTAGTACTCCTTGTGTCATAAAATTTTATATTAAATTAAATTAGCTTTCTTATCATGTTTGAAAACAAGTTTTATTCTTTTCATGGTTTGGTTCATACTAGTTTATTATATAATTTATATTTATATAATAATATATAAATTAAAAGATAAATATAACATATAAATGAAGATGGATAATTTATCTTTCACTAGGCGTGGTATTTCTGTTATTAGCTTTCATTTTGAGGGTGATTTAATTTGAAATCATAAAAAAAAGGAAATAAATAAAAGAAAAGTAATAGAGAAAGTAAAAGCACGAATACAAAAATTAATTTAGTGGGACCTACAGAAGTACTACAGCACCTTCTAGTTCAAGTTCTAGAGTAAAAAACGAAAATCACGCGGTGTTCCACCACGTAGGAAAGTATATCCACGTGTCAAACTCCTAGATGCATATCATCATTTATTTTAAGGACATTAAAATCCAGTAGGGTCCACCAAAGCGAGGAGTGCCAGGCACAAGCCACCTGGAGACGGAGCCCACGAAAAAACCAATACGTGGCTAATTGCTTGGGGGTAGGGTAAGATGCAAGTGTCGATATACGATTTAGGGGCCGGTGAACTGCCAGGTGGAAAAAGAAGATTTAGTAAGCAACGGTCCATTGCTCTTTTTTCCACTTTTCTAGTTTTGTTTTTGTTTTTGTTTTTTTTTTTTCGAAATGCACGGAGTATCTTGAATGAACTCCAACTGTGGAAGGCACATTTAAACCCGTACCACATCCAGACTAATCCTCGTTCGCACCGTGTCGGCCCAATTAAGGGGTAGTGTGCTGGTCAATGTGTTGCTCCGTACGTGAGGGGGATCGAACCCCTGACCTCACTTAAGGGATGAGAGTGCCTTACCACTCACACCAACCACAATTGATTTTTTTCTAGTTTTGTTAGTTGCTCTGAAATGGGACCTTTTTTTTAATTAAAAAAATGGGACTTTGCTGCGGATTGGATCGACACTCCAGTGTGGATAACGTTTCCATCATTATTCTAATAAAAATAAATTGATGGATAATATAATATACTAAGGATAATATAATGTACCGATTTCAGTGTTCAATAAATAGAATACGATCAAATTAACAGTTCTATTATATATTTTAAGAATTAAATTGTATCATTTTTATAATTTTAAAAAATGTTCAAAAAATAAAATATGATCGAATTAACGGTTTTATTATATATTTCAGGAGTTAAATTGTGTCATTTTCATAATTTTAAAAATAATATTATACGTAACTAAATATTAAGGATAAAATTATTTTTTTAAATATTAAGAATATTTTTCGCATTAATGGTTATTATTATTATTATTATCTTATAACAAACTTCTAACCATCTAGAATCATAGGTGTAATTTTGCTTAGTCTTGAAGAATAGGGATATTGGGCCTTGATTGTGGGCTTTATGTTCTGCTATGTGTAATTGTCATTTAGCATGATATTTGAATTAATCTTCCATAGAGCGAACAATATTTTAGAGCATTGCCAAATTTGAATTTAGACCCCAATTGGTATATATAGGAATAGTTGAAAATTTGACTAGTTTTCACTTGAATTTTGATATTAATATTCCATGGGTAATACGAATATCCTGCAGAAATTTGGGCTATTCTCCATGGTGTGAAGCTTGCCAGACTTATGAATTTTCAACATGCTGGTATTGAAAGTGACAGCCATGGTGCGGTCAATATGATTAATGAAAGGTCAGCTCCACCATTTGATGGCCTTTCCCTCCTCCGTTTGAAAAAGCATTTCAGTTCATTAATTCTTCAGCTGCATTCACTCCCACCATAAGACGAATCCCTCTCATTATGCAGTTGGTGTTCCTTCTGGTGTCCTCTTTCTTGATATTCCTTCTGATGGCAACATTTAGGGAATGGATTCATCATGATATTTATGGTGTGAGACAACATTATAAATTTCTTAAGAGAGTTTTTGGTGATATGAAATCCTTTTTACCTCTTTATTTCCATGCCAAATTACAATTTTTTTAGTCAGACATAGCGTGAGATGGCAAATAATTTTCTAGTGAACAACAAAGCGCCGCCAGAAGTGGGTGCTGGGAAGAGCCAATATCAACCGGCAGCAGGAACACAGTTATGGTAATCCAAGGGTTCATCCTCGTAAATGTCCCACCATTTCTCGATGAGTAACTTGATGTCCCCTCTTTCCATGTTCACTTCTTTTGCTTAATTTGTGTCTCCACGGCTTGGTTTCCTAAGCAACATTTCCAATACCATTAGAATCTTGTAAATTTTTCAAAATCTTGCTATAGGAGACCAGTATTTTCAAATACTCACAGTTACTGCAGCAGAGTAGTGAGCAACCTTAACCTTCCCAAAGTCTATGTTTTCAGGATGGCGCCAGAGCAAGAATAAGATTAGGTTGTAAATTGGAGGAAGTGGCCTGAAAATATCTTTGAAGAACATATTCAAGAAATCCTGAGCATAAATAAATGAATGACCAAGGTTTTTAGTCCATTTTGAACACTTATAATTGGAAATTATTAAATAAACGAGAAAATTAATGTCAAAAGGACCAAAATATATCTTTACCTGCTCAGCAAAAGGGGTAGGAGGAGTAACCTTGAGGGTATTCAAGAGATCATGGTAAGTAGATAGATTAGGCTCAAGAACAAACATGCCAGCATTGAAGTAAAGAGGAGGCTTTGGACCCAACTCTTGAGGCCATTTGACCCTGTCAGGGCACTGTTGGCAGTAGCCAATCTTGTGCTGGATAGAGTGGCTCCATGTCCGCTCACAGGTACAATCCATTACAGCATAAAAGTATCCATCTTCCATATCAAACAGATGGTCAATGTTTTCAAATACTTGAATGTCTCCGTCCAAATATATCATCTTCCTATACTCCACAAACTGCACCCAAATCAACCCATTTGTTATCAGATGCCATGCAACTTCAAGATTCAACAATAATAAATTTTTAGATGTTGTCAAAGAGAAAATACCCTTATTTTGTAAGTCAGCCAATCATTGTTTTAGAGAATAAAATTTATAAACTTTGATGAAAAAGTCACAAAAATATAAAGACAAATTTCTGTATCTTAAAAATCCGAAAATTCGATAGTATTTCCTAATCACGACCGCTTACTGAATGGCATTTGTTCTCTCTTAATAAAAGAAAATAACATAAATTTTACCTCCCACATGCGGAGCTTGGAGTAGTTGATAACATAATAAGGTTGAGCAAAGGGGGTGCGGTTCTCAGGCGGGTAAACCGGCTCAATCTCCCTCACTATGCAACCCTGGGTGAGGAGAATCTTGCGGTGGTTTTGAGGGACACCAGGAAGATGGCAACCACAAGTGGGTACTTGCTCTTCACCTTCCTTAAACCCTTAGCCAATCCAACAACACCTTTAATATAATCTCCATTTCCAGCCAAGAATAGTCACATATGCACAGCTTGATTTACTTGCTTGTTTCACTAGACCGTTGTTAAGATCAGGAGCCACTATCACTAGATGATATGCTTTATCTTGCTTGCTTCATGTACTTGAGAGTTGCGATGAAGTTGAAAACCAATTTGTAGAGGATGCATTGAAGGGATCCTTGCAGATATTGGATATGTGCAGCACTGCAAGAGATTTTTACTCCCAAATGAAGGAAACTGCAGAAGAACTCGAATTATCTCTGAGTAGAAGAAAAGGACTCTTAAGCTTTACAGCTGAGGTTGATGCGTACATGGTCTCTAGATATAAGTTTGAATAAAATGATCTGCAAATGTCTAAGCAACTTAAGAAAAAAGGAGAGGAAATCCACACCTTCTTCTTCGGAAAATAATTGTGAGCTGACAAACTTGATGAGCATGCTAAGACAAGTCGAAGAAGTTGGTGGTGCAGTATTGGAGTCTGTTTTATCTTTCATTTGTCAGTCAATGCCAAAATCAAAGGCTTCTGGCTGGTCTGCCGTCTCCAAATTATTGCACTCCAAACCAGCAGCTTGTGAAGGTGAAGAAGAAGCCAATGAGATAGAGAAGATCGAGAAACAATTGCTTGTTATCAACTCGAGCAAAGAAATCAAATTAAAACAAGTGCAAAATGTAGTAAAAGGATCGAAACCAATGGAATTATGGGGTGGTCAGCCTTCGATGTCCATCCATATGATATTGAATGAATATTAATTGAAACTTTTATCATTTTGAATTACTAAAATGGCATGAGTTGTAGAAAATAGCACGTCTAGGCTATTCTGTTAATAATTATTTGAATTTCTGCTCCAGCTAAATGTAAAATAAAATAAAAATAAATTATTGCATTTCAATCGATATTTTTAGTTATAAACAATAGAATCTCTATGAATGATAATTCTTATTCTTTTTTATTAAAACAATATTAGTAGTGCATTACTGGAGTATCCCACTGACAAACTAATTAATTATTAATATATATTATAATTTTAGTTTTTGTGAAAGAATATGAACTTATAATTCAAGTGTGAGAGTTAAATTAAATATAGTAAAATGAGAATCAAGCAAGCCAGTATTATACTGGAGCATTACGAGAAACGTGGAATATTTACGTAAATAACATTATGGTTTCAAAGAAACGGGGAATAAAAATGGGCGAGGGGAGGTGGTGCATGCATGGCATCGACGTGGCAGGTAATTGAGTAAGAGAAATGGGCAACGTACGTAAAAAGCGACAGTTGGCGGATGAGTCAGCTTCAGGGATTTGGAGGTGTTGAAGGCAGCCTAAAGCTGCTGCGCTGGAAGCCCAACAATACGCCACCTGTTGACCCTCTAATACCGTCTGCTAAGGAACCAAGGTTACTGTTCACCGTAATGTATTAACCTGTATAATATTAATCTGTATAGTATTAACTTGTATAGTATTAATCTATATAGTATTAGCTTGTATTATATTATACAGTGTTTGGTACAAAATTATATTAGTCTGTACTATTTTATATTGTATTTGATATATAATATCGTACTGTATTATTTTTAAAAAATAAAAAATTATGTAAAATTAAACCATTTTTAATGTTATCAATTCAGACAAAAATATTAATTATAAATTATAATTTTTCGTACATTAATAATTTTTTTTAAAAAGGCACAAATTTTTTGAAATATAAATGTATGTTAGTAGATAAATTAAATATTAAATAAATAATAATATTTAATTATATAGCTGAAATATATTAACAAATGACATCAAACCTATTCATACAACAACTAACTATTTATTTTGGTGAATAACTCACGCAAATTATATAAATTAATTATTTGATTTATTTACTTTATCTTCTTGATCTTATTTCACACAATCTCCTTGATTTTAGTTTGAATTTATATAGCCTGTAATTCAGGGATACGATATTATTCATTAATTAATATTTTTCTCTCCAACACTGTTCTTTATGAAGTACTAGAATCAATCCTAAAAGGTGATTTCTAATTTATACTGTCAAACTATTAGCAAATTCAATTCCGAAAGAGCCAAGATCTGGAAACTTACATAAATGGAGAAAAATATGAACAAATCCATCAAAATTCAAGTTCATAGAATCAAACAGAACTGGACAAACACTATATTATTTATGTACACAAATGGAACAGTTCATAATCCATGATAGTACCCCTCATTTTTCTACCAGAATCATATGAAGAAAATGCCATTAATGGCATCTACACACTTGACAGAACACCATTCGAATTCATAGCTCTTTTTACTTCATTTCTTGTTGCCTTATAATTGTCTGAAGTGCAGAAACTTATGGAAGAGAATGTGAGGTTGACTGCTTTTCTTGACAAGAAAGAGGCTCAACTTCTTGCCATGAATGATCCTATTATATACCAGTTGAATATAGAAGCAACTTTTCAATACAGCAGGGAACCTACTGTTGCAGGATAAAAACAAAATAGGCACTTACCTGCAGGGATCTCTTACGCCCCTCAAAACTGAAAGGATAAGTAACTACACCAACAGTCAAATATCTTGCCTCCTTTGATATCTGAGCCACAACAGGGGCAGCACCAGATCCTGTGCCTCCACCCATACCAGCTGTAATAAAATCAAGATCCGAGCCCTTAAGAGCATTTGCAATGGCTTCTTTTGATTCCTCTGCGGCTTGTTCTCCCAAGAGAGGATTTCCACCAGTACCTATGATCCAAATAATATGGAAAAAATACAAATGAGGCATTTCCACCAGTACCTATGATCCAAATAATATGGCAAAAATACAAATGCTGGACAATATCACGACATTTCAAAATTACAATTCTACTTGGACAAAAAGGGGAAAAGAGACATACCTAATCCACGAGTCAAAAGCTCTCCAATTTGAAGTGGGTTCTGAGCAGCAGACTGTAATGGTGCTTGAGAATCCGTGTTTATAGCATAAAAATCGACCCCCTAATTCCAAAACCAAGTAAAAACAGAGTCCACTTTAGCATAAATTCATAATATCATGGGTCTTCCATTCATATTCTGAGGTTCATTTTCGTTATTCAATCAATCAATTCCAAAAACCTGCCCATCACAATCATCATATGCAAGTAAACCACCACAATTAAAATCTGGGCTTCACCTAGAATAAGAATACAAGTGAACATACAAAACGGTGGCATTCTGTGAAGCTCGATATGGAAAAATGAAAAGATTAAAGCTTTGCACGAATTCACTTAAAAGTCTCTAAACCCACAAAACGAAGGCGGAAATTAGAAAGAGATTACCTGCAAACCACTGCCGTCGGCGATAATAAATTCATAATCATCATATGCAAGTAAACCACCACAATTAAAATCTGGGCTTCACCTAGAATAAGAATACAAGTGAACATACAAAACGGTGGCATTCTATGAAGCTCGATATGGAAAAATGAAAAGATTAAAGCTTTGCAAAAATTCACTTAAAAGTCTCTAAACCCACAAAACGAAGGCGGAAATTAGAAAGAGATTACCTACAAACCACTGCCGTCGGCGACAATAACACCCACCAGATTTGAGAGAATGGTAGAGACGAGTTCCCCGCATTAAATAAACCCAAAGGGTTGGGGTGTATTATTTTATCCCGTGTATTAAGGATAATGGCCCTTATCCTGCATTATATTATCCTTGTATTATTTTTAATATAACTAACCAAATACCGTATAAGCATTAGGGTGTATTATATAATACTATCCCCTCTATAATACATGAAAACAAACATAGCCCAAAAGTATTTGATTGGATAGACATCGTTGCAGACTCCATAGATTTGGAATTCAAATTTCATTCGGTATTTTTTAATCAGATTATATTCCAGCCATGGATTTGGAGTTCAATCCTCATTTATCACATTTATAATTAGATTGTATGCCTTCAAACTCTGCTTTAAGTAGTTATAGATCAGCTTCTAATGGTATGTTACAGCCACTGTTATTAAAATCGGATCGAATAAATAACCAATGAGTTAAATGGTTCATAGTTCAATCTGTTCGTTAGGATTCAATAAATTTTTTTTATTTTTTAAAAAATAATATTATTTTTAAGTTTTATTTATATTATGAAAATATCACTATATAAAAAAGTTAAAAATAATTAAAAAAATACATTTATCATCAAACATTAATAATAAAATAATATTCTCAACTCATTTAACATTTATAACAAAAATTTAAGATAAATATAATAAAAAATTGCAAATATTCAAAGACATTCATCAAATATAAATTATAATTTTTATTTTATTCATAAAAAATTTATCAAAATTACTTAAATTTTAATTATTTTGTATTTATACTTATATTTTATTTTTTCCAATAAAAAATAATATCGTATTAATATGTTGGATAAAAATTAATTTTTTTAGTTTCAAATCTGTTTATTTAGATTTTACACGTTTAACTGGTTTTTAACTGGTTCAAAACGGTTCCTGTAATTTTTAATCAGTCCAATTTTCATATATTAAACTAACCGGATCAACTGATGGTTAAAATTAAATTGATCCGACCGACTGATTCGATTTTAATAACATTGGTTACAGCTAGTGGTAAAGCCACATGGTAAAGAATGGTCAATTTTTGAATTTATTTATTATATATACATGTATATGTTAAATAGATAATTTTTTATGATTTATATTTTTTGTCCTTCTTGATTATGTTGTATATTTTTATTTATAAATTTTAACTTCTCCACTGGTTACAGCATCAATGCATATTTACGCAACACAAAGATTTATTGAGAGCATTTCTTTGAACATAAATGAACCTATTTGGATTGTCAATTATTTTCTCTATTCTTTTTTATTTATTTAATTATTTTGAGTAAAATTTAAATTATATTTATTTATTATTTTAAATTTTTTTCAATAAAATTTAATTTATTTAAAATTAATTATTTACTAATTTTATTTTAATTACTTGATTAAATATTAAATTTAATTATTATTTTTTAATCTTGTAAAAATAATAAAAATTACTCATAAAAAGAAACAGAGTAAGTAAATGGAAAGCAAGGTTGAATCCGCGGAGAACTCGAACATTCTACTTGGTTTTTGAGGGACCCAATCAACAACATCTCATCACCCATTTGATTGAATTGCTTGAGATTTTTAAATAGTTTATTATATTATTTTAAAGGACCGGAGGCCCATAAAACTCAGGCCCAGCATATTTCTTTTAATCAAGCCAAGGGATCCCCCATTCTATCTTTATTCATGTCATAAATTCAGATGGTGAATTTTACTTTCAGCCTGGTAAAAACATATAATAAAAATTATCGGCTAATAACGAGTGAACAACGAAAAAGTTATGTACAGGAAAGAAAAGTGTCCTTTTGTAGAAGATAATAAAATAATAATTGAACCTTTTCTAGCAAACACCGGAAGGTTATACCTTAACAACGTTACTGAATTAACTTAATTAGGAAGCAAAATTAGAAGAAGAAAAAAATTAAAAATACATTAGTCAACAAAATTGACATCACTCGCTCGCTCACGTGCCTACTCTCTACTGGCTCTTCATATCCAAAATCTGCAAAAGCAACATTCACGTGCCTTATTCCTAGCATCACGTGCTCATCTACCTCCATCCGCCGGCAACCATTCCTCGTTGCTTCCGCCATCCGACTCTCCTGTGGTCTCACTTGCTAAATTAAACTGTGCAGCCGCAAAATAGAAAGAAGAAGCAGAACATGGACAGAAGAGCTACCGACTCAAACGCTGTGATCAAGCTCCAAAGTAAATCATCGACGATCGAGAAATTCAGTTCCGGCCATCTTAAGAACCATGGATCCCAATTTAGGAATCCATTTGCGGCCCCCCTAGGTGATGAAGAAGAGAACGACATAAACTGCGGCCATCGAAGGATCGACGACCACCCTGACGAGTAAGCGAAGTCAAATCCTAACCAACGGAATGCTGAACTCGACCACCTCCCCGCCATCGCTCTCTCTCTCTCTCTCTGTTGAAATTTTACCCGACAATTCTAGTTTGCGGCAATGAACGCGGGATTTATATAGAAACAGGAACAATCAGATTAGGAGATTTTATGATAAGGTGCAGGCGTTTTTATTGGTGGGCTGTAGGACCCATCTAAGATTCCATATTGGGTCCAATCAGAAAATAAAAAATATCCTATTTCATCTCAAAAACTAAAAAGTCAAAAAATTTTAAAATAAAATATTGTAATTCTAGTTAATAAAATTGTCTCGGAGATTTGTGACCAATGAATAAAAATGTTGATTAAATTTAAATAAAATGTTTTAAAAGAAAAATAAGTTAATTTCATCCACGTTTATTTAAGTTTAACGATTATAACGTTATAATAAATTATATTACGATTTATAATAAAAAAATTATTCAATTTTTTTTATAATAAAAAAATCACAAATATCAAAAAATTAAAAATATAAAAATAAATATTTTTTTCTGTTGAATATTCAATAAATATTGATATTATCAATTATTTTAAAATCATAAAATAGAATATTTTTTACTGCTGCAAAAAAATATTGCTTTGTCAATAATTTTGGTAATTGAATTTTCAATTTTTCAGCATTTGCAATTTTTTTTCCTTTTAAACAATTGATATGCGATTTGTGACCGTTCGATGCGGCTTTTCATTTTTTTTAATCTTAAACAACAGATATTTCAGATATTCAATTTGAATATTTAATCAGTGAATAAACATGTTGATTGAATTTAAATAATAATGTTTTAAAAGGATAAAAAAAAGGTTGTACGGTTGTTGGTTTTGATAAAGAACGGTTGTGGTTTTGAGGTGCATGGAATTAGGGTGTGGATGGTGATGTAGTAGATCAGTGACAGACCAATGAGACAAAAACCGTGTGAAATATGAATAATTTTGAATTTTTGGAGGGAAATTTTTGATATATTAAGAAGGTTACAAAAATTCAATTTTATTTGCAGACTTATAAAATTGAATTATAGTGCTTGCCAGTTTGTTACTTGTCGTGTGTCTCATGTCGTCACCTCGTCGGATAATCCCTTTTAGACTTTCGAAATTTATATATATCTATATATTCGCTATTTAAAATTAACTGATTAAATTAATTTAAATTCCTATATGATAGGTTTATAATTTTAAATATTTAAAAATAATGTATAACTTTTTTGAAAGAAAATAAATAAATAATATATTTAAACAGTCTTAAAATGAATCTAAAAAAATAAACAATATATATAAATAAATTCCTATTAAATAAAATTATTTCTACATTTAATACTTAATAGGCAGTGAAAAGTAAGTTGTCCTTGTTTAAACTATTTGAATATTTGCCTCAGATCCAAGGATTTTTTTATAAATAATATTTTTGAGGAAATAATTTGGATTTTTTGAGCGGTTTTCAAATTATTTGGGAGATTGAAGTTTTTAATATTTTCGTTGAAATTTTTTGCGAAAATGGCACGTGGGATCCATAGAATGTTGGGCTTATGTGAGTTCATTTTCACTAGAATTTTTTGCGAAAATAAAATATGGGATCCACAAGGTGTTGGCTGATGTGATTTCATTTTCGTTGTAACTTGTGAGATCCACATTTATTTGTTGGGAGCTATTAATGTCCTTTGACCTAAAAAAAATCTTAAATAATAAATATTTCCTCTGTTTTTTTATCTGTTACTTTTAAGTGAAATTTATATTTTATTTATCTATCACTTTTAAATTTTCAATGCAATTTAATTTGCTTTTTCAATTTATTTTTCTTTTCCAATAAAATTAGAACCAATAAGATTTGATAATTTAGTATTGATCACGTAATTTAATACTAAATTTAAACATATTTATTATTTTTTAATCTTAGTAAAAATAATAAAAATGACTAATTAAAAAGAAATGAGAAAGTATCTTTGATAGGCACGATGTACAATTTTGCCTTGTAATTTTTCTTTTGAAATTTATTTGCTTATTTGGTTTATTTATTTATTTCCATTTTAAACGTCGATTTAAGAATTTAACCATAATTATGCATTATTACATTCAATAAAATGATAAATTTTAATTTTAATTATAAAAAATTAAATAATATATTTAAAATTTAAAAACAAAAATTAGTAAACTAATATTCTTTTTGTCCAAGGCCGTCATTTTTTAAGAAAAAATTTGTATTCTTTTTGTAAACTAATATGCTCGCACGTTGTTACGGTATTTCCAATTCGACGACAGTATAAATCATTTCATTTTTTGTAAATAATTTTCTTTGCAAATCTACCCATTATGGCTTTTGGAGCTTAGGAAGGGTGCACCATCTATTGTATAAAAATATATATTATTAATTAAATTTTATTTTCTAAAAAAAATTATTCACATTAATTTCTACAATTTCATAGTATAATAACATAATATTTCGATTTAAAATTTTTAAAAATATTTTTATACAAATTTACTCAAATAATACTTACTTTTAATATTATGACTGTTGTGCCTTCTGAAATTGTTCACTTTATATTTTAATTGATACATGTTGTTTATCAAATTAAAAAATTATTATAATTATGCTAATAAATTACATATATCAAATTTCAAAAATTAAAAAATTATTTATTACCATATAATGATAATCAAACTAAAAAATTGAATCTAAACTTTTATATAATAACACATTAAAATTTATAACACACTATTTTTATCTATTATTGCAATAACTTTCATATACTACTTATTATTATCAAACTCTCACGCAGCAAACACTACACTTTCAACTGCACAAAGAAATTTGAAGTTTCAAAAGCACATTTATACACACACACACACACACATATATATACAGAAAGTGAGAGGGGATGGTTTCAGGTAAAAGGTTTTTCAACGCATTTCATTATTTTTCGAAATAAAAGGACAAAAGCTTGAAAAGTTTCAATTTCGCTTCTGCTCTTTGCGAAAATGCACTTGAATTATATGTCGGCCAACGTCCCATTACCATTTTCGCAATCCATTTTCGTGAAAGTAATTCTACTAAATCAGGGCCCACATCACCATTTCCCTGAATTATTCTTGCGGAAGTAATAATGACCCAACTCTCATTTTCGCATAAGGCCCCAACAAAAATGAGATCAAATTATCCGACCAACATGAACCCCACTCTACTATTTATGCTAACATTCCCAGCAAAAATGTAATCCACCTCAATTCCTCAAATAACTTCAAAAAGACCCCAAAAAAAATCCAAATTCTTTTCCAAAATATATTATTTATAAAAAAAAGTCCCTTAGATCTAGCATTAAGTTGTCCTAATATCATTTTGTCACTACCACCCAAATATTTCAGTTCTGCAATACTGGAAAAATTTTTTATTCTGCTTCTACATTCCCACCAAATTGTCTTTTATTTTTCATAAATATTTTTATTGCCAATACTTTTTATTGGTATAATATGAAACTTTTTATTGGATATATTACTTATTTATTTACTTTTTGAGTATATTTTGGATGAAATTTGCTTTTAAAATATAAAAAATGTTACATTTTTACCTTTTAAATATATTTTTGATAAGTAAAACTATAGATAAGCAAATACAAACACACACGGTACAGTCATTGAAATTTAAATTTGTTACATGCACATTGTAAATTAATAGTAAGTTATAAAATAAAAAAAATATGCATTTACTTTTTTTTAACTATCATCTAAATTATTTTTATAGTTACGGTATATAAAAAATATAAAATTATATAAAAAGTGCAAATAAAATTATAAAATTTCAAAATATATGAGATGTAAAAAACTAATGAAGTTGCTGAAATATATTTTTAAATTTTTTCAACGTATATAATGGATAATAGTAACATACCGTGAACAATATAGCTTTCAACAAAAAATTCAATGTATATATTGTCTATAGAAAAACTCATTCTAAAAAGATGAAAATTTTTATTAAGAAAAACAATAACCTCAAAAATTAAAGGACAAATTTGCATGATAAAAATTTAAATTACATTCAATATTAATTAAAAGAACCATATCTATAAAAATATATAAAAATTTTAAATAAATACAAAAATTTGATCTAAAATAAAAAAATTTTAAATATGAGTTTATTAAAACTAAAATAAAAAATACAAATAAAAAATAATAAATAAAATTAAAATTTTAGATTTATATCGATATAAATAAATAAAATATATATATATATATAATTGAAAAATATAAATATAAATTTAATAAAAAGTAATATGAAAGAAAAGAAAAGAAGAGAAGAGATGCTGCTGACCGAAAATGTACTGATGGTAGCCTCAAAACTAGAAAAAATAAAATAAAAGATTTCCAAATTAGAGAGAAAAGGAGATATTTTTAATCTTTAATTACTGAATAATCAACATATCCTCTGTTTGTACTTGCTTATTTCAATAAAAAAAGGAAGAAGAAATTAGTTACACGTGTTTCATAACTTCAAATACGGTAACGAATAAATTATGCAGGAAATTTATTATTATATATTATTTTTTGCAAGGCCTGCTGGTTATTGGGCTGGGCCTTATACAAATCCATGCTTTTGAATTGAATTCAACTTGCGAATAAAAATTTATAACTATTCAATAAAATACAAGATAATATATAAATTTTTTTTAACTATTACCATTTATCAAATATCTTCACTTAACTAATTATATTAGATTATTTTTTTAAATTTATTAAAAATATCAAATTAATCACTTAATATTTTTTAAAATATAAAAAATATAATATATACGATTTAAAATATTAAATTATTCATATAAAATTTATTAAAAATATTAAATTATTCATTTGTTATTATTTGAATACGTGCTGTTTGTGAACAGACACGTGTCCTACAAAAAATAATTTAATATTTTTAATAAATTCAAAATAATAATATAATATGTAATTAATTTACGAAAAAATTTGATAAATGATAATAATGTAGGAGAAAATTTGTATATTAACATTAAAATAAACCACGTGACTTAAACGAGACAATCCCATGGCTTTGTTTACTCCGAAACCACATTATATTCAAATTCTCTATAAAATGAATTATTCTTTTTCCAACAATAAAATTTACTCCATCCACCCTAAGTTGATTATTGCTTTTTTTTTTTTAATTTATCCCCACCTAAAATATTATTTTATAAAATCAAGATAATATTTATTATATATTCTAATATTGTCTTTTATTGGTATCAATACCATATTAATTTGTTATTAACCTTTTTCTTTTTTACATATTTTTCATTTTTTTAAATATAAAAATATTATAATTTTTTAAAATAATTTTTAATAAATAAAAAAAATCGATAATTATTTTAATATGCGTGAAAAAAAGCGACAACTAACTTAATATGGAGAAAATAGTTGAATCTATATTAAAAAAACTTTAAATTTCAAATAAAAAACTAATTAGTTTTCTTTAGGACTCTGCAAAATAGAAAATCACACTGAATTGGTATTAGTTTTTTTATTTATTCCAATCAATTCAATTCTTATTATAATGTTTAATTTAATCAATTCGATTTCATTTTTAAAAATTTATAATTGACAGAACAGAATTTTGTAAAAACTTTTAAAAATTTATTTCAATTTGATTCTTGAAATGATCTTTTTATCAAATGATCCTTAAAATTGATATAGATTGATTTTTCATTCCATTAATTCTGTTCGATTCAGACCAAATACATAGTGACTAAACTAGAATTAAAATCGTTTAATAATATATTTCTGACCAAATACATAGTGACTAAACTGGAATTAAAATCGTTTAATAATATATTTCTGCTCTTAGAGAGTTTATCAAAAAAATTACATATTTTCATATTAGTTTTTATTTTACAAATATATAATTTATTTATTATTTTTGAATGGAATGTAGAATTTAAAATTTAATTGATGATAATAAAAATTGTTTTTGTGCTTTGAGAGTAGCCATGCCAACCAAAGACTGAAAGCGAAGAACTTAAGAGGCCAAGAAAAGAGAGGCAAAAACCAACCAACACGCCACATCCCCAACCCAAATACTCACGGTCCCAGATTTTATCTCTTGCTCTAAATCTCTCCGTGACATTTCGCCCAACACACAGCGCATTGAAAGAAGGGGCAAAAATGTCGTTGAGACCCAGCACTAGAACAGAGGTCAGGAAGAAATCGTACAAGACGGGCGTCGATGCGGATGAAGCTAGGAGAAGGAGAGAGGACAATCTGGTGGAGATCAGAAAGAATAAGCGAGAAGACAATCTTTTGAAGAAGCGTAGAGAAGGTTTATTGCTTCAGTCTCAACATTTGCTCGATGCTTCTCAGAATGCCGCCGCCATCGAGAAGCGGGTACTTTGAAAAAAATATTATTCATTAATCTTTTTTTTCCTCAATTTTCGGGATCTATGTGTGTTGGAATTACTCGATTCTGGCTATCGTTGTTATTTGGGATATTTCTTTTTTCCAGCTTTGTTTTGAAGCATCTTATAGATCACTTCGGATGGAGAGCAGAAAGATCAATTAGATAAAAGGATTTTTGATTTGTGATATCTCGATGGCCCGTACAATGCGGTGGGAAATAGAAATATCTTTTGCTTTGCTTTCTGATCTAGATTATGGTCTTGCGCTTGCGTTTAAATTTTTAATGTTATCTGATTAGGTTAATGATTTTTGGTGGTTTCTTATATGGTAGAAGTAAAGTGTTGATTTTTACATCAAATTGGATTGTTCTTGCCGAAATTACATCGATCAGTTGTGTCTTAACTTTCCCTTTTGCGGCGGATCATTTGTCCTCGTCCTTTAGCAGCAGTTTCAATGAAATTGATAATGTTCTTGATAAAATTAATAAAATTAGAGGAGCCTTCTGCTTTAGTACTAGAAATTGGTCTACCCATGCAAATGCAATGTTAACCTTCTTATTTTATTTTATTTCGTTGAGCTCATGGTTTCCTTTGTTGTGTTTTGTTGAAGTATTACATAAATAATCTTTGGCTTCTTTACATCTTTTGTTATATAACAGTTGGAGAGTATTCCTGTTTTGGTTCAAGGAGTTTGGTCTGATGATCCTGCTTCACAGTTGGAGGCAACTACTCAATTTAGAAAGCTTCTATCGATTGGTATTTATTCCATTTGTTCATTCAAGCAATTATTTTGCTACAAAAATATACCTGTTTGACATTGATATTGACATTTCAAACTCTGCTGCAAAATTGAGCAGAACGGAGTCCTCCAATTGATGAAGTAATTAAAGCTGGTGTTGTCCCACGGTTTGTGGAGTTCCTTGGAAGGCATGATCTGCCCCAATTGCAAGTATTAACTGCTCTAACTGAGCTTAACTTTCTGATAATGAAATGTTTCGATTGAGGACTATATTCTTATAAAAGAATTAATTTTTCCTTACAATGCAGTTTGAGGCTGCATGGGCTTTGACCAATGTCGCATCTGGGACGTCAGAGCATACACGAGTGGTTATTGAGCACGGTGCAGTTCCCATGTTTGTGCAGCTTCTTGGCTCTGGAAGTGATGATGTCAGAGAGCAGGTATTTTTTTTTATTGACTGATCCCTACTTTTACAATTTATAGCTATTACGTGGTATGACAAAGTTTTTGGATTTCTGGAATCAAGATAACTGAACTTAATGTGGGGTTTCCTGATTAGGCTGTTTGGGCTTTGGGAAATGTTGCTGGTGATTCCCCCAGTTGCAGGGATCTTGTTCTTGGTCATGGTGCTCTAATGCCTTTACTAGCTCAGTTAAATGAACACTCAAAGCTATCTATGCTGCGTAATGCTACCTGGACTTTATCCAACTTTTGCCGCGGCAAGCCGCCAACACCATTTGAACAAGTGAGGATTGGGAAAGGATTTTAAATCTTTTCTTCAGAATGGTTATGCAGATGTCTTATTTTATATTTGAAGTGCTAGTTTTATAGCTGACACCACAAAATCCCGTTGTAGTTTTAACAATTTGTTATGGCTGTTGTCAGGTGAAGCCTGCACTGCCAGTTCTCAGGCAACTAATCCACTTGAACGATGAAGAAGTCCTGACAGATGCTTGCTGGGCCCTATCTTATCTTTCAGATGGCCCAAATGATAAAATTCAAGCTGTGATTGAGGCTGATGTCTGTCAACGACTAGTTGAACTTCTACTGTATGTTCCAGTCCAGATAATCTGTCTTTGATTTTCATTTTTGTTCATTTCTTGCACCTTCTTAAATGTGTTTAAATTTTTCAGTCATCCATCGCCCACAGTTTTGATACCTGCCCTCCGAACAGTGGGAAATATTGTTACTGGTGATGATGCTCAGACGCAGGTACATCCTGTACTTGTATATTCACAATTAATCAACTTTTGCGGAGTTCCAAATCTTCAACAAGGTTGACACATCTTTGAAGGAGTTTGGAAACATGTGCAAGCTTTTTTTCTATGAAAGAAAAATGTGGCTGTGGAGTTTTATTCATGCTGTGGGATTAGTACTATTCAAGTGGTTAATTTGAAATGTTTTTACAATACATGCATGTTTCTGCGCATAGTCAGTGAACGCTTCTGTAGTTTCCCTATTTGCATATGGTTGATAATCCACCAGATGTGTTCTTTCAGTTTGTAATTGACAACCAAGCTCTTCCATGCCTCTATCAACTCCTTACACAAAATCACAAAAAAAGTATCAAGAAAGAAGCTTGTTGGACAATCTCAAATATTACTGCTGGAAATAGAGCTCAAATACAGGTATCTAACTGTACATTTTACTTTCCTATTTTATAGGTCTAATTATATATGTCTGGTCAAAATAAGCTGATCCTTGGCTTATGCAAAATTTTTCTTTCAAAATTGTTATTCTAATGAAATGGAAGTCTGTTGAAAGCTCCTTGCCATGGCTGGTATGATAACTTAGATAAGAGCGGTGAAGGAGTCAGCGACACTGGCTATATGTTCTCAAAGTAGAGCAGTTTCTACATTTTTGTTTATTGGAAAAAACCAAATTTTATGTAGTCTCTTGCATTGCCCATAGTTCTTGTTTTGTCTGCCAAGCAGAAGACATATCAAGGGAGAGAGAAAATGATTGTAGCCAAAAGCTTGATTGCAGATACACAGATTCTTAAGCTCTTTTTCCTTAATTTTTTTTTTTAAATAAATTTGTGAAGCAATATTGTCTTAGAAACTTGGACCATTAGAAGGGAGTTGTGAAAAGTATCTAAGCTGCCGATAGTGTAGTTGAGAAATGTCCTGGTCTTAATTTTGTGAAACATGCTCTTTCTTAAGCAAAAGAGACTTTACAACCTCTTACTTTGTTGTGCAACAGGCTGTTATTGAGGCCAATATTATGCTCCCTCTTGTGCACCTCCTCCAACATGCAGAATTTGACATTAAGAAGGAGGCTGCGTGGGCTATCTCAAATGCTACCTCTGGAGGATCACATGAACAGATTCAGTATGTCATGCCTTTTCTTTCATGATATTTTCTGAATGGCTATAATCTCTGTGTGCATGCATGCGTGTGCCCGTTCCCTATTTCTGATCTCTTGGATGTCACATGTCCAGTTGTCATATTGATTTCTTGCCCTGGGGCTGAAATTAGGCAATCTTCTATTGCAATATTTAATGCGTGTACATCAAACCTCTCATTGGTGATATCTAACTTTGTTGCAGATTTCTAGTGAGCCAAGGTTGCATTAAACCTCTTTGTGACCTTCTAATATGTCCAGACCCCAGGATAGTTACTGTTTGCCTTGAGGGGCTAGAGAACATTCTAAAGGTGGGTGAGGCAGACAAGGAAATGGGAAGAAATGGTGGAATTAATCTATATGCACAAATGATTGATGAGTGTGATGGATTGGATAAAATTGAGAACCTGCAAACCCACGACAACAATGAAATTTATGAGAAGGCTGTGAAGATCTTGGAGAGATACTGGGCTGAGGAACAAGATGAACAAAACATTCAAGATGGGGGGGATGGGAATCAGCAGGGTTTTGCCTTTGGAACTAACCAGCCAAATGCTCCTCCAGGTGGGTTCACATTTGGGTGAAATGGTGGATACAAGGACGTGTATTATTATTCTTGGGTTTCTTTTTTTGGTTTCATAGATCTTTGGGTTTCCTTTTCTGGTTTCATAGCTCTTCAGGTGTTATGTTCCATTGGAATTTTGAACTATATATCTTCCTTTCTGCCAAGGGTCAGGGTTTTTGTTCTGGCACGTTGGCCTTTCATTTATATGTGGAATTTGTTAAAAGTGTCAAAGTCGTCGGCTTCCAGTTTTCAGGTGGATTTCAATTCCTATATTTCATAGGAAAAAATTTGGTCTTTGTTATATTCTAATGTGAAATCAGCATTGTGTTAATTATTGTCTACATTTCTCCGAAGAGGAGCTGTTTATGTAACGGTATTGTGATTTATTGATCAAGAATTGTTTGATATGCATAATGCATTTTAGAGGTGAATTTGACTTGGGCACATCGTTTTTGATTTTGAGATTTTCAGCAGTTGATGCCGTATTTTCCAACCTTATCATGTAGTCATAGCAAAGGATCAGTTAGCTACAATCAATGTTCATCCGGTTCTGATCACACCACACTTGATGCACACACAATACTTTCGGCCTTAATTCTAATCTTAATTCCTACTTGCATTCAGCTGTGGCCCTCAATATTTATGTTATAAATAAAAGTAAAATCAAAATAAAATATAAATAACAATAAAATGTATGATTTTTCTGTTATATAATTATGTGTTTAAAATAATAACATTTAGAGTATTTATAGATACAAAAATTTGATTCATATAGAAAATAAATCAAGCAATAAAGGAAATAACCAATACGAAAAGTCATTCACATAAGAATATTTCACAACATTTCTCCTTAAATAATTATATATTATGATCATATTTCGTTAAAATATTGATAAAAAGATCGGGTGGGATAAATAAAATCATATCAGAAATGCCATGAAGATAACGTAGAACATGTTTTACATCATTCCAATGCCTTCGAGTTGGTGCAAAACTAAATCTTGCTAGTAAATTAATTGCAAAAGTTATATCTGGTCTAGTGCTATTTGCAAGATATAAAATTGCACATTTTGCACTAAGATATGTTACTTTAGGATTAATAATCTCTTCGTTATCTTCTTATGGACGAAAATGATATTTCTTGATATCAAGAGAGCGAACAATTATGGGAATACTCAATGTATAAGACTTATCTATATAAAATTGTTTCAAAATTTTCTCTATATAAGATGACTGATAATGCACAAGAATTCTTTTTGGCAAATATTCAACTTGAAACCCAAAATCTTTCATTTCGAATTCATTATCAAGTATTTTGCAGTAATAGAGATATCTTCTGAAATTCCTACTATGTTTAAATTATCAACGTAAACTGCAACTATAGTAAATCTTAAATTTATCTTCTTGATAAAAATGTATGGATACATTGAATTATTCTGATACCCATTTTTCACTAAGTATTCACTTAGGAGATTGTACCATATGCATCTTGATTACTTTAATCCATACAAAGAACTTTGGAGTTTAATCGAGTACATTGGTCGAGATTTTCAATTATATGCTTCAGACATCTTAAATCCTTTAGAGATTTTCATATATATATATATATATATATATATATATATATATATATATATATATATATATATGTCATTATCTAATGATCCATAAATTAAGGGGTTACAAACATTCATAATCATGGGATTTATAGTGCACACTTTTCTTTGAATGTCCATTAATATATATTGTGCCTCTGTAAAATCTTACTAGAAAAAATTATGTGGGATAAAAATTCAGTAAAAGAAAAAAGAGTACACAATATCTTTAATACATATTATAAGTTACCTTTTTAAAAAATTTAATAGGAAAATTCAGTGGAAAAAAATTTTAATTAAGGAAAAAAAGTACATGTATTTTTCTTTTTCTTATAATAATATCAGTACATAACTTTAAATATGTGCTTGTAGAGTTATGATATGTAATATTATAAAGTTTTTTTTTTCTAAAAATGAACCACATATCTTCTGGATATATTATGCATGAACTAAAAAAAATAACAACTAAAATTTATTTTATAAAATTACATGTTGTATATTTATTAGTATGTACAAATTCATGTGACTTTTTTAAAATTAGTGTGTTTGTAAAATTTAATTTGAAACATGGGATATTTTTGAAACTATTTGGCAAAATGGTGTGAGAAGTTTATTCCCACAATACGACATTGCGAAAGTTTGATGGTAAGAGCCACTTCCAATATCAGCTGATCGAGGAACTAAAAAATAAGAAATTTTGGTGGGGCCCACTTGTTTGATCCCGCAACAAGGGGCTGCGAAAATTGGTTAATATTAATTAGCTTATCCTATGCAACGAATGAGCTGCTTTGCCATGATAGTAAAGGTGCACAGTAATGAACCCAATATCTTGGGTTCAACTCCAACGGATAACAATATTTCAATTTTTTTAAATATATCAAATTATTATTTTTTTTACAAATTAAAATTTACAATTAATTTTTATATATTAATTAATTAAAATTTGTAATTAATTTTTTAAATTAAATAATTTTATAATTAATTTAAATTATTTTATATTATCTTTATTTTTTTTCAATTTTTTTAAATTAATTATAAGTTTTAATTTATACTGAAATTTTTTTAATTAATTTTAATTCTAATAAAAATATGAAAAAAATAAAGTTACTTTATATTTTAATTTAAATATAATTCAAAACTAGGGGAACATGTGGGTATTTAATTAGTCAAAAAATATTTGGGCTAATATGACATAGGGGAACATGTGGGTATTTAATTAGGGGAACATGTGGGTATTTAATTGGTAAATTTTTTTTTTTTTACCAATTAAATACCCACATGTTCCCCTAAGTTTTAAATTATATTTAAATTAAAATATAAAGTAACTTTATTTTTTCATATTTTTATTAAAATTAAAATTAATTTAAATTTTTTTCAGTGTAAATTAAAATTTATAATTAATTTTTTTAAAAAAATAAAAAATAAAGATAATGTAAAATAATTTAAATTGATTATAAAATTATTCAATTTATAAAATTAATTATAAATTTTAATTAATTAATTAATGTATAAAAATTAATTATAAATTTTAATCTGAAAAAAGAAAAAAATAATTTGATATATTTAAAAAAAATTAAAATATTGTTGTCCGTGATAGTTGAATCCAAGATCTTGAGTTCATTACTATGCACCTTTACCATCGTGGCAAAGCAGCTCATCCGTTGCATGGGATGAGCTAATTAATATCAACCCATTTTCACAGCTCCTTGTTGCGGGATCAAACAAATAGGCCCCATCATAATTTTTTATTTTTTGGTCCCTCAGTCAGCTGATATTGAAAGTGGCTCCCATCACCTAATTTCGCAATATCGTATTGCAAAAATAAACTTTTCACACCATTTTATCAAATAGTTTCAAAAATACTCCATTTTTCAAATTAAATTTTACAAACACACTAATTTTAAAAAAGTTCTCAAATTTATCTACATATCTTTTATTTCTTTAAGATGATAAATTTTATAAAATCTAATAATATGGTTATACGTACAACGGATACATGACCAATGTACTTTAATACCATATCATAAATAAGTTATTCATTTTCAAATAATTTTCTTAACCATTTATATTCTTTCTCTTAATTATCAACTACTTCTGATGGTAAAAATTAATTATACAATAGTAATCATTATCATTTTTTGAACATATCATTTTTATGGCCATAATTCTATATTGATTCATTCATTTAAAGGAATGAAACAAATGTAATAAAATAATTTCATGACATATATACAACATAATTATATAATAGCTATAAATGAATGTATTGAATAACTCAATTCAAATATTTCTAAAAAATTACTGAAAAATAATAAAATTATTCAAATAAAATATAGATTATTATATAGAGAACTAAAATCTTTAAAAGAATATATAATTTTAAGTAATAATTTGATAATAATCATGTAATACATGTATGATTACATAATGCATCAATGGCAATAATATATTATTATGAAATATGTTGCATCTAGTAACTTTACAACTATTGGAGTACTCAATGGAATATAATTTATAAACACATAATCACATTATTAAAAAAAAATCTTTAAATCAAATAGTACTCAATATTTAAGTCAAGTTAAAACTTTAATTTATAAAATTTGTTAAAACATTTTGAATTCCTCAAGACTTTCAATAATTAAAATAAAAAATAAATCATGACAATAGGTGAACTATAATACTTCAAAATCATATACAATTAATATTTTTCAATATTTTGAACTGCAGGTCCAAAAATTTATATTGAATACAATTAATATTTGTATTTTTTAACATATTTAATTTTAAGATCCTTACTATGTTGAAAATATCAACATCAATAATTTTTGTACAGAAATATTGTCGACAATTGTAATATCCTATATCCGGTCAGTTAAAGATCCGGATACCGGATATCACATTCGAGTTTAGGCTTCTTTAATGAAGGTTAAAAATATACTTTTATCTGAAAATAATTATAGTCTAAAATTACTATTCATTTGATAAAAATTTTGGCAAAGTTTCCTCTAAAATTTAAGAAAATTTCCTAAAAAGAATTCATCCAAAACACTTTTATTTAAATTCATCATACCATCCAATTTTCATTCAAACTCCAACATGCAATTATTGCCCTTCCTCCAATAATTCATAATTCAACAAAATTAAACCATACACAACACTTAATTATGATATTCTCACTTTAATTTACAATACCAATTGTCTAGAAATATTTATATCATATTACATGTCCAAAAGTTAACAACATGCCAAAATACACTAAAATATTCATGAAAAGTTATAGTGCATCCACCTCAAAATTTCTTCTCTGTTGCGATCCAAATTTTGATGCAGATTCACTTATAATTTTTCTCAAAAATTTCTTCAACCTACGCCTGGAAATAAAACCACGCGTTAAGCATAACGCTTAGTGATGTTTAAGCAGTTCTATTTTTCCAATCATACAATAAAAAAATAAACAAAATTGAAATTCACAATATTAACATAACTAACTGCTTACTTTAAATAAAACTTTGACTACTATATTTTCTAGAAAATCTAGCTAACTTTCTTATTGTAAAAGAAAATTCAATTTACATTAAAATAAAGTCTTAATAATTAAATTTGATATTTGTCTCAAGTAAAATTAAGTGGAACCGCACCAAGCATGATAAACAGAAATAAACGGTAATAAACATCGGACCGAGTTTATTGGAACCATACGATCCATTAAATCTCAATTTTTATTTTTGATGTTTAAATTTGTTATTATATATATATATATATATATATATATATATATATATATATATATATATATATATATATATATATATATATATATTTATTTATTCATTTATATATGCACATTTATACATAGACTTATGTGGACAAAGCTCGTAGAGCCATTCAGTTCACAACTCAAAAATTTAACAAACTCACGGAAGAGTTCGAGGAGTCATTTAATCCGGGGTTCACATTAAGGCACAGTACTGTTAATGTCCCTAATTGGTATACCAATCTTATCCTATTTCTTCAATTTCTATCTAATTTTACTAAGGACAAATGAAATAAATTATAAAATTATTTATATAATCATGTTGTTTAATTCAGATTTAGTGTCAAAGCTTTAATTTTGCATTCCATTGGTACACAATTTCAGAGTTATGATTCTTGCTTTCAACATATGGTATTTGTGGCAATTAATAAACTAAATATTAAAAAAAATTCAAAATAATTTTCAATTTTATTTAATTATTTTATATTTTAATTCAAAAAATATTCATATTTTATTTTAAAATTTATTATTTGAATCGATTAAACAAACATATCTAGATGAAAATAAAATAAAGAAAAAAATAACAGATTAATTCTTGTTTAAAACTGGCTGGGCTTTAACTGACCAGAGTAAATTTTAGATTCTGGTTGCATCTGTAGCTAAGAAATATAGTCTTTGTTTGGATGAAGTTAGATAAAAGTAATTAAATTATTCTGTTTATTTTATAAAAATTATAGAGTAAATGAGATTAGATAGAAATAAAAAAAGTAATTACTTATTTTATATTTTTAAAAATAGTTATTTTTTATTTAATAATAGGTGAAAGTAATTTTATATTTATTATAAATTTTAAAAAGTTAATTTCAATTATTTAATATTTATTTTAAATTTATCAAATAAATAAAATAAATGAGAGCAACTCCTGTTTAAAGCCATCTCATTTACTTCCGTATACTCTGCTCGCATCCAAACAAAGCCATAGGGTTTTATCTGTATAAGCGGAACCCATTTTTTTGAACTCAAACAGAACTGAGTTCACAATCTTGAAAAGTCCCAGCAATGGCGAACAGCCAAGAGCAGCAAGACCAAAAACACCACTTAGACAAAGATCCATACGGTGTGCTTCTGTATTACAAATACGTTACTATCCCTAATCTTGACTCCCTCCTCTCCTTTTACGAGTCCAATTGCAGCTCCCTCTCCCTCCTCGGTCGCGTCCGCCTATCTCCTCACGGCGTCAATGTCACCGTATCTACTCTACAACCTCAATCAATCTCTCCCCTCCTCCATCCTCATTTCTAACATTCTCGTCACTTTGATTTTATTTTTGTGTTCTAAAGGTTGGTGGTACTTTGTCTTCGTTGGATAAGCATATTGCGGCGGTTAGATCGATCAGTTTTTTTGAAGGGACAGACTTTAAGCTTGCTTCCTCTGATTATCCTTTGAACGATAAGGTCGCCCATGAGTGCGGTTTCACTTCTCTCTCCATTCGCATCGTAAAGGTTGTTTCTTTTGTGCTTTTTGTAAGTGAAATTTATTCATTTTCTTGCTATTGGATGTGCACTTAGCTCTATGTGTTATCGTTTGCAGGAATTGGTTACTTTTAGTCCTTATCCTCTGTTGAACCCCCCAGATGTTTCAAATGCTGGAAAGCATCTCTCTCCTGTTGAGTTCCATTCTGTTCTACACAGTGCCCGTAAGTAGTGCTTAGGAACCTCTTTAAGTAGAATTTCTTGACGTGTATTTAAAAATGGAGCCTTGTAAATTCCAAGTTTGGATCTCCCTGATAATCTCTTCAATTGGATTGAATACGTATTGTTTTTGATGGTTGATTTTGCACCTGTTATAGCAAAACTCAAGTACAGCGATTCAATTTAGTAACTTTTTGGCGTATTCGTTCATATATTTTATAGTTACGCTGATAATTGAACACTTACAATCACGTCTGAATTTATCTTTTTCTGGTTTATATAATTCTGTTACTTAATTGGGGAACTGTTGAATGCTGGCAATGTGTAGAGCAAGAAAGTCCAACTGTTAACGGAGGACTTGTTCTGTTGGATGCAAGAAATTTATACGAGACAAGAATTGGAAAGTTCGATATGCCTAATGTGGAAACTTTGGATCCAGAAATCCGGCAGTATAGTGATCTGTCTTCGTGGATAGATGATAATTCTGAACGATTGTGTGGCAAGAATGTGCTCATGTAAGTTGCTACTTTCTATTGCCTGCAGGTTAAATAACTGAAACTCTTCGGTGCTAAATAGGCTCTTTCTATTTCTTAAAACATTATCTCGATTGGAACTCTACTTAACTATATGCTTAACACCTTTTTAGTTCAGTTTTGACGGGCTTTGTTACAGGTATTGCACTGGAGGAATTCGATGTGAAATGGCATCAGCCTATATTAGGTCTAAAGGTGCTGGATTTGAAAATGTATTTCAGGTGATCTCCTTAGACTAGTTGGTTGTTACTTGTTAGTATGTGCCTATTTTGATATTGTGGGTTCAAGTAAGTCTGTTCCTAGTGTATGATGATAATAATAATGCATTGTTAATGGGCTTTGTCGCAGTTATTTGGTGGAATACAAAGATATATGGAACAATTTCCTGATGGTGGCTTTTTCAAGGGAAAGAATTTTGTGTTTGATCATCGGTATGATTACTAACTCTCTCTCTCTCTCTCTACGTTGTGTGATGACCCAATCAGGTATCTCCTTTCTGCCCCCTCCCTCCCCCTCTCTTCCCCCCCTCCTCCCTCTCTTTTTTTTCTTTTTCTCCAAAACAAAGTATCTGCTTTAGCATTTGGAATTCTCATTACTAGAAAGTCCTCTGCTGGTTTTTAAAGTTCATTGAGGGCAAGGCGAGCTTTGACATCCTAGTTTTTACCGTTTTGCATTGTGGCCGCAGGATATCTGTTGGGAGCTCGTATGCAAATATTTTGGGAACCTGCCTTCTTTGTTGCACGTCATTTGATGACTATTCATCACGCTGCAGGTGCTCTTATTGCAGAATGCTTGTTTTGGTCTGTGCTAGTTGTCAGGTAAGTTTTAATAATTATTACCTTTGGCTTTAGTTGAATTGAACTATCTGAAGATGTAATAAAATATGGAAGCTTCATTGGCTCATTTGACTTAACAATCATCAGTTTTCTTTGCTTTGATCTGTCATATGCACATCTGTTTCTAATGAGTTTTAATTGTTTTGCTTTTTCACTCATTTGTTCTTGTTTGTAAATTTTTTGACGTTGTAAATGAACAGAAGAAGGAAGCTACATATGTTTGTGAACTGTGTCAGAAACATGGAAAGGATGCTTGATTTTCTCCAGCGACTGAAGATGGCAATGCAAAAATAGCCTGTGGTAATGAGCTTCAATGCATCTCTTCAGGTGCTTCACTCTTGGATCCATGGATTCCAGGCCAGGGTAAGGTCTGTATCTGCATTACTAGTATCGCTTTGCTTTTAAATTTGCTGATATATTAACAAGTAGTGATGCATTTTTCCTTTATATTCAACATAACAGGTGGTGCTCACCTGAGAAAACTAAGGATCTTATGCTTGCATGGCTTTAGGCAGAATGCCTCCAGTTTTAAAGGAAGAACAGCATCACTAGCCAAGAAGCTTAAAAGCATTGCTGAGCTCGTTTTTGTTAATGCACCTCACGAATTACCTTTCATCTACCAACATTGTTATGCACAACCAAAGCACGATAATGTAATGTCATTGTCATTACCAGAAGTTCTTCCTCCAAAGGGAAACTGCAATAGGAAATTCGCATGGTTGATTGCACCAGATATGTGTGGGGAGAGTGAAACTGAATGGAGAGCAGCAGATGGCCCATTTGATCCCCTTCAGTATCAGCAGCAAACAGTGGGGCTTGATGAATCAATAGCATATTTGAAGACTGTATTCAATCAGGAAGGGCCTTTCGATGGGATCCTGGGATTTTCACAGGGAGCGGCAATGGCAGCTTCAATTTGTGTACGAAAAAGGGAACTGAAGGATGAAATCAGTTTCAGATTTGCAATTCTGTGCTCTGGTTTTGCTCTGCAACATGAAAAGATCGAGCATCGACGAATCAACTGCCCGTCGCTTCATATTTTTGGGAGTTCTGTAGGCAAGGATAGGCAGATTGCCAACCAAGACAGTAGAGATCTTGCTTCACTTTTTGAAGAGGGTTCCTCTGTTATTATCGAGCATGATTGCGGTCACATCATTCCTACTCGACTTCCATATATTGATCAAATTAGAGGCTTTCTTCAACGTTTTATTTGATTTTGTCTTTGCTTCCCCCCCTCTTCAATCTTGTAAACTTGATCAATGAAGCAAAATTGAACTAGTTAAAAATTTGATTTGTATTTTTTTAAAGCATTTTTAACCACTAAAAAATTGTAGTTTGTATAATTTATTAAGTTAAAAACTTTTAATAATTAACCAAAGTATGTTGGTTAACTGATCAGAAAGTAGTGGATAAAAATTGAAACTAATGTACCAATTAATTTAAAATTAATGAATTGATTAAAAAAATGGTTAATATATTGGTTAATTGGTTCATCGATACATGTACTTTTCCCTTATGATTGAATTGATACATTTGGTGGTGTGTGCATAAAGCCAAAGCATTGTATGAAAATTTCAATTTATTGAAAACACTTATATGTATTAAACTTCAAAACATTCAATTTACAAAAAACTGTGGGAGGCCTACTGATAAATTTCAACAAAGACTTGTTTTTTGTTCTTAAAAAATTACAAGCTTTTGTTTGGATGGAAAATGGGATTAATTGAGAATAGAGTGACCGAGAGTAAATATGGATAGAACAATTGAAAGTAACTTTTATTTCCTTTTTATTGTTTGATAAGTTTAAAATAAATATAAAGTAATTAAGAGTAATTTTTTAAAATTTAAAGTGAATATTTTATTTATTTTTAAATTGAAAGTAACTATTTTTAACCGTATAAAATGACTAGTTATTCTCTTTTTTTACAAAACAAATATAGTAACTCCATTTATTTTTATTTACTCTATTCTCTTCTGCTCCCGTTAATCCCATACAAACAAAAGCTAAAAGAAAAAGAAAAGAGGAAAAATGGAGAGGGTTAATAAGTTGAAATGGCGCCGTTTAAGGGATGGGGCCTTTGAGGTTTACAAGAGGGGCTTAAACCCTAAAATCAGAATATGAGAATTAGCACACTTCCGGATGAATAATCAAATTCGTAGGAGTTTAGTATCGATTCTTTCGTTACGAATTGTATTTTAACTGATGATTTATCTGGCTTCTGGTGAACTTAGAGGAACATAAATATAGAAGACTAGAAACAGAGATAGTGAAGCTGACAAGTTAGAAGCAACAAAATGCAAATTCTCTTCCGGAAGTTACTGCTAAGAACAACGCCATTCAAACAGGTAATTTACCTCTATACAACAGACTTCTCGTCTCCCTCTATCATAAACTTTTATTTTTTATGGTTCTGTATGTTATTTTGGATAAAAATATCATGTGGGTAGTTCAGTTCACAATAAGTTGATGGAGCCATCGGTTGTTGCATTAGTTGTTAATTCAAATTTTGATCAGTTTAAAGACTGTTACTTTGCTTCAATCGTATTGAAATCCATAATCTCTGGCCGTTGCTTTTATTCTTTCAACTTTTATTAACTATTTGTTCTGTAGGAGCAAAAATTTAGTTCAAAGTAGTCATCTGTTAATCAAATTTTTATCCTTTGTCGTATATGAGCTCAGGGAAGTGGCTAATGGTTATCTTCTTGCTTTAAATTTTTGTCAGAGGATCTGTCGTTACGCATATTCTACTAGCAAAGCCTGTGATATTGGACAGCCAACTCCTGCAACTCATCCTCAGGTGATTCTGCTTAACACACACACACACACACACACACAAGGAGAAGCACTGGATAGCATGATGCATGAGATACTTTTTTGGCCTTTTACCCCATGGGCATGCATGTTCAATGTAAGCCTGCCATGAATGTTTTTTGTAAGTAAACATAAGTGAGAGGTTAAGGAATGCAATTGATGCACTTGATACATACGTTGGAGTTGGCATACTGTTTTTAGTTTTGTTTGGCTTCCTTAAATATGCTAGGATTTGGGTATATTTTTTCTTGTATGATACTAATTTACTAATTTTTCTCATCTCTGCAGTTGCTAAAGGAAGGGGAGATGACCCCAGGCATTACTAATGAGGAGTATATCTCAAGAAGAAACAGGTTGTTGGACCTTCTTCCTGAGAAGAGTTTGGCCATCATTGCAGCTTCCCCTATAAAGATGATGACCAGTGTTGTGCCTTACACATATCGACCGGATGCTGATTACTTATATATCACTGGCTGCCAGCAGCCTGGTGGTGTGGCAGTTCTGGGTCGTGACTGTGGTTTATACATGTTCATGCCAGAAGCAACACAAGATGTATGTCCTTTCTTGTATGATAGAATATAGGACCTGGTGGTTGTTAAGTTAGTATGAATTTCAGTAATGGGTTCAATTTTTATGACCTTTGGTCTATAATCTTGTGACTTAGTGTGTTTTAAGAAAATTGGCAACCACATTAAATAGTTCTTTGTTATGTTCTCTCATTCATTAATGAGATCGACTATATGGTATTTGAAGGGCATGTTATGTAAATTTGTGCACATAACCTCTGGCTGATGGTAATTGCATAGTGCAACAATGAAGACAGGTATTTTGCTAGATTTATTTAGTTATGATGTCTTCAGGATGTTATTTGGCAAGGGCAAGTTGCGGGAGTTGATGCAGCACTGGAAATATTCAAGGCTGAAAAAGCATATCCATTGAGCAAATTACGTGATGTGAGTTTTTCTGATGTTGAAATCTATATATGAACCAATATTGCATTTATTATAAGTTTTTTGAAATTGCCTTCCACTTCAAGAAATGTCCTTCATGTTATGCATGCTAATGATCTCTTTTTGCTCCAAAAATAGTCTCTTATGAGCATGGGAGAAAGTATGGATAAAGGAGGAATAGTTGTGAAGATTTTTGAGAATAAATTTTTTGTTAATTCTCTTATTCTTCTTAATATTCTAAGAATGAGACAGGGGAAACAAATCATATCCTAATAAGGAAAGACAGAAAAAATAGACCTATTTTAACTGGGAAATATAAAAAAAATATAAATTTTAATTAGGAGCTATAAAGGATTCCTATCTTGACAAGGAAATCCAGCACTTTTCCTCAAGTTGGTACACGGATACCATATATGCCCAACTTGGAAATTAAGGTGTTATAAGTCATGTTGCTAAGTGCTTTAGTAAACACATCCTTGTAGTGCAAAATTAAATGGCGGCAACTCTTGAAGTTTCCTAAGGCTTCTGCCATTGTATGCTCAGCACTAGAAAGGTTTTGTATCAAGGCATTGATATTGAGCGTGGCAAGTAAATCAGCCTGTAAAGGAGAAGGCTCTATGCTCAAGAAGTCCAACAATGATCGGAAAAGGGTTGGCTGGAGTCGGATAGAGGAGGCAACAAGATCGAAGCAAAAAAGGTTTAGCAAAAACCTATGGCAGGAAGCAGCATCATGTGCTACAATCACCAGAAATTTCTAACGGCACGTGAGCCCATATGTAGGGTCTGTTGGCAGCAACCTGATGGGTATAAGCTGAACTCGACTCGGGCTTTCTTCTTGGAGGGGCCGGGTCATGAAATAGGGATGGTAATTCAACCTTTTCACACTTGTTAAAAATAGTATACTGCAATTAAGAACAGACCGAGTGTGGGAGGGAGGTAACTCTATCTCTAGAAAAAAATGACACCGGTGTTAGAGAGAGAAAACTCTATCTCCAAAAAGGTATCAGCTTTGGTGGTGACAAGAAGGAGGTGGCATTACTCGAACTCTCCACCTCTACCCTAAAATAGTTACTGTAACCAAGTGCTGAGAGAGAAAACTTGACCGACCTCTTTAGAAGAAGAAAACTCAACTTCTGGAAAGTGCATGGCTATCATACCATGAAAATTTTTGAGAATAAAATTTTTGTTGATTCTTTTATTTTTCTTAGTATTCTAAAAAGGAACAAGCTATTTATATAGGAGAAACAAATCCTATCCTAATAAGGAAAGATAAAAAATAGTCCTATTCTGACTAGAAAATATAAAGGAAATCTAAATTCTAATTAGGAAATATAAAGGATTTCTATTCTAACTAGGAAATCCAACAATTTGTTAAGCTTGTGTCCAAATAATATTTGAAGATCTGTTTCAACAGGTTAGGCTAGAGAGTAACTGTATTTGAACTGAATTTTTAGAAGTACCATTTCATGAGTCTAAACTAGGTGGTTCATCCAGTGAAGACATTGTAAGGGAGATTTTTGATACTGTCACTTATGTAGTTCAAATTTCAAGCACTATTATTCCTGGCAGGAATGCTCAATAGCCATCTAGACATGCTTATGCGCCAAATTTCTTGTCACATACTTTAAATTAATTCTGGCAGGTTCTTCCTGATATGATCGGGAGAAGCTTCAAGTTGTTTCACAACAAGCAGACGGCTACACAAGCATATACAGAGCTGGAGGCCTTTCAAAAGGCAGCTCTACTTGGGCAGGTAGAAGACCTCTCTGGTTTGACCAGCGAGTTACGATGGATAAAATCGTCTGCAGAGCTTAAGTTGATGCGGGAATCAGCATCAATTGCTTGTGAGGTATGTCCAATTTGGCATTGTTTCTAGATAATAATACTCATTTGAGTAAATGTAACTCCCAGTAGATTATGATCCTTTTTCAATTGATTTGTTTACGATAGTCCTTTAAATTATGAGGTTCCTTTTTGTAATAACTAAAAGGATCTGCATTTCAAATCAAAAGAAAATGAATGATGTGCGTACAAGAGTAACAACTATTTTTGTGCAACAGTCATTTTTGTTTATTGGAATTGACTTACTTTTTCTGGTCTATATAAAGCTGGATGCTGTTTCTGCTCATTTCGGGTTTTTCCCTCTAAAATATTTGATTGTATCTAGTATAATATTTATAACAGTTAAATGTGGAAAGCATTTTGAAATCTTTGACACAATAGGAATCTTCCACGCTGCTGAAGCAGACTTACCATGTTAAATACTCTTCTCTCCCTTTCTTCACCCCAACTTTTTTCTATGTGCAAAATAAGCATTTCTTCTTGCTGGTTTCTTAGTTCAATCATCCTGAAACATATATTCGTTGAATTTTATAAGTATGAACATTTATCTGCTTTCAAGTTTCAATCAGCATCTGGTCAAGTATGAACTCTTCTGTACACACTTACTAAATTTTATATTCTAAGGGAGTAAAATTTAATTTGCCGTTCATGCCATCTGTGTAACTTTCTTTTGATATTCATGGGATTTAGATGCCTGAAGGTTACTAATAACTGAAATTCTTTGGGCATTGGATAGGCTCTTCTGCGGACAATGTTACATTCCAAGACACATCCCTATGAAAGTATGCTAGCAGCAAAGATTGAATATGAAAGCAAAATGAGAGGTGCACAGAGGATGGCGTAAGCTTCTTCATTTCTTATAATTTTTCCAAAGAAGAGACTTTTTAATGTATTTGTATGTGTTCTAGATATTGTCAAAGTTCAAAGATGCAAGTTTACCTGCTTTGAATTTTTTTTTTCCCTTGACATTGTTGGCTTCACCAGATTCAATCCTGTGGTTGGTGGTGGGTCTAATGGCAGTGTTGTACATTATTCCCGAAATGATCAGAAGGCAGGTTTTAACTATGGAAAGCTGATTCACTGTGTTACTAATTGACAATGTTCTATGATTTGATCCGTTCTTGTTTTGTTCTACTATTTTACAGATTGGAGATGGTGATCTTGTGCTAATGGATGTTGGATGTGAGCTGCATGGTTACGTCAGTGATCTTACCCGTACCTGGCCACCTTCTGGCAGATTCTCTTCAGCACAGGTATGCCCTACTTAAATCTAAAGGAATCAGAATAGAGAATTAATGCTGCAACTGAGTTTTAGAGCATTGATTCCACTGTGAGGATTTTGTTTCAACAGAATCACTTTTGTCAAACTTTTGGCATCTAATTTTTAAGAACAACTTGAGTAACATTACCAATTGTAGTCACTGTCATTTCTTAACCTAGTTGTCAAGTTTTGTTTTTGTGCTTGTATTGCTGCCAAGCATTGTCTAAGATGTTGACCCACCAGCTTCTAAACCCGCTTAATTACATCAAGTTCACACAGCTTCCATCATGCTTGCTCGAAGTCTTCCTTTAGCATTTTTAACTTTCAAGCTCTTAAAATCCTTTCTTTCTCTCATTTAGCCAAGCTGGCATAGCGGATGTGGTTTTAACCTATATATGTATTTTCAGGAAGAGCTCTATGATCTTATACTTCAAACAAACAAGTTGTGTATGAATCTTTGTAAACCTGGTGTCAGTATTCGGCAAATACACAACTATTCGGTATGAACTGTGAATATCTATCTCTGTTTTTTATTCATTGGAGGAAATTCTAAATTTATCTTGACACCATGGAATTTAAGTTTTGATTTTTACATTCTATAAGTTAGCTGTAAAAATGGAGAGGTGCTTTTAAGCTTCTATTATATTTACTAGTAATAGTCCCTTAAAAGTGCTTGAGGGCTATCTCTAATCAAGTATTGCATGCTCCCATGATTTTTTGTGTCCATTGGTGTTGCTTTTGCTGTTTTGTTGTGTGTGGTTAATTTCTTGCAGCGCTCTGGCTCTAGTGCAGTTATAGGCATGCAAACCATATTGCTGTTACTGTTTAACCTATCATTTCTTTTTCTCTATTCTCAAGACAAGAAATTAGATGAGCTTCTTTTTTGACAGTAGAGTGTTGTGATTGGCTAAATTGCAGCAAGATTTGCTTATTGTGAAGTAAGCTGTAGTGCTAGCTAATGAAGTCGTGGATGCCTCCATTCCACAAGAACAGCCATAAAGCATAGTCTTTCAATGTATACTCTACAAAGATTGCTTTAAGTGAAAGCATACTGAAACTTCTACTGCTACATTGAGAAATTAACTAAATTAATAATTTTGTATCCTTCTGAGACTAGATATGTTGGTTATATCTGAGCAATTTTTTTTTTTTTGTTTTCTTTTCTCTCTCCTGCTTGCTGTGTGTATGCTTTTGTGCATTTTTTTTCCTCTCCTGGTTGTTGTAGACCTTAAACTCTGCAATCAAAGTCGCTCATTGGAGAAAGAAAAAAGTTATCTTTAGATACTGTATTCCAATGATGCTGTATCTCTGTCTGCTGGATAGGTTGAAATGTTGCGTAAAGGACTCGAGGAAATTGGAATTTTGAGAAATAGTGGAAGCAATTCCTACCATATGCTGAACCCCACTTCAATAGGTTTGTCAGAGCTTGTTCTTCCTTTCATTTACTGATTTCGTTTTTCCAATTTAGAATTACAGCTCAAACATATAAACTTTTTAACTCTGCATCACGGAGTTGATTTTAGCTTGCAAGTTGGTTTTCGTTGTTACTGCCTTTTCTTCTTTTACATGTGCTTAAGGTCACTATCTTGGAATGGATGTCCATGATTGTGTTGCTGTCAGCTATGATCGTCCATTAAAAGCGGGTGTTGTAAGCTCTCTCCAGATTAAACAAAATCTTCTCCTGCAATTAACCTAAAAAAAGGTTAAGGTTGAATGTTTTATGCAGGGCTTGCAAAATTAATATACTTTTACTGTCCATGAGCAGGTCATAACAATTGAACCAGGAGTGTATATTCCATCTAGTTTTGATTGTTCAGAAAAGTAGGAATTCCTCGCATGGCTAAGTATTTATTGATATTGTAGGAATGCTCCTGTTTTAAAGTCATAACTTGAGAATATCTATTGCAGGTACCAAGGCATTGGGATAAGGATTGAAGATGAAGTCTTAATTACGGACACCGGGCATGAGGTAGAAAACAAAATTTATTTGGATGATTACTGCATTTTGACTGCGATTTTCCACATGAACCATTCTATCCATTCAACTGTTATGGCATCTGCTATTATTCATAATGTGATATCCGAAACTTATAGTATGCATAAGCATATAGCTATATTTGAAATGGTAATATATAATGATCCTTCGGCACGTACCTTTGTGGTGCTGGAATGTAGGTACTCACTGGCTCAATGCCAAAAGAAGTAAAACACATTGAATCCCTGCTAAACAATTACAGCCATGGAAGGGGAATGGAGAGCCATAACAACATGCAAGCCGCTTCAAGTTGACAATATCATTAAAATGTCAAATTCGGCATGAAGTCAATGCCTTATCAGATAACAGTTTTACTGCCAGAAGGTAATCTCCAGCACATTGATTTCATATGCCATCATTGATAATTTCTCATTGTTTCATTCATTTGATCGTGTGTAATCAAATAATCGGTTTCAATGGTGATGGTTAGCAAGGAAATTTCTTTGGCTGGGCTAGTGAGCTCTTATTTTTTTTTGTACTTATGATTGTAAACTTTATTCTATTAGAAATTATAATCATAATTTATCTTAAGCCTGCTTTTTCTAATTGCTTCTTTTATTGATGGAAAAAAAAATGGTTAAATTTGCCTCTGGACGATGCAAAATAGTACGAATTTACCCTTAAATTACTTTTTAATAGAAAAAGTTCTCATATCGTTATTAAATCGACTTGCATTTGCTTTACATTTACCAAGCTGTTTCATATTTGTGCATATTTGCGGTAAAAAAAAAAATAGTGCATATTTATTATGGTTATTTTTGTAATAGCAAGGGCATTTAAAAAAAATTAATAGTAAATTTATACCATTTTGGATGGTTAGGTGCAAATTTGGCTATTGGTTGTCAAAGCGTTAATTACATGATGGTGTTTAATTTTCTTATGCAGAGGTTTGTTGTAATTGAGAAAATCCAACTTGGTAACTAATGATTATTGTTGGCAGTTTGTAAGTCTCAATTTTATCAATTGTTAATCCAAGAATAAACACTTTCACCGGTCTTATTTTTACTTCAATCACTTTCATAATTGCATTTAATTAAAACTAAAATGATAGTAATAAATTATTATATTAAATAGGGGTGAACAAAAAAAATCGAAAATATGATTAATTATAAAATCGATTCGAAATCGAATTGATTTTTACAGTTAACAGATTTGATTGATTTGGTTACAATTTTTTAATTTTTACATTTTTTTTTGTTAATAGTTATAGTTTAGATTTTTAAGTACCGGTTAACAATTAGTTCATAGTTAATCGGTTCATATATATATATATCTTTAATTTTTTTTCTATTTCTCTCTAAAATTTACATAACATAATACTTTAAAATATATCTAAATTATATTTTTATTTTTATATCTTAATTTTTTTATTTTCCTATGAAATTGATATAATACTTTAAACTAAATTTATATTATGTCATTCTCTTTAATTATATAGTAATATTTATATATAGTATCCAATTAATTTTTATATATATATTTTTTTATCATATACTGGTATTTATGTTTTACGTGATAGCATTTAATTATATTTTCTTATATTTTAAAGTTTATGTTATAATATTTAATATTATCTAAAATTTTATTTGATTTAAAATCAAACATAGTAATTTTCAATAAATATTAAATCTATTTTATAATATTAGCTATTAACTTATAGAACATGAATTTTGGCTAATAAATTATATTTATTTTGTAATTTTTATATTAAATTACTTTACATATTTAAAATTGAATTAAAATTTATCTAATTTTTTATATAATTTTACATTATAAATTTTAATAGTTAACCGAAAAATATTGATTAATCAAATCAAAAAATCAAAATCGATAGATTGATTAACCGAATGTAATGAATTAATTAATTTTTTTTTCTTATTAACTAGTTAATCGATCCATGCTCACTTCTAATATTAAATCAATTATATAATAAAAACAATTTTCTTTTACTTTATTTGATTTTTCATGATATATAATATAAGAATGTACAAAATATTTTCCAAAGATGACAATCATCATTTTTTTTCATAACTCTAATTATTAAATAAAACATTAAATTATTGAAATTTAAACACTTTAAGCGATAATTAATGAAATTATAATCAAAGCTTTGTCATACAGTTTGAGCGACAAGGATTTTAGTTGGTTTCGTGTGGATAATCATATTCATATAATAGAATCTTCTTCTCCAGAATAAGCTAAACCTTTTTTAAACTCAAAGCTAAGAAATGTCGACCTCAATATAAAGTTTTAAAGACCGTTGGATTTGCTTTTATCGACAGATGTTGCTCTCCTTTCGTAATTAACCGACACGTTTGTTTTAAGTCCCAGCTCCATAATAATAATAATAATAATTTGTACGGTTTTTCACTCGCAAATTAATTTTTAAATTATGTACATTTACATTAATCTTTTATTTTTTTTATACGTATCACTTTTAATTAAAATTTAAATATTATTTATCTGTTATTTTTAAATTTTAAATTTAATTTATTTTTTAATTTAATTTTTTTCAATAAAAATTAATTTATTTATAATCAATAATTTAATCAAAATTATATAATTTAATATTAAATTTAGATGTAATTAATATTTTTTAATTCTTATTAAAATAAAAAAACTGACAGATAAAAAAAATGTAGAGAATATGTGTTCGATCCTATGCATAGAAAAATGTGTAAATATTTTACATTTAAATTGAATTAAACTAAAAATCTATTGAAAAATACAGAGTCTAACACCGAACAACAAGGATAACACAAAATCCTATTGCTCTCGTAGCAAGGTTTTTTGTATGCTTTTTCTCTTTGTGTTTTATTCTTTTGATCTTTATGGCATCTACGTTAGATACTGATGCCATTACAATAAGGTGTGAGAAAGTTACATTAGAAGATGATAGGGAGGAGGGCTTTGTGCTGGATGATGAAGATTTTATTGACGAAAAGAAGGATCTATCGTTATGTCTTATCGGCAAAGTTATTTTTAATAGATCTATTAATGTCGCAGCATTCAAGGCTACAATGGCTGAGGTTTGGCAACCTGATAAAGGTATTGAGATTCAGGAGTTGCCCCAAAGCTTTTTAGCTTTCAATTTTTTCATGAAATAGATATGAATATGGTGCTCAATGATGGTCCTTGGTCCTTTGAACAAAAGTTGCTTGTTTTGAGGAGAATGGAGATTGGATTTCAACCAAAGAATGTAGAGATGGATGCAGTAGACTTCTGGGTGCAATGTTATAATCTGCCGATTGATTTTTGGACGAAACGCATTGGTCGAAATATAGGAAACCAACTAGGTTCTTTTTTGAAGATTGATCCAAAAAGTCTTGATGTAATGATCTCAACACCGGGTCTGTCGTGAATAATACCTTCCGACAGTGAATAGTATTTTTTGGGCCCGAAAGGACACCCGGAAGTCGAAAATATTTTATTGGACCATTTGAAAGGAATAGTCACGGCGAACTTATGGTTGAAATTTGAAGTGAATTTGATGTCAAATGGGCCTTTAAAAGTCAAAAATACGAAATAGGTAGCGAGTCAATTTCCTTGATAGGAAAGAGAACTTGATTTTACTTAAATAATTAAAAATAGTAAACGAACTCCGAATATCGTCAGATTTTGCGTGCCTACATGAATTTTTATGTAGAATATTTTGGTAATGAGAATTGAATTTTTCGGTGACTCCGGCAGTTGTCGAATCGGACCGATAAGTTTGAATCGGACCGATAACGGACTCCGATTGAGCCAAAAATTTACGTCCGATTAGGTTGCTCAATCGGAGTCACCGTCTTCTTCCCTTGGCCAAAATACTCCACCATTTTTGTTGAGTTTTCTCTTCTTCTTTCTTTCCATTTCACACAAAAATCAGCCATCTTATAATATTTTTCATCTCTCTAGTTGAGATTAGTATCCTACTCTCTTCAAAAGAAGGAATAAAATCAAGGAAAATCAAAGAGGGAAGTTTAGAGGTTTAGTTAAGGTAAGAGAAATCAAAGGGTTTAATTTTGTTTTAAGGTATTTTCTAGTATTTTAAGGTCTCTAGATTTCATTTTTAGTGTTAATTTTAGCATTTGAGGTCAAGAAAATTGTGTTGTGATGGCTTGAAAATTCGGTTTCTATAGGATTTCAAGGAGGAGAGCCATCCAAGCAAGCTAAAGGCAAGGAAAAGGAAGTTTAGGCATCCCAAAGCTAAGAGAAAATGTAAGTGACTATAAAATCCCTTAATTTCCCATTTAATATGAATTTTCTGGATTATGTAACTAAAATAAAAAATATGTAAAATTGTTAATTGATGCAATTATGTTAGGGTAATTGCAATTGGATTAGAGAAATGATGAATGGAAAGTGAAAATGAAAGAAATAAAAATATTTAGGGAGAAATTTAATTGTGGCCGAAATTGATAATAAGAAAAAATGATGAGAAATTTGCATGTAAATGATGTATGTTGGTTTAAAATAATTATAGACATGATAATTGATGTCTATAAATTTGTAGAGAATATTTAGAAATTATTTGGAAATTTTAAAGGTTATGTATAGGGTATGTGTTGAATGAAAATTGTGATTTATTGTGAATTAAATGATTATTTTGATGAAAAATGACATTGACCAATAAATAATGCATAAATAAATTTTATTAGAATTTATTAAAGTTATTGAAATTTTATTGAAATTTTTATGTGTATATGTATAATGGAAATAATTGAAATAGCAATGCAAGTTTTTGGTGTTATGGGTGATGTTTGTTTTAATTGTTTATAAGACTGTTGTTTGATTCTAGAATTAATGAAAAAGTATTTTTAAGTGTTTCGAATTGTTCGGAAAAAAAAACTTACTGTCTTCAGTTAATTCTCGTTTCGATAAGGACTGTTCCAAGAAGGGTGTTACACTTGATGGTACCTAGAAGACTTTCATGCGGATACGGGTTACGCTGGACATCAGGACACCTTTACGAATTAACTTGAAAATAAAGAAGCAGGGTAGCGATTGGGTGGTGATATCCTTTAAATATGAGAGACTACCCAGTTTTTGTTTTCTTTGTGGTGTTATTGGGCATCAAGAGAAATTTTATAGTAACAAGTTTGAAGTAGATATGAATTCCCATGTCCTGAAATATGGTGTTTTCCTTTGAGCTCCGTTGAGGAAAACAGTATCTTATTCCGATGAGCGGTGGTTCGGGTCAAATATGACAGTAATGAATTCGAAGATGGGTAATTTCGGTAATCACGAATCTGCAGCTGGCCGATCAAATAGTTTACATGATTAGCTGAAGATTAAGGTAGAACAGGAGTTTAAAGTCTTTAATCCTAACAGTTCCTTGATTTTAGCTAACCAACAAATTTGTGGGGATATGAATTCTAAATTAACCAGGAGTAACGTGCATGGCAAGGAAAATAACTCATCCATCAAGCTGATTACATGTGGCAAAGAGAAGATAGTTTACTACGAGACTCCACAACATGACTGTATATTGGAAGCATATAATAAACGGCGTCGTTCAGATGTTACTTCGTCAAAAAACTGGCCAAGTCCTTCTTCTTGTGATACTCAGGATCAAGGTTTTGGAGATTGCTTGATGTTAGAGGCAGGTCCTATTAATCAGGCCTGTCTATCGCCATGATCGCGTTAGCTTGGAACTGTTGTGATTTAGGTTGACCACAAACAGTTCTGGAGATAATTGAAATGGTCTCTTTTGTTTGTCCATCTCTTGTTTTTCTAATGGAATCTCGTATTAATCAAATGCAAATTGATAATATTTTTTGTCGCATTAATTTCAAAGGCAAGTTTTATGTTCATGGTGTTGGTTCGGGTGGGGGTTTGACTCTTATGTGGAGACATGATCTGACTGTTTCTCTTCGATCTTATTCTATGTCGCATATTGATGTGTTGATTTCTTTGGAGTCCCAACAAGAAGTGTGGTTCACAAATTTCTATGGTAATCCCTAAAGGAGTCAGAGGTACCTTTCTTGGTAGCTTTTGAGGTAGCTATCTTTGGATAATGCCTGGCCATGGGTGGTGATGGGTAATTTTAATGACTTATTATTTAGTTCTGAAAAGGTTGGTGGGAATCCTCATCCAGCTTCTAATATTAATGCTTTTAGAGATACTGTTCAGTTCTGTGGTCTTTCTGATATGGGTTATTGTGGATATCGTTTCACTTAGGATTGGTCTAGAGATAGTCGTAACTGGATTAGAGAAAGGTTGGACAAGGGCTTAGCTTCAAATTCTTGGTTTTCTGTGTTTCCAGATTCTTGGATTGAACATATGGAGATGATTAAATCTAATCATATGGCTTTATTGTTAAAAACTAGTTCCAGTTCTTTAATCCATATTTCTCGTTTCCATTTTGAGAATGCATGGCTTCAATAACAGAGCTGTAAAGATTTTATTTTCCAAAACTAGTTAGATTCAGCTTATTTTCCTGTAACTCAGCGACTTAAGAATGTTTCTTTAGTTCTAGGGTTATGGGGTCGTTTGTTCAGAAGGCGATTTAAGGATGAGATAGTTGCTTGTAAATGGGAACTTGATGATCTGAGACTGTAGTTCGATGTTATGTCTATCGCCAAATTTAAGCAAGCCAAGAAGAAGCTAGCTGGTCTATTTTTTCAGAAGAATCAGTATTGGCAGCAATGGACAAATGTGCAGTGGTTAAAAGAAGGGGACATGAATTCTAAATTTTCCCATTCTTATGATTCTATGAGGAAGAAGAAAAACATGATTCACCATTTATATAATCCAGAGGGCGTCAAAATGGATTGGAACTTGGGTCTCCAAAAGCATATTATGCAATATTACTTCTATTTTTCAAACTTCAGGATGCAGTAATTTGAATTTTCTAAACCATATTAAGACGTGGGTTTGAAAAGATCAAAATGAGGATCTTATTCAACCTTTTGAGGCTGTTGAAGTTAAGGAAGCTCTTTTTTCTATGCACCCGGACAAGGCACTAGGTCCGGATGGTTTTAACCCAAGTTTTTTTCAGTCTCAACGGGACCTCATTGGTTCAGATATAACTAATTTTACTCTGGATGTTCTTCAGACTGATGATATACCTCCCACTCTTGATGAAACCATTATTGTTCTTATTCCGAAAATTAGTAAGACAAAATTTATTTTTGATTTTCAACCTATTGCTCTTTGCAATGTGGTTTATAAAATTATGTCTAAGATGGTTGCAAACCGTCTTAAGCATATTCTGAAGGAGGTGATATCAGAAAACCCGAGTGCTTTCATACCTGGAAGATCTATTACTGATAATATCCTCCTTGCTTTTGAAGTTGGGCATTATTTAAATAGGCAGGTGAATGGGGCTTAGGGTTCTATTGCTTTGAAGCTGGATATGACGAAAGCTTATGACAAGTTGGAGTGGTCTTATTTAAAGGGTGTAATGGTATAGAATGAGTTTTCATCATAGATGGATAGAGATTGTGATGATGTGTGTTTCTTCGATGTCGTACCAAGTGTATTCCTTTGGAAATGCTTAGTTGATGTTCTGCCAATAAGAGGTAATCTTTTCAAACGGCATGCTGTAGAGATTAATGTGTATCCTTTTTGCTCCCTTTTAGTTGAGGAATCGATGCATCATGCATTGTTCTCTTGCTCGTTTGCTCAATCGATTTGGAGGGCCAGTTCTCTTGGATTATGTTTTGATGTTAATGGATCAATAGATGAAATCATTGGTTATTGGTTTTCTTCTTTACATAGGGATGAAGTTCACCAGACTGTGTTTTTGGTCTGGACAATTTGGTCTAGAAGAAATAAATATGTTTGGGAGCATCATATTACGATTATCGAAGCAGTGGTGAGAATGGCAAAGTCTACTCTAAATCAGTGGGAGGTGGTTCGGTAAAAGGACTTTGTCCTTAATTCTTCTTCTATAGGTGTTTTGCTTGACTTATGGTCCCCTCCCCCCTCTGGTGTAATCAAATGTAATATGGATACAGCTCTTTTTTGGATAGATAATAGAGTTGGGTGCGGGTGGATTTATAGAGATTCTAGTGGGAAGTTTGTGGTTGCTTTCCACAGGCCTTTAAGGTGTTCCCTTGACCCTCTTCTGGCAGAATTTATGACTGTTAAAAAAGGTCTTAAATGGTTTAAAAACGAGGGGTTCTCTAATGTTCAATTAGAAACAGATTATCTTGTGCTCCCTCATGCTTTGACTCATCCATCGTTGATAGCTTCTCTTTTTGGTTATATTATTCAAGATTGGTTTGTTGTAAGTCGTTTTTTTCAAAGTTATTCCTTTTCATTGGTTAGAAGAGCTGGTAACGATTTAGCTCATATTCTAGCTAAGACTTCTATTGTTTTCCAGAAAGTCAGATTTGTTTTTTCTCCTCCTTGTATTCAACAGTTGCTTTAATAAAATGGTCTATTTTTCTTTAAAAAAAAACTAAAATTCCATTATATTTACTTAAATAAGTTATTGTTGATGTTTAGAAAAATATTTTCTCTCTCTCATATTTGCATGTCTAATACAATTAAATGATGGAAGAGTTTCAACAGCTATATGACAGTCTTTATGAAGGTAGGATTGCCTAATATTTATATATCCTCTATTTCTTTTTTATTATTATTAGATTTATAAAGTAAATATTCTTTTTTTAATATATAAATACCGAAACAAATATATATTTAGACTAATTATCCATAGATAATCTTTAATCACGTATCTACGCTAGATTGGTAAATAAATAAATTTGATGATAAAAATGATCCTATTTCCAAAATAGTTTTTTGAGTAAATTATATACAAAATTAGTTACTATTATTTTCTTACCTAGTAATTTATTTAGCGTACGCGTCATGCTCATAATTAGACTATGTGTCCCAACTGTATGACACGTGGCGTATTTTGATTGGCAACCCTAGCCAACCTCCCTCTTTCTCTTTAATTTAGCCATAAATTTTCAACTGCCACATAAATAAGGGCATAGATGGTCACCCATGCCCTTGTTCTCCTAAATTACATTATCAATACTGCTTTTTTTTTTTTAAACAAATGTTTGGTGAAAATAGTAAAATAATTTTTAAAATTTTATTTGATATAATATCATTTTTAAAATTAAAAAATTGAAATAATTTAATTTTTAAAAAAAGTGATAAAATTTTTAAATAATACGTATTAAATTTTTAAATATCAATTATTATTTTCAAGATAAAATTTTCTCAATTTTAAAATGTTAAAAATAATATTATAACATGTAAAATTTTAGAGATTATATTACCGTTTATGCCAAAAATTAGCCATCTACTTGCACCTTTTGCCTTTTTTTTTTTTTTAAGATTCGGTGCTTAATATGGGTTCTCCATAGCTCATTTACTCCGCACAATGTCATTTTCGTAATTTGTCAAATTTCACAAGGGCAAATAAGAATCAGGACTACTATATTATGACCTTTCTTCAGCTCATAAACATCACAAACTCAAGTTTTTTATAACCAAAAACAAAGAAAAAAGCATGTCTTTAGTCGCAGAAGAGATCAAGAAGAAATCAGAGGTGTACCATGGAGATCAAATCTGCAAAGAAAAATCAATGCTTTTGCTAAAAGAAGTCGGGTTGCCGAATGGGTTATTGCCATTACACGACATTGAAGAAGTTGGGTATGAAAAAGATTCAGGCTTTGTGTGGCTAAAGCAGAAGAAAAGCATAACCCACAAATTTGAGAAGATTGGGAAGCTTGTAAGCTATGCATCAGAAGTGACAGCAGTAGTGGAGAAGAACAAGATCAAGAAGCTGACTGGGGTGAAGACTAAAGAGCTGTTGGTGTGGATTACACTTAGCGATATTTATGTTGATGATCCACCGACTGGGAAGATAACCTTTCAAACCCCTGCTGGGCTTTATAGATCTTTCCCTGTTTCTGCTTTCATGATTGAAGAAGAAACTAACAAGGATTCGACGGAAGAAAACAAGGATTCTGTCCAGGATGTTAATGCAGCTGTGGCTGTGAAGGATGTTTAGACTCTGTTCTTCAGTATTACTTGAAAATCTGCGTCTTCTGTCGCTCTATCCATTCTAATGTATTAGCTATTGTTGCTTGTTTACTCATTTTCCTTAATAAAATATGTTTAAATTTTCATAAAATAATTTATTTATTTATTATTATTTTATCACTAATGTCACTTGTAAAGCATTTCAAGTTTTTAATATGTTAAAATTCGAAGAGTCGGTTCCTACTCAATAGTCCATAATACGTTAATTGATGACTCTAAAAAGAGTGACCTCCTCCTAAGACTTGGAAAATCCTACAAAATTATGCAAAATATGCTATCGGTGGCGGTAGAAATTTAACGTAGGTATTGCTTTTCTTGTCAGTATGTAAATTTCCTTTGTTGGCACTGGAACAAGACAAAGGAGATGACCATAACTGAAACAAGAAAATATGGAGTATAACAGCAGCTTTTACTAGTTATTGTTGGATATTTGTACACGTTGAGCAAATTAGGTAAATCGCATTACAATTGAAGTTTAATCCACTCCAAGAATAGCAAAACGACTGCTGATGAAGAAGAGGAAGATCCATCTCTATCTATTTTTTTTTTCAAAACATAAGAAAGATAAGTTGCAGATAATTGAATGTATGATCTAATACATGTTCAAGACTTTAAAAAGCTAATACATGTTACAACTTAAAAGCAAGAAATTTTGAAACGAATACGAATACTAGCCTCTCTTTTTCTTGCTTCAGTGTAAAAGCATGTCTAAGAAGTTCAAGTCTACAAGAGATTGACATTCGCCTAGAAGGAGATTAGTCAAGTGAATAAGCCAAGGATGTGCAACTTGTCAGGTAATAAATCTGGGAAAATTTGGCTTTCCGTAACCACATAATAATGCAGCAGGCGCTTACGGTATATCTGTGGCAGCTCCTCCAGCAATCACCTTGGTACAGCCTGAGACAAAAAAGCGTATTAAGAACACGCGCTGTACAAGGCACAATTATTTAGTTTTGTACTCACAAGAAAATATTCAAGGGTTACAAGAACCTCCAGCTCCCATCTACCAACCATCAAGCAACCATTGACAAATCTATTATTCACAGATAGGACTCCTACATTAGTACCATGTTCGTGACCTAACCCACCAACTAACCACTAAGGCTAACATGAACCAAGGCCTTCTCATTAGTAGAGGTCCCAATCAAAATCAAGTCCTCTGGTTCAGTATCCAGTATCTACCATTTTCGTGAAGTAGCGCTACTTTCTACTCTCGCTCACATGCACACTCTCTCTTAACCAATGACCAGTAAACTAACTCTCGCTCACATGCAAACTCTCTCTCGCACTCTCTCTTAACCAATGACCAGTAAACTATCTTTTTTTTTCCCGTTTTCCTTTTATGTTATTTCATCTTAACTTTTCATCCAATGTCCCACCTCAAAACTAGCGTGATGTAGTGAACTCCCCAAAAACCCTAGAACTTTGATAAGATTTTGACTTCTTAAAAGTTCAAAGGAGTTCCTGTATTTACCATATTTAAGCAAAATCGCTTAATTACATAACTCAGAAAATTCTCTGCTAAATATTGGACAACACCAGATAACAATTATCATCCTCAATAATCATTCAAGTATCCATGTCATACCGATGAAGGCACCATCCATTTGCCAGCAATCCAATCCTGGTGTAGCCTTAACTGGGAGTGCCGAAACTTTATCTCTTCTTTATTTTCCCTGAAATGGACAAGGTACTTGGAGTCGGCAAAAACCTTCTTGATGACACCTACCCACCAAGCATCGTTGTATAAAGCGTCAACTTCATCTAGAACATCAAATCTGTCAATAAGTACTCTTTCTGGGGGAGAGGGTCTTATGTGCCCAATGTCAATCTCCTCTCTCAGGAAATCAGTATCATCTTCTGTCCGTAAGGTTTTGTACTCAACAAGGTACTTATCCTTTCCCGCTGCTTCAACAATTGTTGCTTCAAACCACGCACCTTCAAGACCTTCTTCATCGATGCTAACTTCAACTGGCATTCCTACAGTGAAGTCCTCCACTGCTTCAATAGGCTCCGATTCTTGTGGGATCAGCGATGGCTGCAAATTAAAAGAAAAAAAGAAAAACTAATGTGACAGAAAATTGGAAGTCAAGTGGGTAACACCATACTATATCTAGTGTGATTGTAATTAAAGAACATATTTATATTATCGATGATTAAATCCACAGAATCTAATTATAATACAACGATCACTTCAGTGCAGGTTTGAATCAAGTATATCATCACCATGGTAAAGCATTGAATGAGGAGTTAAATTCCCACTACAACAAAGCGATACATAATCATATAAGCCCAGAACCTCCCTTAAAATTACACTAACATAAATTTCTATATCCGCTTCGAATGAATGCAAATTTTTCGGCAGTCCAGGATGATCGTTGTCAGTGAACACAGTGTTGAGAAAAGTGTACACAGACGTGGTTCTGAAAAAGGTATTTGAAGCTATACATGGGCAACGGGAAGTCATCAAAAACCATGGAGCAAGTATAACACAAATTCTGTACATAAATCTTAATTCAAAGATCTTACTTTTCTTCCCTTTATTGTATAACATTAATGGAATAAAACGAAAAATACTTCTATTCCTTTTTCTTTGTCATTTTAACAAACAGAACTCACCACTTCGTCTTTCTTCTGCTTCTCCTTTTCGGTACCTTCCAGCGGCGGTTCCAATTCACCCACCTCCTCTTCCAATGGCGGTTTCCACTGACCATCAACCCACTCTCTGTGCAACCTCAAATCTTCCTCTCCAAACACAATCTGCTCTCTCGTTCCCCTGAAAAAGACCGCGAACTTCCCATCCTGACGATCACTCGTGATCGCCCCTTCCCACCACCCATCATTATGATAAGCATTCACCTTTTCCCCAAATTTGAACTGTCTCTTCTTCTCCCTTGGCGCCAAGGGTCTCAGCTGCGCCCAATTGACAATCTCCCTCAAAGGATTTTTGCCGGCTTCGTCGTTGAAGAGATTATCATACTTCACTAAGTAGTTATCAGGATTCTTGGAGGAAGCGCGCCGGATGACCTTGCCGGTATACCATGAGCCACGGAATCCGTCGTCGTCGGGGCTGATCTCGACGGGAGTCCCGGACTGAAAGTGGTGCTTTTGCGGGATTTTGAGCTTGGAGTCGTCGGAGTTGAAAGCCATGGGTAGGGTTAGGGTTTGAGGGTGGAGATTGAAAGGCAAAGCAGTGGTTAGAAGAATGGTGTAGAAAGAAGAGAGAGCAGAGAGAAAATCAATGCGTTGCAGACAGGAAGTAGAGAAGACGCAGTGTGCCAAATGGCAAAAACAAAATATATTTACAATTAAATTTCTTATTATTTATAATAAGATTATTCTTTTTTCAGTTTTATAATCCTTTAAAATTCATTAAAATCATGAAATTCACTAATACAAAATCAGATATTATTTCTATGTAATTTTTTTTAATAGAGGTCTAATTAGATATAGCTGAAATGTCCATTTTCTTGGTGAAATATATTTAATTGCATTCTAATCATGTCAGAATTTCTAGCTAAAAGCTAAAATAAGTTTTTTTTTTAATAATTATACATTTATATTTAACATAAATTTGGATTATTCTATTTAATTTTTTCAGAGAAATTATTTAATTAATAGTCATGATGATGTATAATTTAATAGTTAAAAAGTGAGATATACAATTCACATTTATAGATATTTCACTTGCACTTATCTAATTTTTTGAATGAAATTATTAAATATTTGAAAGAAAAAAAAATATATATATATATATATATTTTTTGTGAGGGTATTTGATGCTTCTAATTCGACCGTGGTATCCCATATAAGAGAATTTTTTTTGATTATCCATATAAGAGAATTATATAAATAAAATTAAGGATGTCCCAAATTCGACCCGACTTAAAAAATTCAAGTCAAAATTTGCATTCGATTATAATTATTAGTGTTAATTATTATGGAATTTTCGGATTCGAATCGGGTTAGATCAATGAACCCGAAATATGAAACTACAAGTAAAAAAGGGCCCAAATTCCTATCATCTCTGTTTCTCACTTCCCTCTCTTTCAGACTTTCACATTCAAATCCCTAGCCTAAAAAATCGCTCTTCTTCTCTCCTTTCCCCTGCGCCGTCTGCACCCGCAGTCGCCACCCCAGTTGTCGGCAACCTAAAAGGAAAAACATGTAAGTGAAAAAGAGAGATATTTAGGCTAGGAATTTGTATGGAAAAAAAATAAAAAATAAAAAAGAGATAGTTAGGAATCGAAACACAGAGATTAATATTGATTATTGATCCAAGTTGGTAGAAAAATCTGATAATCGAGATGGTTGAAAAATCTGGTAATCCAGAGATATCGTCATCTGCATAAACTTGGGAAAAAAGCAGTAAGCTTTTCTTATTATATTTTCAACTTTTCAAAATTTATTAGTTAAAACATTTATAAATTAAAATTAGCATATTGAAAGAAAAAAGAAAGAAACTGACAATTGTTTAAGCTAATTTTATTCATTTTTAAGTACCTGAAACAGTGCTTGCAAAAAAATGCAGAAGCGAAAAAACCCTTCGGCTAAGAGAACTGCGGGAACTGAGAAGTGTGCGTGGGCAGTCTTAGCCTTTGATCCTTTACAGAGAGAGATTCGATCATGGCATTGAGGCATATGGTCAGAATCACAACGCAAGTTTCCCATTCAACACCTGGGTTTTCGAGATTTTTCTCCAAATCCCCAAATTACGTCGGTAATATTTTCTCTATCTTTATAAGATTGAGTTCGATTTTTCGGTTCTTTCTGATCTCTGCGATAGGGAATGAGAATTAATTTATTGGTTTCTTAGATATGTTTAAGTTGGATACTTAGGCAACTTAGCTCACTTGGGATACGTATTCTACAAACATAGCTCTTGGGGGTTCTAATTTGTTTCTATTTCATTATAATTTTAGAATAGTAAGAACTGGGGATTGTAAATTATGGTTGGTTAGGTTTGATTTCCGAGAAGATGACTGTTTGGTATTACTCGTGAAAACAAAAAAAAGATACCTGAAAATCCTTGAGTAATTGTCGTTTTGATTTCCAAAGTTCGAAATTTTATTTTTTCATGTCTGGAAAAGTTTGCTTTGCTTTGATTTGGCTGAATCTGACCATTTGCTGTTTTCGGCCAATGAGAACTTTAAGGGCATATCTGAGAGGGTATTGCTGTTATTGCAGTGAAAGTTGGAATTCCAGAGTTTCTAAATGGAATAGGGAAAGGAGTTGAAACCCATGCAGCCAAGCTTGAAACTGCGATTGGCGACTTCCATAAACTTCTTGTTACGCGAACCTTAAAGCTCAAGAAGATAGGCATTCCTTGCCAACATGTACTTATTCTCACCTCTGTGTGGTTGACTTTCTGTGTTTGTTCCATGTTAGTTATATGACTTGTGATTTTTATGAAGTTCATTTCTTTTTCAATTCATCCAAGGTTCTATAATTTGAGATTGCACAGTAACTATCAGCTGCGAATCTCTGTATATCTTTTGCTTTCACGTAGCTGATGTTCTTATCTAGCTAGGACTTTGCATTCAAAATATTAGCTTTGCTGTTCTCATGTGACCTGAGTTATTCTTGGTGCTTGTCTAATGTGCACTACTTTCAAACTAGTCTCAGATTGTCTCTTTTTCCACCAGCTATTATATGAAAGGTGAAATCCTTTTTTTCCTTACTTTTCCGGCTAAAATTTGGGATTAAGATGGTGAATAATAAGATTGGGCTTATCTTTATTTTGCATTGTCACATTCCTCCTCCAGTATGGAAATATAGGATATGTAACTCTGAGAAACTTTCAGGAGCTCATTTGTGACATGCTTATTTTAGTCAAATTTGAGATCAAGATATTACGCTCAACACTTAGTTCCTTAAGAAGCTAAGACAAGGTTTCTTTGTCCCTACCTTTAGCTGAATTTTTTTTTTCTTTTGCAGTAGGTCAAAGACCTTGCAAAATATCTTTGCAGCTGTATTACAGTAACCTCTAGTCCCATATTATATGCACCTATAGATTTGTACCTCAATAAAATTGTGTAGTTTTATGGCATGCTGCTTTTATTTTCAGTCAAAATAGCAATATCCTTTGTAAGGGACAAGCAGTGGAGCAAGGCTTTATCATCTATTTTATAAACCTTAAAATCTGCTGTTTTGGGGTCCTATCTTTGTTTAATGAACTACCTTAGCATGAAACTCTCAAATTTGGAAGGAAAATTGTTGATTTGTGTTATCCTAGGAAAATAAATTAGGTTGAAGTCCTTAAATGATTAGCTCAAATTGTGATTTTACCATTTGTACTCACTGCAATTGATCTTTGGATAATATTGCTTAAGAGCTAAAGTTAAAGACTAGTGATGAGAATGTTGCAATAATTGTTTCACTTGTTAGTGATGTTGTTCCAGCTAGACAATCCTTTGAAATGGAGGATATAACACTTAATATTGCTTAGGTAGCACTGTTGGATATGAAGAAAAAATTGTTTTGAGTGTGATTTTGGAACTCTTATTTCTGAAGATATAAGTTCAAAGGCACATCCTGCATTTTGGTCAAGTCTTAAATTATGCAATTTTAATTAAGAACTCAAATAAATTCATTATTTCAAATCCACACTATCCAAATGGACTGTAAAATTAGAAATTCAGAACTCTGTTAAATTCGATGCTAACATGAACTGTTCTTGAAAACACTTACGTTTTGGCGAATGGTAGTGAATAGTGTCAAAATGCTCTCACCATGGGAGCCATTGCCCCTTTTGTTGAGTTCTTGTACATTTGTTTTAATGGGAATATGAACTTTCAACAGATGTACTGAATATTACTGATTCAAGCATCGGATTTTCATTTTGCAGAGGAAGCTAATATTGAGCTACGCCCATAAGTATAGGGTGGGGCTTTGGAGGCCAAGAGCAGACTTTAAGAAAGTGAAATGAGTTTTGAATGTGCTAATACTTGGAGGATTAGGAGATGTTTGTTTGCTGCAAAACATTGCTAATCGTGTTGTGCTTTTAGCGAGCTTGCGCCCATGCAGTGTAGTAGTTAATAAATTCTGCAAATTTCTTGGACATAATTGGATTTTGCTTTTTTAACATACGAAATGTTGAATTTGGTGATCAAACACCTGCTTGTGCAACGTTGAAACTGTATTATCCAAAATTATGTCCAAAATTAGATTAATAAGCATATGAATGACGTTTACTCGATCAAAATAAAAAAAATAATAAAAAATAAAAAAATCTTGACAATCACCATTATATTCATGACAAGTATCTGAAATTAGTGAAATACAATTTGTTAAACACATTGATAGGAATATTCCAAGGAAAGTCTCCACTATAACCCTGCTGCTAAATGATTACTTTGCACCAGTTAGAAGTGTCACAATCTTGCTCTAGAAACAAACTTACGTTAATTGAAAATCACGGAATCTCAAAATAAGCACCAAAACTTGTTCTATCTAGGAATGGGAACCAGAATTTGAAAATTCAACTCAAGCCATTCAAAATTATCATCAGTTTATGCACCAGAGATCTACAAATGCTTTCTTGAGCTCCATCTGAACTGAACTCAAAAAACCCTGCTATGAATGTTTGTTATCGATAAATTACTAACCTCTTCAGCATTTATCATTAAAAGGTAGGCACAAACATCAGTCATTATTATCAGATACATGGAACTTAGATGTAACTAGATGATTTTAAGCCAGCAAAGGGTCTTTCACTCTCTTGTGAAGAATTGTTTGAAATAAATGAAGAAGATGACCTTTTTTTCGTTTTTTTCCTTTCTTACTGAAGCAGATGCCCACTTAAAATAGCAACTTTCTGACCTAAATGAAGTCCATGCGTTCATGTATTGACTTGTATAATAATAAAATGTAATGTGAGAAAACTAACTCTTAGCTACAAATATGACAGTTAGGCTTTACTGCCATTTTAATGGACAAACTCTCAGAAAGTTTGCTGTGTGATTCCAACGTTCTCTGAAAACAGATCAAGATTTGGTAAGTCTTTTGTAAAGCAAAGATGCAATATTTCTTCACGTTGGGTCCGAAGACAAGCTAATTTAATTGCTCATAGACTCGCAAGAGCATCGCCATCCCCATGTAGCTGATTCGTTGCTTTCTTAGTACAATTTCGGACCCTTTATTCAAAAATTAAAGGAAAAAAAAATTAATCTACAAATATGACATATTCAAGAAACCAAATATGATCATGCGAACCATGCAATTCTCAAACTCGATGTTAAAATGGAGGAGCAAGAGTACCTATTGCCACCCAGAGAATGACACCTAAAGCCAATTATGCCCGAGAACCCAACATACCTGAAAATTGAAAATTAACATAAACAAACACTTCAATTTATGTCGAATCATCGAACCAGAAATGCAATTAAGCAGCCAAAAACCAAAAAAAATTAATCTTTACCTTGAAAAAATATAACCCAGAAGAAGACAACAGTAATGATCATGGGAATAATGTTGCTGCACAAAGATGATCCCTTCTCTGCTCTTTTTTTCTTCAATGTCTTCATGTGTTGCTTTCTTTCACGCTTTAATCTTGCAAGCTCACTCATTTCTCTGAGAAATTTCAAATCTGCCATGTCCAACGATGGAGCTTTTGGAGGTCTTGGTGGTTTAGAAATCCTCTTTTTTCTTCTTTCTTTTCGATTTTCTGCTCTTTCTGATCCCTCTCCTACGGATATCTCCGCCTCCTCTACACAACCAGATTCATCATATATTGAATTTAACTCATAGGAGATGCCCGCCATTCCAATCGAACTGAGAGATCCACTCCTCCCAAGGCAATCAAGCTTTTTCTTGGCTTTTTCAGCTCTTGAACCCGCTTCTTTGACCTTATATTCTTCATTCCAATTCCCAATTTCCAAATCGATTATGCTCTTACTTCTCCTCATTTCTACAGTAATGCGCATACTCAATCTCCCATTCTTCGCGTTTCAAATCCTCTGAGATGAACAGTTACAACTAGGGCATAATAAAACATAAATTAGATGAAATAATCACAGTAATCAACAGTTCAGATGCCCAATTAACACATGAATTAAGCCATTGGTTTCTCCTTCCAGATCATAAAACGATGAACTATGCATTCATTTCATCCTCGGCTATTGAAAATGAAGCAATAAACCAAAACTGCATTTTACAACAAAATATCTGAATGCAACGAAAAGATAATCCTTCCAACAAATTTAGATATTTGCAGGGAAACCACATTCTCCTTTTGGTTTCCGAGAAAATGCACTAAGCAGAGAACAAATGCGTTAAAGCTAATCGCACCGTCAAACTAAGAATTCTATTTTTCAAGAAGATGAAGGCATGAAAATCACGGTTCAAAAATTTTCCATAATTATTTTCTCAGGCACCAAACAGTAACATGAGCGAAATCACGCAAACCAAATGATAATAATTGGTCAAACATGCCGCTTATTTGTGGGTTAAATATCAAATTTGCACCTAAACTATTAAAATAGCTCAAACATACCCTTTTGGCCATTTTATTTTGTTTTTTTGTCCTAAAATGTAAAAATAAACATAATATATTTAAGGGTTAAAAGTTAATTTTTATTTTTTAAAAAATATGCAAATTCTATCATAAATAAACAAATATTCACATTATCGGTTAAAATATTTTAAAAATCAATATTTGTTTTTAAAATAATTCATATTTATTTTTTAAAGTATTGAATAAAAGATAAATTTATATAATTTTCAATATTTTAAAAAAACTTTAAATAAAAGGTATTTTTTAAATAAAAAATTATTTGCAAATAACTTTGGTTGATATTCCTATATTTAATACTTATTCGTACGTAAATTTAATTATTATTCCTATATTTAGTACTTCTTGCTTTCTCTTATGCTAGTGCATGTCTTCACGGATTACGTTAAAGGAAAAATAAAAAGATAAAAAGAAAAAACAAGTAGACCTTAAAAATTAAAATGATTTTGCAGATGACATAACTGAACAATTGCAAATTTAAATTTTAATCATTAATATTCTCATAAAAATTTAGACATATAGGCCACGTTTGATTTACTGTATTGTATTAAGCTGTATAGTATTAACGTGTACAGTATTAGATTGTATTAGATTATACAACGTTTGGTATAATTTTGTATTAATCTGTACTATTTTATATTATATTTAATATATAATATCGTACTGTATTATTTTATTAAAAAATAAAAAATTATGTAATGTAACAATTTAGACAAAAGTATTAATTATAAATTATAATTTTTCGTATAATAATAAAGTTTTTTTTTTGTAAAAAGGCATAAATTTCTTAAAATACAAATGTATATTAGTAGATAAATTAACATTAAACAAATAATATTAATTATATAGTTGGGACAACCCGTTTAACATTTTCTTGCAACGCTAAAGGGGATTTCATTAGTTGGACCTTGGCAAGTGGTATATAAAATCCATCCATAGACAGGGTTTTTGTGGCTGCAGCATCAATATGCTTTGAACCATTGAAGCTAAATGCAGAATTGAAGCTACCAATGGGAAAGTTTCCAGTTATATTGGCCCTTTTGTTAAAGTATTCCACCATCTGCAGTGATCCATCATAAAAAGGTAATTAGAATTGACATTCCTGTTTAACAGCATCAAATGTGAAAATATCAGTACTATGCAATCAATGAAACCCACGGCACCAAGCAAATCAGAAATTAATCTCATATCACTCCAAACTCCATTAATAAGCAAAATGATAGCAACAAAGATAGCCTAGCTTTGGCAAAACTACGCCTGGGTTGCCAGAATTAGAAATGAAGTTTGTACAAGGCTCGAGTTCAACTATTCCAATTTAAGCACTCAAAAAACCTTAACTGAGCTCAATTATCTAGTAACATATATGTGTCTATCCTGACATTTCAAAAGTGTAAACCTCAAACTTTATGCAAGGTACCCTCACAGTGAAACCCAATTCTGCAATCTCCAAACCCATTTAGCTGTCTAGAATCAGTTAAAACACAAACTCATCCACCAAATCCCCACAACACACTTCATGAACTGACTATTAAACTAAACTACCACAAGAAAAAAATACACAACCAAAGAGCCCACTAAATCACAACATATAGCATAATTAACATATCATACCTCATGAAAACTGAAGACACCAGAACTCTGGCGACCCTGAGATTCCAGAGACTTGTTAATATCCCTGGAAACATTAGGCAATTCTACATCATCGTACAAGTAGAGATTCCTAGTATGTTCTTCATCAATCTGGACCACTCTAGACCCAGCAATTCCTTTACAATACAGCAACCTTGTATCGAAGTTAAAATCAAACCCTCTTCCTAGTGCCTGAACCGAGTTCATCGCCGTATGCATGGCCGCCGCATTCGCAGCTGCATACCCAATTGCATTCTCCCCCATTTCTCATCACCAAAAAAATCCAATCTTTCAAATTCCTTCAAATTTCCCTAAAAATCCAATCCGAAGTTTCGATTTTTCAGTTCCATCATTCAGTAGAAGAAAGGAATTTGGTGATCTTAAGATCAAAACCCATATCCCAAAACCATATCTTAGACCCTGTAAAGAAAAGTTAAGTAAGAAAGAAAGTCTTCGAAGAAGATGCTGGATCGACAATCGATGACTAAAACTTCATAATACTTACTAAATAAAATTATACAGTGTATCTTCTCTAGATCTTGAATCCAATGAAAGAATTTATCTTTACCTTTCTCAATCTCTGTTCCTCTTTCTACTGTTCTTCCTTCTCTTTATTTTGCTGTTATGGGTAAAAATTGTTTGTTTTTGTCTGTGCGTCACTTTGGTACTTTTTTCCCTTCTACTTTAGCCATTGACTTACAGTCTGTTTTCTAATTATTTACGCTGGTTGGCGACGAGAACGACGATCGGTGGTCTGGCGATTTCGATAGCGATAGCGACGCCGTTTATTGTTAAGGAAGGTGTTTAAATTTGTACAGTATTTAGGTATTAAATAAACCCGTACTAAATAATCCAGTAAACATGAACTATTTTTTAAAAAAATTGGCCAAATAATCTGCTTTTATACAAAAGGTTATTTTATACAGTTCCATATATTATACGAAAAAACAACCGCAGCCATACGATATAATACCGCATTAAAAAGTTAACTAAAATCTTCAACTGTTATTGGTGTGGGCCCCCTTCCCAGGGAAGGTAACCCTCCAAAAATAGGCGTATGCCGCTATCAGCAGCGAGCACACGGTATTCTTTAGTAAAAGGCGAAAGAATAGTTCGCTCTGTGCTCACCGCGCGGCTGCGTGCCTTGGATGCTTATTTTCTTACTTTTTTATAAGGCGATGGCTCATTCCTTGTTCTCTTCTTTCCGATGTGGGATATTGTGTAATACAGTGCAAAACTTGTGTTGTGCCACTAACATTTCTTGCTAATAAAATGTCATCTTATTACTTTTGTTTAATCTGTATTGGTTCATTGTAATGTGATTTGGTCGTAAAATTTCCCTACCAAAAGCTTTAAAATGGCCACTAATTTTTTTTGAAATCATTTAAAATGGCCACTAATTGAATACATGAACTCGTCAGAATTTCAACTGAAAATAATATCGAGCACGTAAAACATCTGCAAAAAAACATTAAAGAGCTTGCATTGAAACAGAAGAAGCAATGAAAAAATTAGTATCATTGAGCGATTGCACGTTAAGGTGCTTGACGATGAAAATTAAAATTATGGAGCGATGAATGTCAAAAAAAAAAAAAAAGTAATACTAGGCTCTTAAGATTGCCACCATAAGATCGTTTGCTAGAGCAAGAATTTGCCAGTATTGGTAGGCTGGTTGTTTGAATAGCATGTGAAAAATGATAGAACGAAGGGGTTGTAGTTTTTCCAAGCTTTGATGGGTAAATACTAAAACTGCAATAATATTTAGCTTTTTGCTAGGCCTTCAAGGATTTAAAGCACGTAGCCTACATGGCCCAATTACAGCGAGCACACTGTTGGGCCAGTTTGCACATAGCCTAAAACCGCTTAAAAATCAAATCCAACCGAATTTGCTTGGCTAATCGGTTTGTTTTATGATTTTTATTGAATTTTGGTTTTTCAATTCAGTTAATAATTAAAAATTCAATAAATTAATTTTTTTATTTAATAAAAAATCGAAATTGCTCAAAAGGACGTTATTTTACTTAATAAAGTTTTTAAAATTATTAATTAGTTCGATTTTCAGTCGGTCAAATAAAGAAAATTTTGATTCGGTTTTAATTTATGATTTTTATATATGTCCCTTTAATTGGATGGTTTAAATATATGGATATCACATGCGCACTCCTATTATATGTCATCCCATAAAATTAACTAAATTATAACAAATAAAATTAAGAAAAAACCAAAAGACTAGACGATGAGGGTCGCTTGTGGAGGCTAGGGATAATCATGGGTCAGGAGTGACCCGATCCAAACAGGATGAAAAATTTTTGAATTTTTTCCCTTAAGGATATGGATGGAAATAAAAAAAAATCGACTTTAATTTTGGGGTAGGATCGGGGAATGGGGCATCCATCCCGCGGAGATCCCTGCCCCGGTATTTTATATATATATATATATATATTGTACTTATTAAATATTATATTTTATTATAATTAATGATAAAATGTTGTATTTTTAAATAAAAAATTATTTTTCAAGGGAGATGGGGATCCTCGTGGGACGGAAATAAAGGAAAAATTTTATCCGTTATTCAATCAAGAACGGAAATTCCCCGCCCCTAATGGAAAAGTAGGTGGAGATGCATTTTCTGATCCTGTCGCGTCGCGTGATCAATCCCAGCGGAGGCTGCAAGCCAAGGGAGGCACCAAACAAAGACACGTGATGCTATTCGGTGGTGCCACAAATTTCATCCGCCTAGGATGCCAAACGACAAAACTCCCATATAGAATAAAAACAAAATCTCTTAAACAACAAACACAACATTGATTTTATTTAATCATAAATCTCTCATTTAAATTTCTAAAAATTAAACCATTTTTAAATATTTAGAATTAAACTATTTGTTTTTTAAGCTTGCTCGGTGGGCAAATTTATAGTATTAACCATGTTGCTCTCGATGAGCAAATTCAATTTAATCGACTCATCCAATTTTAAATATTAATTCATTTAAATCTATTAAATTTGAATTGAATTATAATCAACATATTTTTATCTTTTTAAATTGAATCACGGGTTGATTCATTGAACCTGAAAAATCTATTAAAATGATAAACGAATCGATCAATCATATATTTAATCTGCATGCGGTTCGATTCATTTTAATTCGCTTTAATTATTAAAAAAAAAAGAATAATTAAAAACAGAAAAAGAAAGGTTGGTGGCTGAGAAACAGCCAAAACATGTTTGAGAAATTTGTCGTGTAGTGAGAAGGGGTCCACCTGGCCTACACCATACTCCAAACCCACAATGTGGGCAGAGGTTGTAAGGGAGGGGCTTGGTGGTGGTTGTTCACTTGTTCCCCGCTGCCAGCTCACTTTTGATTCTTTTCTTTTGTCCTTTTCCCTCTCTTTATCCATTTCTTTTTCTTTTTTTCTTTAACCAATAAATGTTTTTCTCTAATTAAAATTCCAAACTTGCTGACAATTCATTCTTGAAATTTAACTTTTTAACGTATGGGCACATGCAATGTATGGAGGTCATAAAAATTATAGATTAAAAAGTAAATAGGAATTTTTAATTAAAATAACATAAATAGTTAAGTAAACAATTTTTAAAAGAATTAAGAAAATTAAAAATTGAATTAATCCTACTAAAAGTCTCCTTATGTAGTTTCTAATTTCTATATATCATCAAAAAACATTGAAATGGAATAATTGTAGTTGGTTATTCTTTTATTTAGAGATCTTGAATTTAAATTCTAAATATGAAATATTTTTAAATATTCAATAATGAGTTTTTTTTATGAATAGGCTAAATATCATATGAATTATTAACAAAAATGATAGTAACACAAAAAATATGAAAATTTTCATGTAACTATAAAAATAATAATTCAGTATACATACGCATATAATATGTATGTATCTAAATTATCATATTATACAAATTTATTTAATTTAATGATTTAAATATATCGAAATTTTAATTTCTAAAAAATATATATAAAAAAACACCATTTGATTTGGTGATGTAGATGCCATGTGGCTCCAAAGCAGTTGCCACTTGATCACAAAGGTACACCTGACGTGTCATGCACATGTCATCTACATATCTCTCTATATTTATATATATGAAAAAACTAAATAAAAGTTAAAAAAGGAAACCTTATAAGTCAAATCTTGCTAAATGTTTGATAGAAATGGATATTAACAAAATTTAATATTCCCTTTCAAATAATACTAATTAAGAATTAATATCTTTTTTAATTAATAGCTTGTATAGTGCCATAAAAATAGTTCAGATTTTTTTAATTTCACAGATAAAATAAAAAATAGTTAGAATTGATTATATAATACTGATAAACGACAAAGATTCACACAACACAATCGATTATATAATACTGGTAATCCCTTTGGTTTTCTTCATTATAAAGTAATTGAGGATATAAAATGCGAGTATATATAGTTATGTATCCTTAATATATTGGTGAGTGGGATTATATACGACAAGGAATGATGGTTAAGCAAATATTAAAATGGAAGAAAAGAAAGTAAAATGTTTACAGCCGTGGATTAATGTTAAAAAGGATAATATATAAATTTTCCCTAAATTATTATTTTTTATCATATTTTTTCTCTAAATTAATTGCATATTAGATTATCCTATAAATTTATTGAAAATATCATATTAGCTACTCGAACTTATTTAAAATGTAAAAAAACAACTTTGTACTGTCGAAAGCATTAAATTATTCATCCTAAAACTTGTTAAAAATATCAAATTATCATCTTATTACTGTTTGACGCGTGTTTTCAAACGTTTTTTGTGAATTGGCAAGTATTGCTATAGAAGGATATTATGATATTTTCAAAAAGTTTAGAAAGACAATATAAAATGTAATTAGTTCAAAAAAAATCTAATTAATGGTAATAGTTTTAAAAAAATTAATGTCAGATAGTTTAGAGGAGAATTTATGCATTAAGCCATGTTAAAAAAAAGAAAGGTGTAGAAGGGATAATAATGGTTAGTTAAATGGAGGCACATGGCTGCATGTGATATTTTTGGGCATGCATATAATAGTTGAATGAATGATTCGCACATGAATAATAATGTTTGAATTGTTAGACAAAAGCAGCCTAATAAAATGGCACATATACATGTGGTCCATGTATAAAATTCAACTACGATGATGACAAGTTTGGCTCCGAGCAACCCTTTCGATAGGGATGCCGATTGGATTTTCATCATAGCACACGTGTTAGCCATTAATATGAGAAAATCAAATGTGAAAATGGCTATATGTACATTGGTGGGCTTTCTTCTTTAAAGCTCTGTTTAGTTTAGACAATAATGTTTCGGTTCTTTAGACCAACTCTACTTATAACTCATCCCATATTACTTATCAACCCTTTCATTTTTGAAATAACAACTTCTGTTTTTTTTTATGACAATTTCAAATTATAAAATTAAAATTATACTATACAAGAACACTAATATTTAGAAATAATTTATAATTGGGTTAGAATATTTATAATAAAATTGGGATTAAAAAGTAAAAATAATTAGAGAGAATGAAGGAAAAGAGTACAGAATCACATGGAATGGCAGTTGAAAGTGTAGGGACATGAAGGCACATGACATGAGGGTTGTGTTGCTCACTACCGAAGAGACTCGACTAGACCCTTTTTGTACTATTCACCATTACTTTCTCTGTCTTGTGGGGCTTTTCTTTTTTTATCATTTCTTCCCCACTATTTCCTCATTATTCACTAAAATATCCAAACCCACAAAATAAATTATATAATTCCCCTTTTCCCTTTCTCATATTCATCTTTATCCTTGAATTTGGAATTCCAAATTGTTTTCTAATTTTTCATTTATTGTCTACACCTTTTGTTTCGGCGATAATTTGTTTTGCCAAAGATTATCAGACTTGCAATATTTGGAAATGTTTCCACCATTCCAACACCAAATTACAATACTTTGCATCTTTTATTGAACTATTGCATACTATAAAAATAAAAATAAGCTATTAAATAGCTAAAAACTCATTTTTGAAAATGATTTTAAAAGTTATACCTTATTTTAGCTTACCAAGAGTTTGCTGACCATCAAGTGGACAATTTGGCTGCTTTCAGAGGTTAAAAAAGAAGAAGAAGAAGAAAGATTGTTAGCATAAAATTATCAATAAAAAGAACCGTCTGATTTTTTTCTAATTATGAATGACTTTTATTGAGCCTTAAATTGCAGATGTTCTTACGAAATAAATGTTCAATATTTTTGTCAGTCCAATTCATATACTAATAAATAATATAATAAAAACTTCAAGTTCCGTGATAAATAATACAATTTCAATCATAATATTATGTTTGTCAGTTGAATTATGGTTGTTTTTCTCCTTCCCTTTTCTCCGTTATTTTTTATCAATGACTTTTATTATTCTTATTAAAATTAAAAAATAATAAATATATTTAAATTTAATATTAAATTATATGATTAAAATTAAATTATTAAATATGATTATAATTAATTTTATTAAAAAAAATAAATTAATTATATTAAAAATCTAAAAATAAAAAATAAATAAATTTAAAATTTTTAAAAATAACAGATAAAAAATAATGAAGGAAGTATTTCACAATGCAAAACTAATTACAAATTATTCACTTTGTTCTCTTTTAAGTATTCTTTAAAAAAATTCAAAATTTATTTATTCGTTATTTTTAAATTTTTAATATAATTTAATATTTTTAATAAAATTAAAATTAATTAAATTTAATAATTTAATTTATTACGAAATTTAATATTAAAATTAAATTTATTTATTATTTTTATAATTTTAATAAAAATAATAAAAATGATATATAAGATATAAAAAAAAAACGAAATAGGTAATTTTTTGATGCCTAAATAAAAAACAGCTCAAGGTGAAAAAGAGCAAGAGCTAGAAAGATCAAAATGACGTATACAAGGTAAAAGTCACGTATACAATGAAAGTACATGAATTAATAATCAAGAAAAAAACAAATAAGGAAAATAAAATTGAAAAAAAAAAAACAAAATAAAAAATTGTAATAACACCTGGCAAAACTAACAAGTTGGAACTGGCTATTCACTCAGCTGCACGGGGTTCACCGGCGGCGAGAAGCTCGGTGAGAACTGTCATCGCTTTGACCTGCATCTCCAAAGCCGCAACATAATCGCTCGCTTCCTGTAACAGACTATTAAAAGAAGCCTTCCGGCAACCGGGAACCAACCGGCTCAAAACACGCAACCTCTTTTCCACAGCCGGTAACTTCTTGTCCTTCCTCGCCATCTCCTTCATTCTCAACCTTCTTTCGCCGGTCAACTTCGCTCTCTTTACCTTTTTAACCCTCAACCTGAGCCTTCCCGCCAGAATAGCTCGGCTCCACCGAGTCGTACCTTTCCCAGCCACTGCAAGTACTCTATTTGCTGTTTCTCTAATTTCTCTCCCTTTCGCTGCTGGAGAGACGGTCCGGCGAGATCGCCGGAGAGCTTCAAGAAGCTTAGAGGAATAGATCTGCTGCACCCCCGGGGTTCTCCACCTCGTTTTCCCATTGATTTGATTGGCGGTAGTGCTGTTTAGGCTACGATTCTCCTCTCCGTGCGTGAGTTTTCTCCGTTTCTTTCTGTGTTTGAACTCTTGCGACGTATCTGAATTAGATTCCAAACTCGATGAGATCAACGACGCCATAAGATAAATTCGCGCTTCTCTTGAATATACCTTGACGCCTTTTCGCTGAAATAGTAAAGATAAATTGATACTTGCACAGAAGAGAATAAAGCTATAAAAACTAAATTCCTGAATCTTTCTTTTAAGTCTCCGATATTAAAAGAAAATATAGAGCAATACCTTTGAAGGAAAGTAGAAGAAAGTGGCTATGGAGGACGTAACTAACTGAAAACAAAGGGAAATAAGCGGTAGGGCGGCAGTAGCGGTGGTTATTGGGCTGGGGTTTGTGGGGGGGAGAGGAGGAAGAGAGAGAGAGAGAGAGAGAGAGAGAGAGTGTGAGAAAAATGAGAGTAAAAAGAGCGAGCGGGGCAGACTTTAAAAGCAATTCACGGGAAACCCACGCGGCCTTCCCTTAATCACATTTCATTAGTTGTCTTTCGTGCTATCAAGTTCTTTTTATTTATTAATAAAAAGTTTAAAGAGATTAATTTTATATACTTTAAAATTGTAATAAATGAAAATTTTAATATATAGTTTCAAAAAAAATTAATTTTTCAAAAAATATATAATTATGAAAAATTTTAATTAAATAATATATAAAGAATTATTATATACTTCCTCCGTCACATTTTAAAAGGTATTTTTTTTCTATTTTAGTTTGTCTCATCCCAAATACTCTTTTTGAAATTTAAGAGATAAGTTTATATATATATCCCTATTTATTATATAATTTATTAAATATTTTTCTTTTTTATCATCCTCTATTTTTAACTAAAATTAAATGAAATTTTTAAAAATATAAAAAGATATTTTTATCAATAACTATAATTTTTTATAAAATTAAAATATTTTAATCATTTATTTAATTTTCGTAAAAAATAAAAAATTACTTTTTAAAATAGAACGGAATGAATATTTTTTAAAAATAAAAACATGATTTAGACTCAAAATTTAACTTAATGATCGATAACCTATATGTTCAATTAATACGTGTTCCCTAATCTGAGCTACTTGGCAATTACTACATTAATTACATCATATGTTACATAACTATGCTCGACCAGTTGCGTTCGTTGCTAGATATTTAAGAATTTTATATATAGATGTTTAATTCTTTTAGTATAGTTTTTATAATTTACCTTTTATTTAGGATCTCACTTTATACTTTTTAACTAAAATTTCGTCGAAAATTGTAATTTAGGAGATCGGCAGCCATCCTACTTGTTGAAGAACAACCTGACTTACCGAACTGTAATTAATAATTATGCTTTAGAGTTAATTTGTATATCATTAGACATTAGTAGAGTTATTTTTTTATATACCCTGTGAAAATTGCTTTGAACGTCAGGTTATTAATTAATGTAAAATTAAAGATATGTTGATGAATAAAATATTTTATTTCTTTCTCAAAAAAAAAAAAATCTTTGACTCTACGATTAAAATCATATCAACAAAAGTGTAGGGTTTGGTTTCAGTTGAGGTAATGAAATTGAAAATTTTAGTAATGATATTATTTAAGCAAATATTTAGTTATGAAAATAACAGTTAAACAAAGCATAGAATAATTGCTTTGCTTGTATCCATTCATTAATTAAGAAGTAAACATAACTTTAATTACTGCTATTGCAAAAATCAAAATCCCTAACCAGGCTCTTAATTGAACAGTAAAAATAATTGATGAAGGTAATTTAGGATTTAAGGGCATAGTTCAAATCAATTTTAAAAAGAAAGAAAAAAAATAACTCATAAATTATATATTTTAGCCTCTTACTATATATTAATTATATATTGTTATGTCATTTTGTGTTGTTGCTGAAAGTCTTCCATGCACATGTGATCTTCCATTTTGTTATGCAAAATGCAAGAGTCAACAACAACAAAGAGTTTCGATTAGAATCAAAATTGGAGACGTCAAGTGCATTTATACCACTATAAAATTTTTATTTTTTTATAATCATCGGTATCTAAAATTTATTGATTTGATTAATTTAAATTCACATAAAATAAACTCACAACATTCATATTTGAATTCGAAAATTTTAATTTAAAAGAGAAAAATTTTCCTGCATTATATAATTTTATAATTTTCCATGTATTCAAATAATGAAAGACAATATACATATTATTATAAAATAATAAAGAAACCTATAATGACTTTGAAATTAGACAGTCATTGCATAACCCATGATATTGCTTGAATAATACATGTTGTTTTAGTGAACAAATCGGCAATAATGCTTGTCTTCAAGCATGAATGTGCAAAAAGGTGATTATGAATATACAGAACAAATAATAGTTTGTTTAATATAGTAAATTTTTATTTAATAAGTAATTAATATCAAAATTATTTTGACAAATATATAGTATATGATAAAAGGAAATATTTGAAATGGCGTGCAGTTTCAATCAACTTAACTTGCCTACAAAGACAAATAATAAATTAGTATAAATCTATGGATAATTAGGTCAACCATAATGGATAAACCTTGCATTAATGTCTACATAATCTAACATGGGCATTTATGAATATGTTTGGTGCTCTTATTGTTTTACTTTTTACGTCAACCTTGGCAGGTGAAAAATAAATAAATAAATTATATATATATATATATATATATATATATATATATATATATATATATATATATATATATATATATATATATATATATAATGTTAAATGTGCTGACTTGAAAATTAAATTTCCTGCTCTTTTTATTTTTCTTTTGAATTGAAGGGCTACCCAATTAATTGTTTAATTCAATTCAATATCCATTAATTGTTTAGCTTCTTACCAAACACGTGCAATTGCAAGGCAAGGAAATGCCAATAAATCGTTAAATTCGACTTATTTTGTATGGTTTAAATTAAAACACATGTAAGTCAAAGTTTATCCAACTTAATATATTAATTTTACGCCGCAAAATTAATTTCATATCAATTGTTTGCTATATCTATCGTTTCTAATTGGATTTTTATTCAGGTATATATATTGTACTCCTACGTGACTAATATATCAAACAAATAGTATTTATGTGTTATCAGAATATATTCTATAATTACACTAATATTGATAACTAAATTGGTTCACCAAACTTCCATAAGTTTATATGTTCCCTTGAATTTTTATTCGACCGTTATTTATTTGAGAATATTCTATAATTACACTAATATTGATAACTATATTGTTTCACCAAACTTTTCATACGTTTATATGTTCGTTCGAACTTTTATTCGATCGTTATTTTATTTGGGTATTTTCACTAATCAATTCATAATCGTTATAAGTCGTTATTTAGTATTAATGATTTATCTCATTAATGCAGTATGATCAAGCATTATAATGCAACTCAATTCATCAAACAAGCTCTCTAAACTTTCAAATCAATAATTTTTTCTTTTTTTTTATCTCTCAAAAATATATTCTAACTTGATCATATATTTCTTTTTTTTACTAAAAATTTTTTCCTTTATTCTTTTTTTTTTTTCAAATAAAAATTGGAGTGATTGATGTATTGTAAAAGACCTTCAACCTTATTAGTGTACGATGTATTAGAGATGTCGAGTAAATTATATAAAATATTATTCGATAAAGAAAAAATGATAATAAATTATTTGGAAAAAATAAAGATACATTCGATGGATTATATACGTATCATTTATATGCCCCGAGTGGAGTGAGCCGATTCTTTGTATTTAGGGTATATAATTAAAAATAATTAAATGTTAATTATTACTCATTATGCTTTTTTTTACGTATTATTTTTAAGTATAAAATTTAAATTATATTTATATGTTGTTTTATACTTTAAATATAATATATTTTTTAATTTAAATTTTATTTTCAATAAAATTAATTTATTTAAAACCAATTAGATATAATAATTTAATTAAAATTATATAATTTAATATTAAAGTTAAATTTATTTAATAATTTTTAATTTTTTATAAAAATAATAAAATTGATAGATAAAAAAAATGCTCAAACCTGATGATGTGGGTAAAGGACAATGGATAGCAAAGGGAAGTGTTGGCTTCCACTTGTTGAGTTTTGCAAGTGTGGGGCTAAAGGAATTTGTTTTTATTTTGAGCAATGATTAGTGGGTGATGCCCAATTATAAAAAAAGATGGAGAAAATACAGGCAAGGCATGTGGTTGTTTTCATGGCTTTTTTTTTAATAATAATTTTTTATTTCATTCTTTCTAATATGGACAGGTTTGATCCACGTTGCTTATTTTTCTTTTTATTTTCTTAAAAAAAGAAAAAAGATTTTTCGGGATATAAGGAATCGAAATGTGTAATATTCGATGTAAAAAGAAGTTTGATGTTAAATATAATCAAAATATTTCATGTTAAATTATATTCAAATTAATTTGATTTTGTGATAAGATGGTTTATTTTCCCTATTGTCCCCTCCCTTTTATTTGTCCATAGAAGCATTCAAAATACTTGTGTTTTTCCTCTAGATTTTTGTACTTTGTTTTATTAAATTTTAAAATTAAATTCAATTTAGCTAATATTGAGAACTTAATTTTATATGCAATTTCGATAGGTTGGACTTAATTTCAATAGAGAGTCGCATTTTTTCCCTTGACCTCTTTGAAATGAAATAGTTTCACTTTTTTTTTTTACTTTTTACCTTTAAACTATTCAAAATATAGCGATTTTATCCTTATCTCATTTAGTAATTAAGCATATAAAATTATATATCATTCACTTTAAAGATAAATAGCTATTTGAAAAGTATAATAATGAAATATTTTAATTTCAAATAGTTTAAAAATAAAAATCGAAAAAAATAGAGATAAAATCAGCCCTTATCTTATTTGAATATTACAGAAGATAATAGAATGGGAATTTAATAGAAATTGTAATAAAATGTTTTTATCTTATGATGGAACTTTGTAGGGGCACAAGCACGTAGGGTAAGGATGAGGATCCCATCCCATAATGTCAAAGGACACAAAAACTCAAAACTTTTGTGGGTACCTTAGTACCTTACCATGTGGATTGAAGGTTAGGATCGATTAACCAAAAAGGTCTTTGCATCATCATCATAAATAGTTAGACATGGTTGATTCGTATCCAACAAACTAAGATAAATATTAAGGTGGCATTTTGTTAATTTTGTAAAGGTGGAGATGGAAATAAAATAAAATTATTTCAGCTTTTTTTATTTTTCAAAACGTTTATTATAGGGGTGTGCATCGATTGTGTTTGGATCAATCTGACTCGAGCCCGATTAACCCAAAATTCAAGGATTATTTTTACCCTACCTTACTTAGTTGTCGGGCCCCTATCCTATTAATCCGATATTTTTAAATTCCGAACTGACCCATCCGATTTACCAAAATTTTAATTTTCTTTTAATTATTTAAATTAAAATTTAAAGTAAAATACAAATAAATAATATTAAATACCATAAAAAATACAACAAACTAACAATTTAAAAATTACAACAAACATATATTACATGATAATTAAACACTAATAATATAGGGCATGAAAAAGAGAAATAAAATTATATTTTTTGATTTATTTTTTAAATTAATCGAATTGTCGGTTGGATCGAATTCGGATTTAGAGGGGTTTTCATCCGATCCGATTAATCACTAACCCTAACACCCGAATTAACCCTATTAACCCGGTTAATCATACTCGAAATGCATCGAATCGGGTTGGTCGGGCCAACTTGGGTTTTGCACATCCCTTGTTTATTAAAAAAATAGATCCAGCAAAAAAAAATTAACTACCTTAATTTTGAAAGTTCAATATCTTAACATATATCAAAATACGTATTTATGCATTTTATCATATAAAAAATAACTAAAAACTTGAAAAAAATAAAATTTTAATTCATCGTAAAAAATTTAATAAATAATTAAAAAAATTATAAAATATTTTTTAATTTTATTTTAACTATTTAATATTTTAATACAGAAAATATTTTAATTTTATTTTAAAATTTATTATTTATATTGACTTAATAAACGCTATTTAATAAAATAAAATTATATATATATATATATATATATATATATATATATATATATATATATAAAAGAATAAAAGATAGTTGACCATTCTTTCGTCCTACAGCTATGTGCAAGGTTGGATCAAACGAAAACTATTTATCTTTTATTTTTTTTTAAATTGGATACTAGATTAACAATCGTTTATGAAATAGTTAAAAAAGAACTAAAAAAAAAAAATCTCAAAGCCAAATCTCAATGGAATCAGATTGAGCCCCATTCCATATGACATGCCAGAAAGTTTGCCTCCTTGAGTGAGACAGGCTTCAATTTCACAAAGGAATGGTCAACATAATTTTTTTTTTACAATAAATAAATAACTATATATGATCCTATGTAAATCACTTGGATCAAGCTTATGGTCTCTTACTTTTTTTTTTTAATCATCAAATATTTTAAGCGAATTCATATCAATATTCAAATACCTTTAAATCATACCACATTTAAATTAATCTCTATTTAAATCGGATAAAATCAAAAATAGATAAAATTATACCATCAAATATTTAATACAGCTGTATTATCAGAACTCGAAATCGAAATCACTGATTAAGTTAATAGAGATTGTTACCATTTCAGCTATATAATTAGTGGTCTTATAATCTCTTACTTTAATATAATATAACTCTGTTTGTTTTTAATAACAATTATAACATATTATTACTATGTCAAAATATATTTTTTATGATAAGAACGAATTATTTTACATAATATATTCTTTTTGATAAAAACAGCTTTCAGTTTTATTCAACAAATTACTTAAATTATCCCAACTAGGAAAATAACACTATAGAAGAGTAACGCCATTGCAGTTTCAAATGATACGTTCTTGCTTCAAACTGAGCTAAGAAAAGAAACAAAATGAATTAATATCACCACAGAATATAAAGAATATAAGAAAAATCCTAAAATAAATACATAGTTTTTGTTAGAAAAATAAATACATAATCTTAACTTCCTTTAAATGACTTCTGTAATTTTGTCCATAGAAAGAAAACGAACAATTCAGTAATGTCAACCTTATCCTAATTTCAACTAGCTGTTTCTTTATTCTAATAAAAATGATATACAGAAAGACAATATATACACAGAATTATAAATTTAATTTTAATAATGTAAAAATTAAATGTTGTACTTTAAATTAAAAAATAGCAAATTAATCAATTGTCAGTATCTTTTTAAAATAAAAAATTTCAATCATTTTTTTTTAATTTTTATATTAAAAAGAAAGTATAATCATTTAAAATAAAACAGATGTATGTCTGTTATATCTCTATTTAATTTTATGTTATTAAGTGTAATTTATAATTTTTCATGCTATATTATTAAATATTAACTATAATTTTAATAATATTTAATTAAGGATCCCATATTTAAAATAAATATAATAAAAAATTATAATATTTTTTTTTTGCTATATTAACTACAATTAAAAGTGGAAGTGAACAAAAATTAAGGAGTATAAAGATAGTGCCGGCTTTCTTGACTCGCTCGTATCTGTTGGATTTATCGATCAAGATTCGTGCTTATCCATTATCTCAAGGAGCAGCCAATTAAGATTTATTTATTTTTTAAATTATTTTGGTGCATTAATCTAATAATCAATTACGTTTTGTTAATTAATTCAAACCTTAACAGCTGTCCACACACCCATGATTTTAATTCAATTAATTAAAACCTCTGATTTGCAAAGGACAAGAAACTTCCAATAGCTTTGCTCCCTATCTTGGTATTTTTTTAATTAAATAAAACACACTTGCTCTTTTTTTATTTTTTTATTTTCAATAATAGAATAAATTCCTTTTAAATTGGTAATAATTTAATTAATGCTTGAATTTGACAAGCAAACCATCGATTTGTTTAATTTGTCACGGACAGGGGCTGCTTATTTTTTTTTTAGGAAAACTATTTGCACTTGAAAACAAATAAAAAATTGCTAAATTTTGATCTTGTTAACAATAAAATAATTTCGAACTTGATTTTCCATCCAATACTATGTTATTATTATTTTTTTTGAAATAAATAATTTCAAATTGACATGTTACATCAATAACTTATCTGAACAAATTATTTTTTAAATTATAAATATTTTTTCCCTATATTTGACTAATAATAACTGATTTATAAGAAGAATAAAAGCTATATATATATATATATATATAAAAGCTCAAGTAATACATTGAATTTGATTTTGCAAATTTTAGCCCTTAAATTCTTGCTTTTTCTATTGCAACTCTGAACTTTTTATTTATTCACATTAAGCCCTTCAATTTTTATTTGGACGGAAGTCAAATCTTAATATAACTAAAACTAAGGGAAAGATATTAATTTAAACAAAATAAAAGGTCAATTGAAAAATTTGAAGTAAGTAAACCAAAAAATTCAATAAATTAGTTACGTACAATATTATATTTAAAATTATTAAAATGATGCAATTATATCCCAAAAATAATAAGACCGTTAGTTTGAACATATTCCGTCTTTTAATCACTGACTAGACACATTGCACCATTTTAACAGAATAATATCAATATAACGGTTTTGTTATTTTAAGACAAAAATTATACTATTTTGATAATTTTATAAACATTACATGTAACTAAATATTAGAAATAAAATTGAAATTAAAGATATTTTTGCATATTTGATCTTTTATTATTATTATTATTATTATTATTATTATTATTATAGGCATAAGATTTGGTGGAACCACAGCATTTTATGCTGTCAACTTGTTTTATTATAATGGGACTTAAAGCTTGAATTAGCTAAAAGATTAATTGTGTCCACTGATAGTCTAGCAAGTATTAACTCAATTTCTGTTGCTAGGCATACAGGGGGCTAGTTTGTCCTTTTATAAAAATAAAAAAAAATTAATAATCTCTTAAAATAATTGACTGCAATTTCATCATCAAGCCAATTCAAGACAAGTGCACACGAGTGCATGCCTTGATATGCAATCAATCCCTTGCTTATGCCAAACAATAATAATCATTATAATTAATTTAATCATGTCATTATGAAAACCATTTGCTTAAACATATCATTCATGTTTCAAATCAATAATAAATTAGTACTACTATTTATGCATCGAATCATCGAAATCGGGTCGCAATTTATTATTGATTTAGTTCATAAATAAATATATGCATATGAATTTAAGGTGAATTTCAAGTTCATATCAAACCAATAATCAAAAGACTTACTTTCTTTATAAGAAAAGTAAAACCTGTAACAGGACTTGCAAACTGAAAGCTAAACAATAGTTATGTATGTATGGAAATATAATTGCCAGCTAGCTCAAACCTGCTTATGTTGGCCATCAGAGCAAGAAACTAAGGCTTTTGGATTTGACCTTTCCTTGTCTCCCTGAATCAATACATTAGTTTTCTCATTTCAGAATATGTCAATGTCAATATAAAATCCTAAGGTATAATACAAAGAAAACAACTTGCATGTTGCAACCATGATTTTCCTGTCTTTCCTGCATTCACATAGATGTCTTGCTCTTCTCAAACAATAACAGAATATAACAAGTCGCCACCATGAAGACAAACACAGTTGAAATTATCATGCTTGTTGCTTATTTATCTATGCAACATTAAATTTATCATAGCCATACAGAACTTATATTAAACAATTCCTCCCTAAATTTACTTATGTTATTTTTGGAAAATCAAATCCTCAAGTTTTTAAACTATTATGTTTTTCCTCATTGAGTCCATGTACTTCAAATTTGAACTCTACGAATAATTCAAAAAAAAAAAGGGATTAAATGTTGAATATTTGAAGTATAGAGATTCAATGCGGAAAAACGTATAATAGTTCAGGCACAAAAGATGTGTTTTTCATTTGTTTTTAATAGGAATGTGGGCTCCACTTCTAAAATATTTTGACCACATGTGCGTGCTTGTTACCTCCGTCAAAATTGTCAAATTTAGATTCAATGTAAGCTATTCGAAATGTAAAAAGCTTCAATGTTGAATTTTTGAAATATAGAGATCCAATACAGAAAAACGTAACTGGGTATATGCTTTTCCTGTTGTTATTCTATGTGCCTAGCAATCATAAAATATACATTATATCAATAGTTGATATATTCAGCTCTAAAAGAACAGCAATTTCCTTCAAATTTATGCAACTATCTGCTCCATGCAAGTTTTACACTCTCATGGTAAGGAAAGTAAAAAAGAAAGTTTAAAATGTTACAAGGAATCTTACATGTATGCACATGATGTTTCTGTCAGCGGCTAACTGGCAGTGGTAAGCTACTTGGTGAAGCTTTAGGCTTCACAGTATAAGCAAGTCTTATCTTTGCAGGGCTAGAGCCTGCAACTTCTTTTTGGAATGGTATTTCGAACAGAAGTGACTCATATAAACAGACCTCATCTTCCTTACAATAGTATACCTGCAAAGATGAACCAAGCGGATTAGGTCCCCCTGCAAACTGAATGGACTTGTGAGCCTAGACAATTCTCTTCGAGCACCATCAACAAAACAAATACGGACTAATGATCTTGCAAGCAAGAAGAATTGGTAGATTACTTGCTCCGGGAACTACATATGCCCATTTCATTAAAAGAGAATTTATGAATTCATTGAAAGCTTATACCATTTTATTGCTCCAAGTCAATGGGGATGCAGAAAAGTCAACATTTCAAATTTCACTTCAGACAGTTTGGATTATTTGACTTATTCCAGACTTAATTGGTTGCTTCAGAAGCTCAGACTAATCAAAGCCACAGCGGTTCTAGAGTTTGGTTGGGGCTCTATGCTTAGACCTTTATTGAAAAGCTCATTTAAGAAGCCTATGATGTCTAATTAAGAAGGATGACGTCACCATAGTTGCCGCCATAGTTCCATATTCCATGTAATGGCTTAACCGCATATTATGAAGGCATATTAATACTGAATTATGTTGAAAAGCTATCCACTACTATCTGCAGCCATTAAAAGCTGCATGTCAGTTAAAGAAACCTTACAGTTTGTTCATGTTTCATTTTACAATTTAAACATGAATTTTCAACATTAATCAAGTGTGGATTAGTAAAGTCCTGTTTCCAGAGAAATTTTTAGGATAGAACAAAGGAATGCAATGTGCTTAAGAAACATGTTTGCTAAATTTTCTAAATATCTATCCAAAAGCAAAAATGAACAAGCCATAAGAACATTCTCACTTTCAGAATACGCAAAATATCAAAAGTCTAATGCATAAAAAAGCAATATCAATCAACCCCTGACCAAGCACAGGTCTAAGTTTTGTCTTTCACATTCAAGCTTAGTGCACTAAGGAAAAACGAATAATACCTTGCAATTTATTCTTCCTGTTGAAGAACCAGAGGCAGAGGATTTATTAAAATGAATGACTGCAGTTCCTTCTGGACTAAGATATCCATCCAAGGGATCAACGATAATTGTGTTTTCAGGCTCAGTTTCGATGCTAAATTTACTGCGTGCTTCCTGCATTCAAGTTCACAAGGGGGAATATAATTTAACATCACGTGATCAGCAAATAACAAACTATATTCATGAGGTTGGATCGCTTGTGACCTTTGAGAAATGGTATTCCTTCGGTAATGATATACTGATATAAAGGTCTCCCTCCTTCGATGAGATGCTATCGATCTTAATTGTCTGCATGTCAGCTGATGATCGTCTCCTGAGACGTTTCAAGGTTTTGGGTTTCGGAGCTGGAGGCTGAACTCCTTTCAGCTCCAAAGTAAGAACATCAGGTTCTTTCTTGTTCAAGTCTATGTACCTTATAACACTGTTGTTTGTATCAGCTATCAGAAGCTTTCCTGCATTAGCCAAGATAAGCTTTCAAACTGAGTTTCCTTGTTGACACAAAACCTTAAACTAAACACAGTTCAAACTTCATACGAAAAGGCATCAAATGTTATATTATGAAATTTAGTCTGCTGATGTGCCAGCAGGTCACAGGAATTGACGGAATATAAAATTCTGTCAATTTACAGATGTTACAACAACAAATCATTGTCAAGAACTATTTATTCCAGGACAGAAAAGGTAATCACCATTTTCAGCCTCAATGATTCCAGATGGCTCAGAAAGCTGCAGGAAACAAATAAACTTGCATTAGACTTTGATATTTTAGGCAGCTGGGTAAAAGCTCCAGTCAAAAGCAGAATAATTTGTTAAAAATTTTCCTTGATGATGACTTCAAGTCTGAAATTACATAAGCATCCTGAGATACATCTGCTCCCTTGCAGAATATAAATGAACAATATATTTTGATAATTTATGCAACTGGGTCAAAGCTGTAATCAAAAGCAGAACAATTTGTTTAAATTTATTCCTCAACGACTTCAAGTCTAAAGATATAAAAGCATCCTGATGTGCTCCCTTCCAGAATATAAATGATCATTAGATTTTGATATTTTAGGCTAGGGATATTTTAGTTTTTTTCACTTATGATGACTTCAATTCTAAAATTATAAAAGCATTTTCTGCTCCATTTCTGATTTGTTGCCTTGGAACCATAAACTACAAATTTCAGAAAGCTTCTTATTTTACTTCTGGCTTATTTATGTCAACATAGTCACCAGTGTACCACTACATACTAATAATAGCTACGTCTTTATCAAACTAAATCCCAAAACTGTAGGCAACAGAGCATCCTAAAATAAAGCCATCTTAACAGCTATCTTTTGAAAATTGTCAAAAGGAAACAAGCTATAGCATTTGTGTATCATGGATAAAGAATACTTTCCTACTTTATAGGATAACTGTTTCAACTGATGGTTCAAATAGATCTTCAGGTTCATAAAAAGCATACGGCTTAAATACTAACCAATGCTATTGAAAAGAGTGTAACTTTTGATGAGATAGTTTCCAACCTGGGCGGCTAATGCTTTTCCATCCTTGAAACCAGCTTTGCCCGTTCCTGCTATTGTACTAACTATTTTAGTAGCAGGATCTAGCTTCTTGATCTGAAGATCAAAAAGGAAAAATGCATCTTAACTGAATGATGCTCGAGTCTATCTAGCATCAAAATCTAATATTATATAAAGAAAATTTAACATGCACCAAATGAAATTTATAGGATTGCCGTAATGCTAACAAGAAATTTTCATCAGCAATCAAGCATGGAATCCGAAGAAAGATTTTTGAAATGATTAAAACATTGGACAATGTCTTTTATCCATAATGCAAGAAGCTCTTCAACTGGTATACTCAATCTAGAAAAAAATAAAGTCAGAGCCTTAGACAACTTTTATTTGAATCAAATTCTATAATTCTGTCTCTAAGGGGACACAGCCTAGAGCTTAGAACTTAGGATTTCAACTTGGAGATCACTACCATTGGAACCAAAAAAAATGTTAAATCATTTTCAAAACCATAACTGGCAAAGTCACCAAATAAAATACTGTAATGCCACAGTCCAAGACAAAATTAATTGGTAACATGAGAAAGCCACTAAGATTAACAGATGCACAATGCTTGCAGCATCTTCTGGCAGTTAAAATGTTCAAAACATTTCCAATAGTGATTAGATTACCTTGTGATTATAGCTATCTGCTATATATATTTGACCATCTGTTGCACATAATACACCCAATGGATGTTGAAGAAGTACTTCAGATCCTGTTCCATCATGGTCTCCAAACTGTAAATTTAAGTTTTGAAGGGATAAATGGAAGATTATTAGGTGCAAAAGATTATATCTACCTTGGCAATAAATTTTAACACTGGTTGCACATTTGCACATTTCCGTATGGAAAATAAGATGTCAATAAACAATGCAAATGGTTTAATTTAGCTGGACAATGGATTACCTTAAACAAGTTGTCAGAGAAAATCGAATCACCACCAGCTAGCAGCCTTGATCCTCCTGTTTTCAGCTCAAGTGCTCGAATGGAGCTACTTTCACTATCAGCAACATATAACTCCTTCATATCTATGAAAAATCACCAAATTAAAAATTTTCATCAAATAGTTGAACCATCAAAAAATAGTTTACAATGTCATTGAAAGTTTAAAAATTTGTAAAAATAATTAAAAATGTTACCCAGAGACGGTGAAATTCCAGAAGGTTGTGCAAATGATGTGCTTGTGGAGCTATTCAATAATGAAACAAGAAAGATCAATGTCGAATTTTTTTTCAAAAAGATAGATCATCGATAACATTTCAAGCAAGTAAATATACCAAGGAAAGGCAAAACAAAGGGGGACATATGAAGTTAAATAAGACAGTAAAGGTAACTTTAATCAGTACCATACCTTGATCCATTTAAGTTTCTCTCATATCCATCGCCACTAAAAGCTCTAGTAATTCCATCTAGAGTATTGTGCTCCCATATCTGATGTTGGCCAGCCATTGCAATATAAATTTTCTCATTGACAGGATCAAAGCAAAGATCCCATGGAGAGTTAAGAAGCTGAGGAAGGAAGAATACAAGAGTTTAAACTTTACACAAAGAGGTAAGTACACAGAATATATTAATTGTAAATGTACTAAATATGTGCTTGGAGATATTTGATTATCTTTAAACATAAAGCATCTTTAAACTGGATCCCCAAGCCCCATGTCCCCTATCTTGCCTGGGTGGCTCCTTTTCCTCCCCCTTCATAGTCAGAACCTTTGGTTCCGTTTCCAGCAAGAGTCCTCACCATGTCATTGACAAAATCAATTTCCCTACAACAGAAAAGATCAAATATTTGTGAGCTTACTTTCAATGAGGATGGTTCCCAAGATAATCCATATATTATGTGACCTGAATAAAGGGGAAATTTTATTAGAATGCTGTTACCCACTTATTCTCTCAGGTATATGGAGAAGAGGGAATGGATGACAATAATGTATCTAAAATTCTGCAAGCAATAAGATGTTATAAACAATGCCATAATTATTTTTCAGTTTCTGGTTTTCTCTTGGTATGTTTACATTTTCTATAAATTGAATTCCATGCTCATATTCTTTGTTCTTCTGTCTTTTGCACCTGAAACTTTCCGTACAACTAAGAACCAACTGTCCTTATCATTGCAAATTTTGATCCATTAGCATGATTCATAGAGGGTGTAATAAAATAACCACAAGATTTGAGAATATTTTCTATTTCTTTCATCAATCATACATCTATATATACAAGTATAGAAGTGTCTATCTAAGGAAACCTATCCAAATAAAGAAAGCAGCATCTTTGCCTAATATCATGCTATATACTATATTTATTTACATTCTATAACAGAGGGCATAATCTTTTATCGCAAACTACATCCTGTTCAATTATCAAACATGCATCTCAGAGAAAGGCAATTCTAATGGGCATTGCTTGACCTATGCTACTTAATGGGTTCTTATTATAGAAGATTCAGACTGATAAACTTCCATACAAAGAAAAACACCACTGCTTAACTGTTGAGTGAACTTACATCATTCCATTATACAATAGAAAATCAATCAGATGCACATTTGAACCAATACATGTATTGGAATGTGTGAAGATCCAAATAATTTGGCAATTACACCTTGGGTTTTGAAGTTCCCAATGCATACACTCCATATGTAAATCAATCTTGGCAATGATTGTATCAAAAATTAATGGTTCATCATAAAAAAATACTGTATAGGAGAAAAAAGCATCTAAAGCTGTATTTGAATCTAAAACAGGAATCACCAAGAAAATTAGGCAATGTTCTATCAGTGCTAAGACTCAAAAATAATTGCAGTATGGTTCTAAGTCACTGCATACCTCAAAGCATGGTTTTCAGTATCTGCAACATAAAGAAGATTTTTCTTTGCATTATAAGCCAGACCCTGGAGAAGCACGTAGAGAAAATGTCACTACAAATGCAATCAAACCAAATCGAAAAATGCATGAAATGCTGCTTTAATAAAATTAAATGTAAGTGATATCACCTGAGGGCGATTAAATGTGGCTTCATCAAAGGAACCATCGCGTAAACCTTCCTCTCCACTGCTTCCAATTTGGATAATAGAGTTCCCATTGAGATCAGTGACCACCTGAACTTGAGAATAACAAGACCACCAAATCCCAGTCTATGTTCAACATCCTTGTAGCCTTTATATCAAATAGCTTTAAAACATAGTTGATTCAAACAGTTTGGTGCAAAATTACAAGTTTACAACCCTCAAGTGCACCACATTTATTAAAAAATTGTGTGTGTGCATGAGAGAGAGAGAAGGTATACTATGCGGTTATGGTTACTATCTGAAATGAAGAGCCGATTGTTAACTGCATCAATCGCCAGCTTTCCTGGAAACTTCAGAGGAGAGTTAAACAAACGAGGATCGTTATCTTTCTCCAAACTCAGGGGAATAGGTGTACTATCTAGGAGTTTCTTCCCGCCATAATATAAAAGAGCTGCCTCCACCAAATCAACTAGATCCTAAATTCAAAAGGCAAAAAATTTACATAAGTTATAACAAAATGGTAAGTATTTATCTGTATGCTAATTTTATGACATTATAGCATAATTGCAAGTAGCACTACCACAGACCAGTCCGTCACCAACATGCTATATGTTATAAAATTCACATGAAAAAAATGCTTAAACAGGCATGAGAAAATTCAATTGGAGCTGAACTTCAAAACAAATTAAAGCTGCAAATGGGTACCTTTCTGTGGCCTTCTCCTGAAATTTGTGCTAGAAGTTTACCATTGGGTCCAACCAGGGCAAATGTAGGCCATGAATTGATACCAAGCTCACGCCATAAATACATATCTCCATCATTCACAACCTATACTGATAATGAGGCTGGATTAAGATTAAATACTATGAAATATTTGATTATTTGATTGAAAAAGCATTTGAAATACTGTATACAATGCCCGAGAAATGAACATATTTACATGGGTTATGGAATACCAACAAATTCTAAGACACAGATTTTTTTCCAAAGTGGTCATCACAGAAATAGCTACCCAGTATCGACTATACAACCTTATATCCCTAGAAGATTGAGAAGTTCAATCATGAATGGATAGAATTGAACCATTTTCCTAATCTTGATGATTGTTTATAGTTTGTTCATTTAAATTAAGGAGGTCATCATGACCACAGAAATTACAAATTTGTATGCATCTGGTTCCACGATATAGAAAACATGCTAAGACAGATTGAGAATGTACATGTACTCACTTCAAAGAAATTGAACTTACTGGGTGAGAGATGTTGTAGCGTAAGACAGCATTCCGGATTGCTTCTAAATCCTTCTCATTGTCAAACTTAGCTGAATGTACCCCCACAACTGTGAACTGTAAAAGCATTACCAAAAACATCACGTGGAATAATACCAAGTCCCCGATATACCAAAAAGAACCACGCTGAAACATAGTGAAGGCAACCAGCACTTTGGAGAACTTTGAACACAAATAAACATCTTTCTCTCTGATTTATATATGCCAGGATTTACTAAGATTATGGATTTACAAGGCTATATATCGCAAGAGCAGTATACACATCATAATTTTATTGAACATGCTTTGATAGTTATTAATCATCTTGGTTTTCATATGTACAATCATCCGGGACTAGAGGTAGGGGCAACTTACAGGACTTATTAGTTAGGCTAGAATTTGGGTTTCCTACAAGCTAGAATAACTATGAAATCTAAATGATTCTAAGAAACTATAAAGAATAAAAAACACTAGATAATGCTGTACATGAACTCCAAATAAAATCCATACCATACTTTAAAGTGCCTATGATATTAAAACTTGATTGAGTTGTTTCAAATCTCTAATGAATGTAGTTTCCTTTTTCATTTTTAAACTCAGGAGATTTTTCTCATTTTAAAAAATCAAGAATGAGAGTTTTGAACAGCCAACAAACAGTGCTATTTGAAAGGGAAGAAGCAAGTGTGTACCGGCATATCTTTGTACTTTTTCTCCAGGAACTCTAGATCCGGTAAAACATGCATGCAGTTTATGCAACAGTAGGTCCAAAAATCCAGCAGAACCACTTTGCCTTTCAATTCCTGCATGAAGATCGGAATAATTGGAAACCAAAGGCTTTTTATATCTATTATATTACATTGGAACTTCACTGGAGGAGGAAAGTTTTCTGAATGTAGCAGATTTCTACTGGAAACAGACTGGTATATTTCAGTAATCATAATGATCATAATACATTATACATTTGAGGTTTAGTAAATCTCACCCTGCTGAACTGAAGTGGAGCTGTGTTCAGCCAATCAAGTTTGGGCAGAAAATCTGGCACAACACGAGCAGTTCCTCTGACACAAGAAAGACAGTAGACCCAGAGCAGGTTAAACATAAAGTAACTCAAAAGCACTAGATCAAATGGGACATGTACAAAATAAGAATCGTAAAAAATGTATTTACAGTGGTAAGTAGGAAAATTCTTGGTTACCTGGTTTCTAGATCAGATATGTACTTGACAAATTGTTGGACTCGTGAGTACTTAGACTTGCCTATAACCAATATATGCCAGTTATTGACCACAATTAATTTAAAAAGAAACAAAATGACCATTGACCATAGAAAAGGCATTGCAGCAATAAATGGCCAACCCAGAGAAAATGAAACTAGAAAAGAGAACAAAAAAAAGGATCAGAGGAAAAAAATCACAGTAAGCAAATTGCAAAGCATGTACTGTACCTTCACTCTGCTCAAAGCCCGGTTTACTAACTCCGAACAACAAATTCCATATAGCTTGAGGAGAAGCATATTGCATTGCCTACAAGATGCATGGATGTGTTAGCAAGAGAAGAAACAAAAGAAAAAAAACACTCTTTGCTAAATGACTTATTTCCTAAAAGCTGAGTTGCGTATTTGTGGTCCTCAAATGCTCACATTTGTGACAATTACTAATCTTAATACAAAATCACCAGCTATTTTATTTTTCCTTTGTTGACAATTACCTTCCAATTTGTGACGGTGAAGAACAGACAAGAGAGAGCAACCCCCAAACTTGCATATCTCAATATGTTCCGCCGAGAAGCCTGCAACCTGTCCACAAATTATTTCTGCTACCTGAAGTATTTATACGAAGGCGTTGTTTTCTTTTCAGAAAGACACATAATTGCATATTCTACTGATAATAAATTCATTTTGCTAAATAACATAAGGGGGAAAAGAGGATAACAGCATCCTAAGGTGACTAAAGAAGTACTGTAATTCATTTTGGAAAAGTTCAGAACTGGGCATGAACTATGGTGTCATGGAAATAACAGAATATGAAAGTATCAATGATATATATGCAGGATTTGCTTAATCTAGTCATTAGAAGCACCAGCATACTGTCTAAACCATTAGTTTCGATTGACATGCTTCAAATAATTGCTTGCAAAAATATAAACCGAAATGTGTTCTAGTATTTCAGTATTTTTTTTGGGTTTCTATGTCATTTCTACAGATATCAACAAAAGGAAAAAATTCTAGAATAAGTTTTTCTTTGTAAGAAAAGGGAAAAAGATATTCAATAATGCATCCATCAAACTCTTGAAGAGAAAGAACCACTATCTTACCCCCCAGCTGAGAAAACATTGTCACTGGTAGCAATATTTTTAAGAATTGAGCCATTATCTGTTCTTTCTTCGAGCATTGCTGCCGAAGTTTGATCAGAAGTATAAGGAACCTGAGATCCCTTCATCACCTTATCTGCAACGGTATATCTTTATCAGATCTCTTCTTGTCAGAAAACATCTTAATTACTAATCATGATAAAACTGCTTGCAGCATAAACACATTAACTCATATGCCATCTTAGAAAAGCCTGAACTAACAAGTTATGAACCCAATTACTTGAGTACATTGATTTGCCTTATTTTCATGGAGAAGAGTTTTCCAATACAGAGGAAAATAGATTACAGAAGAATGTTTTGAATTCTTGGATTTGAAACAAAAGCAGCTTCATCATTCCAATTATTGATGGTACAAAGTGACATCTTCGGGACTACATACTATAGCCATCAGATCCACCACTGAGAATATCATCAATTGAAACATTTCCTATATCCTTTCTGATAAGGGAGGGACTAGCATCCCTTAGAGTCTCTTCTGTCAATGTAGTTTTCACAGCTATACATCTACAAGAAGTGAAGAATGTTGTAGATTAGGAACCAATTGAACATAATAGAAACACCCATATGATAAATACAGTAATGAAGAAATCTAGTGTTGCTCAAATATCCTTGCGGACACTTGTTTTGAAAGAATAATAACCAATATCCTGATTAAACCAAATAAACATTTTATCAGAACATTTACCTCATCTGTGCAGCATTTGCAGCCTGTATTCCAGCAAGTGCATCTTCGATAACAATACACTGGAAAAAGTAGAAAACGTTTTAGTAAGTACAACAAGCATCAGCTTGGAAAACGGTCAACCTACTTCAGAGAAGATTCTCTGAAAAAAAAAAAAGAAAAAACTGAAATTCAGCTGACAAATGTCATTAGCAAAGATTGGGAGAGTAAATTTCAGAAGGAAAAAAAAATGACATACTAATGTCACAAAAGACAAATCATGTCAGAGGCCAATACTGACAAGTTCCGATCTATATTGTGTAATTTGTAACATTATTGGCCAGAAAAACCGATTTCTTTCTTAGCATTTTCTCAATAGCATGCCACTCTAGCAACCACTGAACCATAACTTTGATGGAGCTATCTGCTGAATTAATATCTCTTCAGAGAAAAAAAAAATTAAACAAAAGAAATAGTGGTTGCTAGATTTATTATTTTAACAGTTTACAATTCCGGGTCAATTTTTTTCCTACCATATAGAAATACATGAAAACCATATGGCCTACCTCACTAGGGGGCACATCCAAGATCTTTGATGCAGCCAAGAAAATATCTGGAGCTGGCTTTAAATTCTCAAAAGCATCTGCTGAGACAATAGCATCAAACCTGATAAAAGAAGGTAGTAGAAGTTGTAATATGCACAAAACTTGCTTGGTTTATGTGGTTTGAGGGTGAAAATGAAGACAATTTATTAAGACAATAAAATGTAAGGTACAAGCAACCAGAACACAGAGACGCCCTAATAACTTCAGATGCAAAAATCAATTGTCAAATTAACTTACATTGTCGATGGCAAACCAGCAGCTGCTAAATTTGCATCGACTTTGATACGATCAGCACTAGATGCAACAGCAACTTTCAGACCTTTCTCTTTGCACTAATCAATGGACACAGCCTCATTATGTTATTACTCATAACCACAATGACTAATTGAACCGTGAAATTGGCTTATCTACCTGAGTAATGAGTTCAAGGGCCCCTGGGAATCCTATACCGGAATTTGGTTTTGCATACTGCAAGATGAGAAATGAATTAAAGCAATGTGGCAAACCATGCTGCTTTAAAAATATGTATAATGTGTAAGACTGATTACCTTTTCAAGATAAATCTCAAAAAATCTCTTTTTAGCTGCTTCAGTACTGAACCCCTTGACTCCTTTAACATTAGCCACACCTCCTAAGAAGTTCGCTTCGCCTGATAAATTAATCAAATTGGAGGGAAAAGACAACAGCTTTATATCAAACTAAACATTGAAGAACTATTAAGTATTCAGGTAAAACTAAAGACCATTTACCTGTGCCCATGAATGGCACAAAATCCTCAACTGTGACTTCAACTCCCATCTCAGCAAAAACATCAACAGCTGCCATTCTAGAGGCTTCTTCACTGTTGCATAAAACTCCATCCATGTCAAAAAGCACTGCAGAGACTTTTCCCCACTGGCTTCTTGCTACTTCTGGAGCATTCTCCTTCTGCTCTACTTTCACACACGCCTTTACCTCCCTTTTTTGTGAAAAGGTTAAGCCTTTTGATTTCCAATGGAAGGATTGAACTGAACTGCAATTGGGTTTTGTCCTCTTTGACGTAAAGAAGAAGGAGGAGGTGGTACGCGATAAAGAATAGGGAGGCGAGAGCAGCTTCATGGCCATTGTTAAACTGGCTCTGCCATGCGGCGGGTAAGTCTTTGTTCTGGTTATATGGAGTTACTGTTAGGACGATTTTGCCCACCGTTTCTACTAATAAAAGTCAGTAATGTGTTGTCAAGGGAATGGGTTTTTGGTCTTTTTAGGACACGTGGCATTGAATAATATTGATGGTTTATCCACTTTGTGACCACTCTTTTTTGAGTCTTGAATTTTCCATTTTTCTTTCTTTGAATTTAAAATATGTGGGCGGAGGGGATTCAATTGGGGTTGATGTGAGGCCCATTATCAAGAATGGTCGGCCTTATGTGGCCCATTACGACCCGATCAGAGAGTAATTTTTTTGGTCGCATCTTTTTCTCTTCTTAATGAATTTCTATTAAATTGGAAAAGAGGAAAGTGTTGGGCTGATCTAGGGCCCAAAAAGAGAAACAGCAAAACATAGAGAAAATTTGCCGCTTAATCAAATATGCTTGAAAATTTTTGCATCTTTATATATGAATAGAGTAATATTTGAAATTAGTTCATGGTTGCAAAATAAGAATTCTTCTGTAAGAGTGTGTGTGTATATATATATATATATATATCTTGGCCTGATATAAATGAGAAATTTTCATTTTTTTATGTGATAATTCAATTCGGAAAAAATCGAATGGAGTTAAATTTTTCTTCTAACGTTGCAATAATTAGGAACTCGCTTGTAACAATCAAAAGTTAGTGTTGTTAATAATAAGATGTTATGAATCGTTACTCAATATTAATAACTCAACTCATTTGATATAGTATGATCAGATATTATATAAAATATTTTATTTTTATCTATTAAGCTATTAAAGAACATATTTATTTTTTATTTCCATCTAAAAGTACTAACTTGATGCTGGGGGCCTCATTTGTTGAAAATCAGCCAATGCTTTTCTTTTTTAGGTGACCACAATTCCCATGTAGTTACTCCTCTAATGAAGGTTGTCCACTTCACTAGCTCAAAATTTGTATACTTAGCTAGAGCCAAGTTCTATCTCAATGTTACCTTGCTGGCTTAGCACCATATCTTCTACATAGCTTGCCAATTAGATCTCCTACGTAATCCTAATTTCACTGGTTTTGTTTTCATAAGGGGAGATTATTATCAGGATGACTTTACTGCAGATGAATTCCTTTTGGCATCCACCATTATCCAAATAAATTTTATTAACTGTATACTTTGGATTTCACGTACTTCTTGAACTCTATAATGCCAACAACATAATAAAACCTTCAATATAAAAGAAACTGAAAACTAACAAGTGGGTGCATTTTCCATATTATTAATCATGGCATGATAAGTTACTGCTCTAAACCCTTAGTTCCATTGTCAATTAATGGCTATAATTAGACAAAATTAATGGCTATCAATACATAAATTGGGATTTAGATACGAAATTTCTACCTAATCACTATTGGGATATTTTTCAATTAATTCTTACTCTTTTTCTTAATTACTATACACAATGGCCACTTTCAATTACAGTACTTTACAAATGGCTTCCTAGCTAATAAATCCAGAAATTTGTGATCACTCCACTATACCATTATCCTCTTAATTAGTGCCGATATTTGTAGCCCTACCTATCCCACTAATCATGATTAATTAACCAAATTATATTTTTCCTATAAATTTGCTTCCACTCTATTGTTCATTATCATCGGCACTTGCTTCAGAGAAGAAAGAGAGGTTAATAAAGGTATGCAGAAATACATAAATATGTATATTTTTTTAGGGAATATACATATATATTGTTATTGATTGAAAAGTACAGGTAAATTAAAGATGAAGAAGGTGATTGCAATCATAATCATTCTTGGACTACTGGATGCTCAAGCTGATGCTAGAAGGGTTGCTTTGGAGCAAGTTAGAAGAGAAAAAGCTGTTAATCAACAACTTGTATCCAATAATCCAGATGATGAACATGGAAATTCAAGCACCTATGCAAATCCTGCAGTTAATAATAATAGCAAAACAAGCAGTGAAAATAATGAAGATGACTCGAACAGCAGTTACAATAATTATGGGAATCCTTCAGGATCATCGTCAGAAACTCACCATGTTTATCCCAATGATTGCCCGCCAAGAAAACCCTGTCAATAGCAGCAAAGTAAATATATGTGCTTGATGACTGTTTGCCAACTGTTCACCTAAAAATAAAGAATACCTACGAACATCCAGCAAGAGAGTTTCCGAAGATTCAGTCAGTCAGTAATCTTGTTAATAGTATTTGCTTGGTATATAAATAAAAGTATAGGGTATACACAAGAAACTTATAGCACGTATATGGTATTGTATTGCAATGTATTACTGCTGTAATGTGATAATTATGCCCAAATAAAAGCCATGAAATTTGACTATTAAGGTTAATGCCTATAATTTTACAGAGAGTTAAACTTCATATGCATGCAGGGCATTCAGTTGGGCTGATCTAAGGACTAAAATAGACAAGGTAGGGATTAGTAGCCCAAGTATAGATAAACTTTGTGTTTCCCGGTCACTTGGTTAGAGCCAATTTCTCTTCATGGCTTGGCAATCAGATTTCCTTCATGTCTCCGTAATCACAATTTATACTTTCAAAGCAGAGACTATTATTGATAGAGAAGGACAACATCAGACCAATAAGTGTGAAGGTCCCTTATCCACCAAAAGGAATTCCTATCAGTGGAGGGAGCCCAACACCCTTATAATCCATTAACTGCCTAGTCAGTTAACCGATGTGGGATCGTAACATTGCCCCCCTCCCTCAACAGCCGATGTCCTGGCGGCTTGTCACCCACTGGCGGCTTCTCCCCAAGGGTTCCTCTCCTGGGTCACACCCACTTGGCGGCTTCTCCCCTGAGGTTCCTCTCCTGGGCCACACCCACTTGGCGGCTCCTCTCCTGGGCCACACCCACTTGGCGGCTTCTCCCCTGAGGTTCCTCTCCTGGGCCGCGAATCTAGCAGGTTGGACCACTGATAGAAAAGGACAACATCATACCTATAAGTGTGAAGGCCCCTTATCCACCAAAAGGAATTCCTATTAGTGGAGGGAGTCCAACACCCTTATAAGCCATTAATTGCCTAGTTAGTTAACCGATGTGGGATCGTAACAATTATCAGATTAGTTGGCACAGTAGTTCAAGTATATTTTGTAATAGGAAAACAGCAAAAAGATCAGTTCAACATTCTACTTCTTCTAAACTTGTACAATATCCATTTCTGTTACAAAATTTTCCTTCCCTTGATGGAATCAAGGACTTCCCAAGAACTCACCAAAAATCCTTGCAGGAGCATGTTCCATTCTTGAAATGATGGTAACGAGCGCGGTCTCTCACAATTATCTCTCTATCATACACTCGAGAGATAAGCTTCACAGCAGAATGGCAATCCTCACACATCCTGAGATTCTTCACAATACGAATTGTCGTTCCGGGGTTTGTGTTTATCAATCCAAAAGAAATTGCAAGCTTTTCACTGTGGTAATACAATGCAGTTTCTTTTTCTTCCTCTTCGATATCAAACAAAACCTGAGATGTATTTGGAGAATAGCCATCCATTTCTAGCCTCTCAATCATATTTCTCAGCATAAAGTAGATGTCTTCCATTTGTGGATGTGACCCGTCACCCATTTTGAATTCATGAACAAAACCACCCAAATCAATCATGCTAGTTCCTGGAGTGGTCTTCACTCCTCTTTCCTTCATTAGCTTCCTCACATTGGCAACATCATCAAATCTACCAGCCTTGGCATAGATGTTTGATAATAATGCATATCTTCCACTATTTTCTGGCTCCAATTCTAGCAAAATCTTCCCTATTCTCTCACCTAATTCTACATCTCCATGGATTCTACAGGCTCCTAATAGTGCTCCCCAAACAGCAGCATTTGGTTCTACTGGCATGGAGAGTATGAATTCCTCTGCCTCCTTCAACATTCCTGCTCTTCCTAGGAGATCAACTACACAACCATAGTGTTCCATTTCTGGCACAATATCATAAAATTTTTCCATGGCATCCAATATTTTCAGTCCCTCATCTACCATTCCTTCGTGTGCACAAGCATTCAAGATACCTACAAATGTGATCCCATTTGGCCTAAACTTGTCTCTTTGCATCTTGAAGAAAAGCTCAATTGCATCCTCTACTCTGCCATGCATTGCTAGCCCACAAATCATAGCATTCCAAGTGAAAACTTCTTTGGTTTTCGTTGTCTCAAAAACATCCCATGCCATGTCTAGCCGCCCGCATTTTGCATACATGTCAAGTAAAGCAGTGCCTAATACTGCATCCAAGTATATAGGATTCTTCTTCACATAAGCATGAATCCATCTTCCTTGATCAAGAGCTCCAACATGAGCACAAGCAGCCAAAACACTTGATAAAGCATATTTCTTTGGCCTAATTTCCTCTCTTTGCATCAAATTAAACACTTCCAATGCTTCCTTATAGTACCCTCCACTGATGTACCCATCAATCATAGAATTCCAAGATATATCATCCCTTTCCGGCATTTTATCAAACAGTTCCCTTGCTTCGCTAATCATCCCAAACTTAGCCAAACCAGAAACCATCACATTCCAAGATCCAACATTTTTAGTTTCCATTTTCTCAAACAATTCTTTAGCTGAATCCAAATCTCCAAACTTCAAATACCCATCAATCATTGCATTAAAACAAACAACATCAGATTCTCCATCCTCATCGAGCATGGTTCTTGCAGCTGCCATGTCACCAAAAGCTGCATACATTTGAATCCCAGAACTTCTTATATGCCCATCTTTATTAAGCCCTCGTTTAACCACATGACAATGAACTTGAGGCCCTGCTTTACTAGCTTTCTCTAGGGCACAAGCCTTGAACAATGTAGGATATGTGAACTTATTAGGCCTTGAATTGGCAGCCACCATCCTGCAGTAACAGCGTATGGCAAGAAAAGGCTCATTATTGTCCAAGCAAGCTTTAATGAGAATGTTGTATACAAAAACATTAGGTCTTGGGACATGATTAAAAACTGTAACAGCCAAGTCCAGGTTACTGAATTGGGGATTGGCATAGCATTTCACTAAAGTACCAGAGATATAATGGTCTTGAAAATGGCCACTCCTTAGAATCACAGCATGAACTTGCTTGAGATAATTCAGTGAAGTAATGGTTTTGGTGTTGAGGAGATCAAGAATTGTTTTTTGGGAAAGTTTGGAGGTGGGTAGGTTCTCTGGTGGTGAAAGATGATAAGGCAGATTTGTGGGTGTGGTTGAGGTTGCTGTGTACATGTTGCTTTGCCATATCCAGAATCGGCCACGCCAAAGGATAATATATTAGAGCAAACGCTGAGAAAAAGGAAATTACTTTCTAACTGTAGATAAGGGGGGCCAAGAAACATTTTTATTTGTTGAACCTAATAAAAATGTCTTCAATTCTATGCTTTCTAATTATATTTATAGTTGGGTTAAAAATGCAAATCGCACTTAAAATTTGGTAAAAATTATAATTAAAATACAGTACATTGCAGCCAGTGTAAGTAAGCCAAATTTGATTAGGAAATAAAAGAAAACATTGCATGCCAGTGCCATCTCACCTATGAATCTTTTCTGGCCAGATGATCCAATCTCTTTTAACTTTCTTAATACATTTCCGGCAGGGCATTTACTTTGTTAGAATCTGCCATATCTGTGCCGATTCCAGCCACAAAAAAGTTCCAATGTAAATGCACGATTTAGATAATTAGATGTACATCCTGTCATTGATTAAAGAGCCCGAAGATTTTTCTTTAAAAGTACATCAAAATTATACTTTCCAGATATATAGAACGTTCTTGTATATATACACGTATTTACAGACATATTATTATCTAAATATATCAGTATGGAATTTTTCAAAATATATATTTATTTTCTTCACTTTGTAATGGTGATTCTTCGATCTTTTCGTAACTCCGAAGGAGCAATTGCAAAGAACGTTACAGTGGACTTAAGAGGCCGAGGAGACTTCACCAGTGCGCAAAAAGCCATTGATTCTATTCCTTCAAATAACACATTATGGACTCTTGTTCGTGTAAAAGCCGGAATTTACAAGTACGTTAACCAACAAATTAGTGATAAATTATCATGTTATTAATTATATGTGGTTTAAATTTAAATAAATGTAGCGGTTATCAAGAAAGAACAATTATTTCTGACTTGAGATTTTCTTTTTGATTTATTTTGTGCAGTGAAAAAGTAATAATCCCTGAAGATAAACCCTTTGTTATTCTTGAAGGAGAGATCAGCCGCAGAGCAATTGTAATTCAATGGGCAGATTTTGGCAGTTCAACTCAAAGTTCCACTATCATAGTACACGCACACAATTTTGTTGCCAAAAATATAGCATTCAAGGTGCCTCCATTATTCTAAAACTATTTTTTAATTAATTAAGACTCATTTTTAGATATTTATTGCAATATTACCAATCCAATGAACGTAAATTTAAATTGTCAGATTGCATGTATTCGTTTGATCAAACGATACAGATACACGCGTACCATATTTATATTTGATTGACTTGCTGTTTCTTAAAAAAAAGAAAAAAAAAATTACATGCTGAATTACAGTTTTAGCATAGTAGTTGGGCTTAATATGCAAAATAACACTTGAATTTGTAAGATTTTGCCAACGAGACCCTTTAACCTTTCAAAAAATTAATTTAATACTTGAAACTTATAAATTTACTATAAATTCACTAGACATACATGTGCTTCAAGGGTGTAAAAGTTCTATTTCTTTCTTTTTGTATAGTGCAAATGTTTTTTAGCAATTAAAAGACATGTTTATCAAATTAAATGTATCATTGTATAAGTTCAACGTTAATATGAATCGATTTTAGTATTTTAAAATATGTTTATTTGGATAGTAAATTTATAAATTAAAGTGTCAAATTGGAGTTTTGAAAAATTAAAGAGGCGGATTGGCAAAAAATAACAAGTATTTTGTTTATATTAAGGCGATTAATTAGTTTCCTTAAATGCTTATAATGTTAATTGAATTGACAAGTTTTGCAACAGAATACATATAATCTAGGGATGCCGAATAAGAATCCTATCAAATGGGCATCAGCTGCGACGATGTATGGAGACAAGGCAAATTTTTACGAGTGTGGATTTCATGGAGTGCTGGACACATTAACAGATGCCCATGGGCGCCATTACTTTAGAGAATGTTACATTGAAGGTGCAATTGACTTCATATGGGGCAAAAGGACAATCTTTTTATCAGGTCAGAAATGTTCGCCAACATTGATTCTACCAGCTCCAAATTACAAAAGATGCATATGAAATATGGTTAACAGAGTAGTAGCAATTTAATTGGGACAGAAATGTGCTGTAAATGCAACAACTGGAATATTGAATGGGAAAGCTGGTTATATTACGGCACAAGGGAAGGACGGAGCAGTAGAAACAAATGGGTTTGTGTTCGACGACTGTTCAATACATGCGACCGGACCTGTTTATCTTGGAAGAGCTTATGGAAACTATTCAACTGTCGTGTTCAAGGGCACTTTCATGGACGCTTCTATCATGCCTCGGGGCTGGTTTGCTTGGAACCATGTGGGCCAAGAGTAAGCTTTTCCAACCAAATACTTTTTCCGTCGTTTCCTTTTTTTTTTTTTACATAAATTAATTAATAATTAAAATATTTTAATTTTATAATATATTTTTATGTTTTTGAAAATGGTTAGCTAATTTTGCATAGTAATCAACAGAAATATTTAATAAAATGTATACTAATAAATAAGGATGTAATGGCCCAAACCTGACCTTGGCCGAAATTGTATAATTCACTGTATTAATATTTAATTTAAAGTGATTAACTGTATGAATTTATGTTTGAGTAAAACTAATATATATATATATATGTATATAGATATATTTAGATATTAGATATTTTTGTAATTTTGATTAAAGGTTTGGGTTAATAAGTAAAAAGAAAATATATTGGGGTTATTATTATTATTATTGTTATTATTATTGTTAAAAAAAAAACGAAAAATGAAAGAAAAGGAAGAGAGGATCGGGGAAGAGGGGATAAGGGAGGGGAAGGAGAGGAAGGAGGAGGCGCTGCCGCCGATCAGCGGCGCCTGCGCCGGCGATCGGCGCGGCTGCCACCGCCTCCTCGCCGTCCCTGCCCTCCGGCGGTGCTACGGTCTGTTGTTTTTCTTTCGATTTTTGGTCTCCCATCACCACCGGAGCTTCTTTCTCTTTTTCCGGTGGCTGTCGACGGCGGTTGAGGGAGTTGATGCCACCGGTGGGATCCCAAGGCAGTGGCGGATCTTTTGGTGGCCACCGATTGTCCTCACTCGCCGGTGAAGTGGAGATCGGCGCTTGTGGCAGCCGGCGGTTCCAGGTGGTTTTCCGACCAAACCACGACGCCTTGGGGCGCGTGAAGGCCACCGGAAGGATGCTCGCGTCTCTGGCAGCAGGTGGGCAACTCCGGTGGAGCTCCGGCGAGGCAGAATAGGGAGTTTCGATTTTTACGGTATGGGAACTATGTTAATAATTTGATTTCATGTATACTTGTGACATAAGTTTTGGTTAAGTTTTATGATTGATATTAGCTTTGATTATATTAAAGTACATGAATCATAGTGTTAGTGAGACATAGTTTTTGAAGGTATAATAGTTTAAGCGAATTGAGTAATGCTGCACTAGGTGAAGTAGAGTTTGAGATTGATTTGATTAAGTATTAATGGTGTGTTTGAATAAATAAAGAATGATAGCTATTCATAGGAGTGCTATTGAACTTGGTTAACATGAAACTAAAGGAAAAATTTATTGATATATATCTACAGAAATAAAATATTTTTATCCTTTAAAGTTTGTGGAATGAGTTGTACAAAGAAAATGAACACTCCATCAAATGATTTGTTTAGTTTATCGAGGGGTTAAGCACTTTCCTGTGAACTGCTTCATTCTCTTAATTGTATTTGTTGAGGTTAACTAAGAATTTAGTTAACATGTTTATTTAAAAAAAATGTAGGTGATGCTACTTAAAAGGCTGATGATTAATTTAGTAACTTAGATAGATAAAGAATTAACATTATTAAGATTGTTGTTAAATAAGTTTAACTTGAAATATGATGGCATACTGATATATGAATATACTCTATGAATATATGGTTTGATAAAATTATAATATAGTAATATGTCTGTTATAATACTAAGAATTTGTATTTAATAGTCGTAGTTGCTATCACTGCATACCTTTTAATTTAAGGTAACTAGGTTATGATGGTTATAGGTTAACTACATTAGTGATATGTACAGATCTTTCATGATGTATTTTGTAAAGGTATTGAACAAAGTTATTATTTGATACGTAAGAGATTAAGATAGAGTATAAGGATGATTATTTGGGATTTAATAGACTATAGGTGAAACCTAGTATGAAAATGTAACTAGTGTAGTCACAAGCTATGGGAATAAATGTGACACTTGTACCGCTCTTAATCTATAGTCTAATCTGATATTTGGATAATTATTATGCACATCAATATACGAAATAGACTGGATATAGTATCATGGTTATGATTCTATGATAGTATAAGAAACTGATGGTAAAGATGTTATGTTTTTATGCATGGTTGCTTAGTATATAATTATGTGAGATGATATTGTTATAAGTATAATATTAAATTTATATTTTTATATAGATATTGCTATTAAAGGTAATATATTGAATACATGTATTGAACCTAATATGTTTGATACTAAAGTAAATACAATGAAGTATAGGAGATAGTGATGAGGAGCCTACAGGTACGTCCTTCTACTGTTATTATGTGTTTATACGTTGTTTCAAGCAACAATGGGTTAAATAAGTGTATGTAAATTCACTTATATGCTTATAAAATAGTCAGGGGTGACTTATCACGACAAGTACCAGTATTGTTACTATACGGCTATTAGAAAGTTTGAAAGTAATTTTTATGAAGGTATATTAAGTAAACTCCTTTGTTGACTGAAGAATAATGTAAAGAGAAATTTCTGAATTATCGTGAAATAATTCATGTCTTAGGTGAATGATGGTTTACAACTGTACAAAAATATTGAATGTTCTGAATAACTGTATTATCTGGATTGAAATGATGATAAAGTTGATAAATGTACTGAAAGTAAGTGATCTTTTGTGCCCTTAGAAAATAGTCTGGCAGTAAAACCTAGCTCAGGATATAATTGGCCGGCCATAGGGATATCTGTACCGCGGTGCAAGTCATGACGACTTGCTTTGCTATGGGTAGGATCTTTGATCTCCATGGCTTCAGTGTTTTCAGTGAAAGTGAAAGTGAAATGTTTTCGAGAAATGGTTCTTTGGGAATCACTTCTCTCTCAGTGGGACCTTTGGGTCCACATCCCGTATATCCAGTCTGAGTATTTCTGTCGGCACTGTACTAGGGGCATTAATATGAAAGAAGATAAAAGGTGTAAAAGATAAGAAAGGTTATAGTGTAAAACGAATTATCCTGTTATATATGTGCAATAATTGGATAATAAATCGCAAAGTATAGTATTGTTGAGCATGTGTTTCTTTAAATATATATATGGGTATGTATACCACTCTGTCATCAATTAAATACATCAGATATCGCGCACTATGGTGTTAAGTATGATATTGTTCATCTTGTTACGATTATTTTAATGATTACATGATAGTGAATTTTGAATGTATACTATGGTTTAAAGGATGCATTTGTATGAAGGAATTATGCTAATCATCTTTTATGACAACAGTTAATGATGCAATTGTTTATTGGGTTATTAAGCTTTATTGTAAGTTGTTTTGTTACTTAAGCTTGTTATTTATTGTTGAAAGTAGGACTGAAATCTAAGGTAATTGAAAATATTATTTAAAAGTATTATTAACTTGGTATTTTTATAGTTGATATTACATGTGCAAAGGATTGTTTTTAGATTATACTGTTCCCCACTAAGCTTTATAGCTTAGCACGAGTTTTGTTATCCGTGTAGGTATCAAGATATGCTTGTGTCTGGTTAGTCAGCTGCTTTGGTTCAACAGTTTGAAAAGGGGATCTAATCTGGCAGTTCACCATTGAGGTGTTTAGTGTAGCGAGATGTTTTAAATGTAAAGTGTTCATTTTGTTGGATTGTTTTAATGGTTTAGAATATAATATGTAATATTTATTCATCTTAGGAATGTGATTAATAATAAGAATGGATGTATGAGATGTATGAGGAATCTTAGTTATGCTTTGTGGTGCCCTTGAAGGGCTGAGGAATTGTCTGAATTGCAGGTGGGTTAGTTAAGTTTTTAGGCGTTATATTGCCGAATTTTTATTTGAAATTTAGTTAATTGGATAATATAGTTTAATCAATGTAGTTAATTTATAAGTGTTGCATGTTGGGCAAGTCTACAGTAGACGGAGTATTTAAGATTGCAAGATAAAAAAAAAAAATTTCCAGGTTATTTCATTTTCAGTCGATCTGTTCAGGAAGGGTGTTACAAAGGATATACATATAAATTTATTTTTTAAATTTCGAAAAAACAATCAAAATGAAACAAAATCAATAAAATTTTAAAGTGCATAGGAAGGAGTAATATTTATTTCAATTATTTAATTACATATTAAGACAATAATTCATATTAAATGTTCTAAATCTAAATTGAATTTTACAGGAATAGATTTACGTATGAAGAGGTACTTTGCACGGGACCGGGTTCCAATAAATCGCAGAGAGTGAAATGGGAAAAGAATTTAAACACTGCATGAATTGACCAAATTTATAGATGTTCGTAAATTCATAAACCTTGATGGTTGGATTCAAGCCCAACCTATGCTTCAATAATCTTCCTTATATTTTTATTTTGCTTTTCTTGTTTCCACATTTCACCCAACTTCAGTTTTATGGAGCCAATTTAAATACATTATTTCTGGGTTAAGTTGTTATATATGATTTATATTAGTCTCTTTCTTTTCGAAAATAAATAATTTATTATTTTCTTCGTTTTTTTTATCTGTCACTTTAGAATAAAATTCAAATTCTATTTATCTGTCATTTTTAAACTTTTAATATAATTTAATTTACTTTTTCAATTTATTTTTCTTTTTTAATAAAATCAGAACCAATCAGATTTGATAATTTAGTTTTAATCACGTAATTTAATATTAAATTTAAATCTATTTATTATTTCTTAATCCTAGTGAAAATAATAAAAACGACTGATAAAAAAGAACGAAGAGAGTAATAAAGAATCTCATAAATATGGGGCTTCATTCCATGCTCTTTGTGCATTAGATGGTGCTGTATTCTTTATCGATGCTTGCTAACAACTTATTGATGGCTAGATTATAATTTCTCTCATTTTAATAAGTAGCGAATTTATAATTTATAATCAAGAAGGATAAAAATATAACTTATATTTAAATTTAAAAAATAAATTAAGAAGAAGGATGTTAAAATAAAATTTTAATTGGGCAAAAAATGTATATATATAATAAAATAAATTCAAAAAATAAGGGGGCAATTTGCCCACTTCCAAACCATGTGGCTGCGCCCCTGGTCTTAATTACACAGACAACAAAACACCCGAACCACTTTGTATAAGAACAATCTGCTGTGTTTTTTACTGAACAAGAATTTTATTGTACTGTCTACAATGATTTTTGAACAGTAATTGGAGTTTCGAGATTTTTTATAGATTCAGCAGTACAGTATTTCAGAATTCAATTGATGATTATGCAATACAGTATTACAGAATTCGATTAATAATTCCGTAATACAGTGTTACAGAATTTGATTAAGGTAACTCACAATACAGTAAAAATAACACAAAAAATAATAAAAAAATAAAATAAAATAGTGAAGAGTTTGATTCCGCAACACTTTGCTGCGGGATCAACTCACATCCGATTCATGCACATTATCAACCTAAAATCATTCACCCCTTGCAATAGTTTAAATATTACTTCATTTTTCACTACATTCTTTAGTTAAAATCCTTCAATTTTTTTTTACTTGATTCATTTGATGCCAATAACAGAAACTGCAATTAATATGTACTGAAATTTATCTTATTAATGTACTTAAATTTTGTCCTCAAATCTTACAGCAAATGACAGGTCATGAGAAAGAAGTGTGGACTTTTTTCTGCTTTCTCAGGTTATTGTTATAGATATAATATTTGTCTCTATCTTACCAAAACTTAGTCATAAAAATAATATTTATGTCTTTATTCATTTTCTTTTCCTTAATATTCATGCCTTGGGGATATTGATTATTGACTATTGAGCAATTTGGATAGAAATAAGCAACAATAGCTCAATTAATTCAATTTTTTTATTATTTTTACTGTGATGTGTGTCTAATCAATTAAATTATGCAATACTAAGTTGAACGGTAAGGATTCATCCATCATTAACCTAAGGTTTAGGGATCGATGCTTGGCTTTAGGTATGGAGCAATCTTAAATTTTTAGTTCAACTGTTCCATCCTTCAAGGTACCTGCAATCAGCAAGTGAAAATTGATCTGATTATAGTATGTCTTAAAAGTACATCCCGTCAATATGGATTTGGTTCGAATATCTTATATCGTGAGATAAAAAAATTGTGGAATCTATAAAAAATATTAAATACCAAAATTTTAAACAATTTTCCAAAAATATTATTTGTAAAAAATTCTCATAAAATGACCACCAAATGAAAATTATGTGTTAATAAGATAAAAATATTAATTTCAAAATCAATCAATAGCCACAAGAGATGTCAACAACAAATAAATACACCTTATTTATCTTCAGTTTCGCGGCCTGGAGAATCTGGAAGTGGAGAAATGATGAGGTATTCAATAATACCGAGGTCAATTTCCAGTCCAAAGTGCAAATGATCTTATCTGAAATAAAGGCAGACTTACAAGCCCTGTCTTCCTCCCATTCCCTTGCTTATGGTAGAAGTAGGGATAACGTGGTCTCCTCCAGTTGGACTCCTCCAAAAGTGGGATGGATTGCCCTTAATACAGATGGGGCTTCTTGCTTACGATCCAACCTAAGTGCCGCCAGTGGAGTATTCAGAGACAACATAGGAACATGGTTGGGTGGTTATTCGCTCCGTTTAAACAATAGAGGCTCTCTCTTTGCGGAATTATGGGCTGTTAAACAAGGACTTAACTCTGCTTGGGACATGGGATGGAGGAAAATCTCTGTGCAACTTGATTGCTGGGAAGTTTTCTTGTGGCTCACTCATCACAATGACGTAGATCCCAATTTAGCTGATGTTCTTGAAGATATCAAAGATTTAATCTCCCGTGACTGGCAAATTAACTTCATCCACATCAGACGAGAAGGAAACTTAGCGACGGACTGGCTAGCCAATAAAGGAAAGTACCGAGACCACCAGCTCATCTGGTGGGAGACTCCTTCAATGAGATTACAACAACTCTTACGTTATGATTGTAGAGGGATTACCATCCCTTCCTAAAGCAACTTTGTTTTATTTTCTTTTCTCTTCAGATATAAAAAAAAAAAAATACACCTTACATTATTTTTTATTTATCATTTTTGGATAAAATTCAAACTCTATTTATTTTTTAATTTTAAATTTTTAATATAATATAATTTATTTATTTATTTTCATTTCATAATAAAATTAGAATTAATCAAATTTAATAATTTAATTTTAATCATATAATTTAATATTAAATTTAAATTTATTAATTAGTTTTTTAATTTTAAAAAAATAATAAAAGTAATAGATATATAATAAATTAATAAGTATTTTCCTAAATAATACTATTAAACGCATATTTCTAACCTTCTATTGACATCTATCTTCGAATTAATTTTAAAATAAGTTCCAAAAAAAATAATAATTTGTTGAATTTTGCGTGTGCCATTTGGTTTCACTCCATGTTTGAAGCTATTTGTGGGAATTCATAAAGCAGCATGGAAAAATTTGATTGGTTGAAATAAAATAAAAAAATAAAAAACAGTGACTCATCAAAACTAACAACCACACAAGCCTGTAAAATTCCCACTTGAAGTTGAACTGTCCGTCCACCGGCGGAGTCTCATAATCCCCTACCATTTCATAGATAAGCCTCTTCTTCTTCTTCACAGGACAATAACAATCCTCCAAAATTAGAACTACCCAGGACAGAAAAACATTATTTTTTTTCTTTTTACTCAATTTCTGAAACTCTACGTGCCATTTCTAATGAAATTTTGCCCGACAAATTTAGGCCAAAAGATATCTTAGTGTGTGTTTTCATTTGTTAATTTCTTGTCTCGGAGGCTGCATGAATAGTCAGGATTTTTATACCAATTCGTTCTTCTTCAAGTTTGGGTACTTGAAGTTGTTGAAGTTAAAGCAGCTCAAATTTGTATGGCTATGGTCTCAGTTTCACACTCTCTCTCATTCAATCCCAATGCTTCATCGATTCGGCAAACGGCTCTATCAGCACCGCATGCTTCTCGAATTCGCCATCGCCTCACTGCTCACCGATGGTTGAATTTCAGTTCTGGTTCTCCTTCGTGCAGGTATTTTGCTTTTCTAGTCATCTTTTGATTTTGTGTTCTTGGGTGTGTTTGGGTTCTCAGAAAGTGAAGGGGAAACAGAAGACATTTCAGGAATTGTATATAAAGGAATGGTCTTTGCGAATTTACTTAATTGTGCGCTGCATAGTTCTTTTTAGCTTAGGACGTTGTTCTTGGAACTGAAAAGATAAAGAAGTTCTGTTTTGTTTGGTTGCTGAGAAAATACAATCGAAGTGAGGTAGATGAACTTTGCAAATCTTAAACTCTCTATTTTTTTAATTAATAATTTTGAATATTGCACGACATTTCCTTCAAATGCATTTGATCATAAAATCAATTCAAAGAGTGGGAGTTAAAAGCATGCATTTACTAGGAATGGAATCGAATGCCCAATTTATTTTCGGATTATATTAACTTATGTGGAAACTGACTGCAGGTTGAACAATCTAAAATCAAGGTGCTCAATTACAAATTCTGACTTACAATGCGGTCAGGTTCTCACGGACGATGAGGTCCCACAACATGTATCAGCAGTTGAGCCTGATTGTTCTGCCCCTATTGTTCATATTAAATCTGACATTCTTGAGGCTGAACCTCTGAGTTCGCTAGCTGAGGCCACTTTTGTTGATAGTCTTCTGACGGCATTGCTGGTATGTTCCTTTCCCGTTTACTCCTTCGGTTAACATTTGTTTTGGTTTGTTATCTTCTCAACTTAGTGTCATCATGTAACAAACAAGTTATTATTCTTTCCCTTGTTTGCTGCTTTAGGTTTTATCAGAGGAGGAACAAAATGCCCTCGCAGCAACTCCAGCTCATCCAGTCGGATTATATTGTATGGCTCAGGCACTCACGTCTAATTAACCTGCAGTATTAGCTTGAAGAAGATACTTTTAGTTTAAAACTAGTCTTCATGTGAATTTTAATTTTTGATGCCGTACAATTTCTGTAAAGGGCAAGTCCCACTTTCTCTTGATATGGTAATCCTCCCTACTTGTTTGGAATTGAAAGTCAAAAATTTGATCTAATAATTCTGCATTTCTGAAGGATCTAATTGTTTTCATGATCATAAGTTTAATCTGTTTTGGTGTGTCATTCTTGAAAGCCCTTTGGATACTAGAGCATGTATTCTCCCTGTGGTAAGAAAGTTCCTTTAGTTCTTCAATACCCTGACTAACTTATTACAGAATTGTTTTAAATATCTGCCAGCAGTGCTTTTGGGTCCACTGCATGTCCAGAAACTTGTCGGTTTGTTTCATCTCTGCTTTGTTAGATTGGCATCTGCTTTGACTGTGCTTGTGAGCCACCAGTTTGCTTTTTCCTTCTGGTGCAGAGTTTTATTTTAATTCTGACTTTAGACCACTGTCTAACGATCTCAGACACACTTTTGCCTGAGTCTGCTGCTTTCTAGTGCAAGAAAGGCTTCCAACTAATTTGTTTTAATGTACACTTAAAATAGCACTTTACCATTTTGCGTTGTTTCTCGCTCAATAATGTTCTGGCTTACCAATTAAACTAGTGAAACAATTCCTAACCTGAGAATTTGTATGTTACAGCATTGTATGCTACTTGCCTAGCTGGAAACTTAGTGGAACAGCTTTGGAATTTTGCTTGGCCTTCTGCTATAGCATTGATTCATCCAAGTCTTCTACCAGTGGCGGTCAAGGGTTTCTTCACCAAGGTTATCACGTGTCCAACAAATTAAATAATGTGTATGCACTGGAAGATGTCTGGATATTCTTCTTAATGATTTCTGTGTCAAACAGCTTGCCATAATTGTTGGAGGCCCTTTAGTTGGCAGACTTATGGATCATTCTCCCAGAATACCTTCCTTCATTAGTTTAAATATAGTCCAGGTAACTTTTTTTTTCAATTTTTGTATTGTCACTGAATAAGGATATTACCTCTCTTGATTTTGTTCTTCATTCTTTTGCTTCTGTCAGGTGGTTGCACAGTTTTTATCTGCAGTAATGATAATTCATGCACATACTGTTTCTCCTACGTCTTCTGTGTCATCCATTCTTCGTTGTCCATGGTTTATTGTACTGGTTGTATCAGGGGCTATTGAGAGGCTTTGTGGAATAGCATTGGGGGTTGCCATGGAGCGGGATTGGGTTGTGCTGGTAGTGCCTCTTCGTGCTTCTCTTGATGTGTCATGTAATTGGCTTTTGTCTTCTTCTTTTTTCTCTGAGAATGTTTGGCCCAAAATAATTAATGTTCTCTTGGATACAGTTAGCAGGAGTAAATAGGCCAATTGCACTTGCACAAGCAAATGCTGTTCTTAATAGAATTGATCTTCTTTGCGAGGTATTAACAAAATTTTTGATCTTAAAACATTATTGTATGGACGTATGAAAGCAATACAAGATGTAGAAATTTCATTTCCATTTAATAGGGAAATATGATTTTTAAACTGTGTACACTTGGATTCCTGTAATTTCATTGCTAGTTACCTGTATATATTAGGCCAGTTCATTAAATCGGTTCAAATGTCCTTTATTTATTTATTACAGATAGCTGGAGCATCATTATTTGGCATTCTTCTCACCAACTATGATCCAGTGACTTGCTTGAAGTTTGCTGCTAGTTTGATGATATTGTCGCTACCAGTTATGGTAATCACTTTTCCACATTTGTTCTTTGTTAAATGATAAGTTCTTCAATTGTTTGTAAACATTAGCACCATTTTCCAGATTGGTCTCACATTGTTGACCAACATGCTCTCTAGTGGGGTTCTTGACCACACCAGATATTCCCAGACATGTTGCAAAGAATCAGCTAGTGGAGCTCCTGCTGATGGTGGCAGCATAGGTAAAAATGATAGCATTATTCTTAAATGGGTTAAAATTTCTTCTAAATTTACTTTTTTCATGGATAACTAGTGGATAGAGGTCTGGAAACTATCAAGCTTGGGTTGAAGGAATATATGCAGCAGCCTGTTCTCCCTGCAAGCCTTGCCTTTGTTCTTCTATACTTCAATGTTGTTCTTGCACCAGGCAGTTTGATGACTGCATTTTTAACACAACGAGGTAATTAGCAAACCCTGTGACCAGTTTCCATGAAATTCTTGCACGAATTGAGTGAAAGAATTTGGAATCAGTTTCTGTTCCTGACTTGAAGGTGGAAGTAGCATCAATCCAGGTGTAGAAGGATAACATTGGAGCACTTTAAAGTTCTTGTATTTTAACAATTTCCATTTGGAAAACATACAAAGATCTTCTTGCTTTAAACTTGATTTATTAAATTGTGAGAAGCATTGTGAGCATACATGCATTTTTCACTTTCATAAACTTAAGTCAGGGTTGGATTGGTTTTTTCCTCATTGAAAAAGTTTTCTACAGTTAGTTATTGCATACTGATTTCATATGTCAACTTCAATGTGCTTTGATGTAAATATCTCATTCTTTTTATTTCAATGTACTAATTTTTCAATCACCTATGAGCTTTGTTTTGGAAAACCTCTTTCTCAGGCTTCTTCAAATTTATAATTCTGATTCAGTGAAAATTGTGTGGAATCATTTCACAGGTGTAAATCCATCTATAATTGGGGGGTTTAGTGGATTATGTGCTTCTATGGGCATTGCAGCTACGTTCTTGTCTGCAACCTTGGTCAGGCATCTGGGCATTTTAAAGGTTGCTATCTGCCTCGTGTACTTGTTACTATTTCTAATTATATTTCCTGGTTGGGGTGTAGCTCTTACATTTCTTTTTCCTTTGACCAGGCTGGAGCAGCTGGTTTAGTGTTTCAGGCTTCCTTGCTTTCCTTAGCTGTTGCTGTATATTGGAGTGGATCTCTCTCCCAGCAGAGCCCCCTTCTCTTTTTCTTGGGATTGATTGTAAGGATCGTTTTCTGCATCTCCTTACATAGACAGACTATAAAATCAATTTTTAAGTAAATTTGGTGAAGTGACATTATTGTGCTTGGGCCATACTTGGGACAATTGCTACATCAGATGGCATTTGTGTCTTTATGGCACATATCTTTGATTATACTGTGATTAATTTGGAAATATTTGCGGAACTTCGACCTTATATGCAGATATTATCAAGGTTAGGACACATGTCGTATGATGTTGTCGGTGCACAGATTCTCCAAACTGGCATTCCATCATCTAAAGCAAATCTTATAGGAGCGACAGAGGTTTCTGTTGCAAGCTTAGCAGAATCAGTGATGTTAGGAGCTGCAATAATTGCTAATGATATTTCACACTTTGGATTTTTGGCAATACTATCGCTTCTCTCAGTGGTTGGGGCAGCATGGATGTTCTGTCGATGGTTGCTGAATCCGACAGATAAACAAAGAATTCTTTTTTCCTATGAGCCTGAGTTATAAATCTTATTGTAAATATCTATTTTCGGCTTAATAAATAGCCTTCAAGATGCAGTTTTCAATTGTTGATTATTGTCTTTCAACTTTCTACGGTAGAAAAAGACCTCTAGACTGGTTAGTTAGGCAATGCTGAATCTCATCATAGGCATTTTTAGTTTTGTGCCATCAGCAGATTCTGTTTCGAGCTGGAACCACGCAAGGTCTTGTAACTATATCAGGAGCTAATTACAATTATCCACATGTATTTAGCAACAAAAATCTTGAGGTACATATTTTCTGGTACTATGTAAATTCATATCTGTATCAAGTTTCCTTTAGGCCTTGTACAAATATTTTCACAAATTTGAAAAGCAATTGATTCATTCAATCTCTCTTACTACTACATTCTGTGTTGGATCTCAATTACTACTGCTATATATATATATATAGTCACTAGAATTTTTGATTTTGAGCTTGAGCTTGGTATTTTGAACTCTTATTTTGTTGAATTTTTAGCCTGAGAGCAATTGCTGCAACCGTTGAATATTCAAAGCATGGTTATTAAAACCGGACCGGGCGGTCGAACCGGTTTAACCGCGAACCGTCGGCTGGTCCGGTTGGTTCAATGGGTGAAAACCGGATTGAATAAAACGGGAAAATACTGTTTCAAACCGTCAAAAAACCGGTTAAACCGGGATAAAACTGAAAAAACCGGGTTAAATGATAAAAACCGGTTTAATATTAGAAAAATCAACTTTTTGTCCAAAATATTCATACAATATTATTTTTTCTGGAAAAAAATAAAATAAAATTATAAATACAAAATAATTAAAATTTAAATAATTTAATGAATTTTTTTATGAATAAAATAAAATTTTATAATTTATATTTGAAGAATTTCTTTAAAAAATTACAATTTTTTATTATATTTATCTTAAATTTTTGTTATAAATATTGAATGACTTGAAAATATAGTCTTATTGTTAATGTTTGATGATAAATATATTTTTATAAATTATTTTTTATTTTTTTATATAGTGATATTTTCATAATATTTATATAAAATTTAAAAAATAATATATTTTTTAAAAAATAAAAAAATTCGATTAAATCCTAATGAATCGGTCAAATTACGAACCCTTGAACTCTTTGATTTTTTATTCTATTCAGTTTTAATAATATTTTCAAAGTGAGATAGATAATGTTGAAGACTTGCTTTTGGGGGTGTGTTTTGGAATAAATTAATTTATTTTGATGTTCAGAATCTTACACAGTATGGGAGTTTAAAGTTTGAAATGTGTCATGTAAAGAAAAGTATCGATTTTTGGATCAGTCAACTGCACGTACCCGTCACGCTGGAGCCATTCATATTCCAAGAATTTTCCCTATTCCTTGCTAATCTTATCTTATCTTGGACTTTAAAAGGCTTCAAAACCTTGGCCTTGGTTACTGATGAGATGAAATGGGTGAATTTTTGAATACTTTTTAGTGCAGATTCAACATACCCGAATGAATTATATCTTATTCAATGCTGTCAAATGAAACACTGTATAGTTAGGGCGTAGATTTAATGTTGAATTATTGGTGTAATGATACTAAAACTTCTTGTTGTTGCTTAAAAAATGAAACATGTTGTCATGGACATGACAGATGTCTTCTCTTCGTTTTTAATATTACGGTTGTTTTGTTTTCGAGAAATGCAAGTAAAAAAGAAAGGAAAAGAAAGAAAGGTTGATTTCAAGTTACGAAGAAAGTCACGTGAATCGAAGGGCATATACTCCCGTGTTTCTCGCGTGTATTTTACGCCTTTCTTTTCGTTTCCTGTGTCCAATACTATGTTTTTCTTATTCGAAAATCAACTATTTATTTTTACTATGCCTTATTTAAAATTATATTTCGGTATATTTTATTTTATCTCAATTTTTGAAGCAGTAATTTAACTCTAATTTTCATCCTTTTCGTATAAAAAAATTAATTTAACTCGACTATATAAAATTTTCATTTCAATTTATCTAACTTGATTTTTACTTTTCTAAAAAAATTAATTTTACTAATTTTCTCACGTTATATGCTTTGATAAAAGAAAACTAGTAGAGTTGATGGAACATTTCTCTATTGATTTTTCTTTTTCTATTATTCAGATAGAATTATAGTGAAATAAAAAATAAAGGAAAAAATGTAATGAATTTCTATTTAAATTTCAAAAAATTTCTTTTATAGTGAAAAAAATAAAATTGACGATTTAAATGAGATTAAAGAAGTAACTAATTTTTAGTTACTAAAATTAAAAGAAAATTTTAGGATTTACAGACTATAAATGAAAGAAAATTATCAATAATTTTGTAATATAATATTTCTTTCGTTTTTTTTATTATCGTTTTTGAGTAAAATTCAAATTCTACTTATCTGTCACTTTTAGACTTTCAATGTAATTTAATTTATTTTTTCAATTTATTTTTCTTTTCCAATAACATTAGAACCAATTAGATTGGATAATTTAGTTTTAATCACATAATTTAATACTAATTTTATATTTATTTATCATTTCTTAATTCTAATGAAAATAATAAAAATGATCGATAAAAAAAAGAAGTGAATACTCCCTCTGTTTTAAAATATATGACGTTTAAGAAAAAAATTTTATTTCATAATATATGACGTTTTGATATAATCAAGACACATTAATTAATTTTTATCAAATATATCCTCAATTGATTTTGAAAAAAAATAAAATTTTATTAGTGAATGTAATTAATATAATAAGAGTAATAAAATTTTTTAATAATAAATTAATTGTATTTTTTAATTATTATATATTTTTTTCAAACGTCATCTATTTTAAATTGGAGGAGCAAAACGTAACATTTATTGGGAGTATGCGTGCATGCTTGCCGTTAAATGTTGAGTGAGATTCATCGTTTCCATTTGATTCAACAGTGCATATACGTAGCATGTACAGCAGGGCATATACGCCGGCACACTGTACACCGGTAAAAGGAACTAACACTCCATTTAAGAAAAAGAAAAAAAGATAAAAGATAAAAATTGATAAAGGCCGCAGTAAAACTTCAACTTTGGTAATGGTCCTCCATGTGCACGACCCAATAGAGTTGTCATATCAATATTTATGCCACAGTAATTATAAAGTTATGTAGGTTAAAAAAAGTATGATTAACAATGTAATTAAGTTAAATTTGCATGAATTATAATATAATTATAAACTTTTTAACTTTCAAAATCTCCAATCCTTTGAGGGAAACAACACCCAACTCCATTTCCCAAAACTAGAAAAAAGAATTTCCACAGCACACAACACAAAGTCCCACACTTCACCCAAAGAGCCTTGAGAAGAGACATTTCTAGATCCACATCAATTACCCACCTTGAAAATTGGGTAATATATAACAATGAAAAAGAAAAATATGAGCAAAAAAAGAGAGATAATAAAGGGTTTCTTTCTTAAACTTTTTGAAATCAACTAATTTCACTTCTAAAAGTTTTTTATCTCTTCATTATTCAAATATTATAATTTTATCTTTATTTTGTAAGATAATCAAAATATATTTATTTTAATAAATTTATTGATAAAAAATCATCTATTTAGAAAGTGCAGAGATAAAATTCTTCATTTTAAATAAATTAAAGATAAAAATCAATAATAAAAATTAAAGGCAATGATTCACTATTTTAAATAGGTGATGGACCAAAAAAACCCTCTTACTTAATGTAATAATAAAATTATTATTAATTATATGCTAAAATAAAATAAAATGGAAGAAAGGGAGGTGAGTTTTCCTTTCATCAATCCCAAAAATATCATGCTAGTAAAGAAAGGAGGAAAGAAAAACCATGTGGGTTGGCAGGAAAAAAGGATGGAAGGGAAGAGCTTTTCTAAATTAATTTCAACATCATATTTATAAAATCAAATGTTTATAGGAAGATTGGACCAATATTTTAATTTTATAAAAGATTAATTCTTTTAAAAATTTTAATTAAATTAAATTTTTTTATTATTTTGTTAACAAAGGATTTTCAACAATCCCATGCTGTAAAAATCCTCCCTTCACCCATCATTTCCACAACCCAATGCCCCCACTCTCCATCATTTCCAGTTAGACAATATTGTGACAATGCAAGTAAAATTAAAATAGTTTACATTATAAAAAACAAGTATAAAACGCTCTTGCTGTGTCAATAGTCATGTTGATATTCTCATGATTTTACATCAAAATGTGTTGTATTCTTCAGCCAAACAAGTGTTTGCCATTGATGTTTTATTATTTAAAACACTAAGGAATTTCCTTTTTCTTTCTCATTCTTTGAAGAATATTTATATTCAAAGATTAGACAAATAAAAATCAATATTTAGAAAGAAAGAATTGTTCTTTTCACTACTCCATCCTCCTGTTGTTGGTTGCCACAGTGATTAAGACTTGAAAGCTCCCATCTTTTCATGTCTATTGACACTGATAGTTGATATATCACTTGGGCTTGTTCATGTCCTATTTTGACCCTTTTCTCTCTGTTACTCTTTCTTCTTCTCCACCCTTTCCTTTATCCTTGTCAAGCACTCTTTGTGTTCAACAACTAGAAGAGCAAGAACAAGAACAAGAAAAACATTGAAAACGGAGACAAAATGGGTTCTCTTGGAGATGAAACTTCAAGAAACAAGGCAATGTGGTTCTATCCTAAACTGCTTGGTTTTCATCCTTCTGAAAGATGGGGCCACTCTGCTTGCTACTCTCATGGACTTGTTTTTGTCTTTGGGGTACCTTTTTCTTTCTTAATTTAAAGTTCACAACTTTGATTCCATTTTGCTTAATTTTCATTAAAGTTCACAACTTTGATTCCTCTTGCTTAATTTTCCTTACAAAGTTAGCTACTTTGATTGATTTTTTCCTTGCGTATGTATGCTATTTTCTTTAAAGTCAACTACTTTGATTCGTTTTGATTTTTTTTTTCTTATCTGCCTTTACTTTAAAGCTTGATATTTTATAACTAAATAGCCCAGTCTGGTAAAATTTACATGGCAATGCTTTCTGTATTGAATTTTCTGTTAACTGCATGTTTTTGATATTATGCAAATTCTTTAGTTTTGTTTCCAATATAATAATATATTAAATTTTGGGGTTTGTTTAATTTTCTTTAAAGTTACTAACGTTAATCATTTTGCCTGTTTCTTTTTCTACTTCAACCTTATTATTATCTGGCAAAATAGCCCATGAAGCTGTCTATAGAAGTTGTTCTATCTTATTTCTTCTGGTAGAATTCATGGCTATGTTGATAATTATCAGCTGAATAGATTTTCTACTAGCTGCATATTTCTTATTTCTTATGCATATTATATATATATATATATATATATATATATATAACATTATACAATATTTTGTGGCCTTTTTTTCATGTATATTTTAGCAAAGGACGGACATATTTTCTTCATCAGTTTTAGTTCTTTCCTATTTCATTTTCTTCTGTTATTGATGGTTTCTCGGCCTCTGCACTGTATTTGACTTTTGTTCAAGGTGAATTGTTTCTATGCTTTCTTGATATAGCAATCTTTTTACCGTTGGGCTCTCTCTCCTTCACCCTTCTTTTCTCTGTTTTTGAGACATAAAAATGTATAATTTTTTCCTCAGAATAATATTTTTACCAATATTATTGTAAGAGCAATATAGATAGGTTATATCACTAATGATTTCAAAAGCCAAAAAAAAAAAGTAGAATGAGATGATAAAAGTTTGCTGTTTTCTCATTTCAGGGGTGTTGTGGAGGTTTGCATTTGAGTGATGTTCTGGTTCTAAATCTGGATACAATGTCGTTGAGCATTCTGGCAACTACTGGTGAAGGCCCTGGCGCAAGAGATAGCCACAGTGCTGTTCTCGTGGGGCGCCAAATGTTCGTGTTTGGAGGAACTAATGGATCCAAGAAAGTAAATGATCTTCATGTACTAGATCTTACGACCAAAGAGTGGATCCGCCCTGTATGTAAAGGGACTCCTCCGTGCCCTCGCGAAAGCCACACTGCTACCCTCATTGGTGATGATAAGATTATGATATTTGGAGGTAGTGGAGAAGGCGAAGCGAATTACTTGAATGATTTGCATGTTTTGGACCTCAAGACCATGACTTGGAGTTCTCCTGAGGTTAAGGGAGATGTTCCGGTCCCAAGAGATAGTCATGGAGCTGTAGCAGTAGGTAATGAACTTTTTGTGTATGGTGGTGATTGTGGGGATCGGTATCATGGCGATGTTGATGTACTTGATACAGATACAATGACATGGACAAAGGTATTAATTAACCTTACCTTGCTCTACTTCATGCTATCTGCAGTTTTTAGCTTGAATGCATTATGATCTTTATGTTGGCCATGTTTTTCCTGATAGCTTGTTGCTCAAGGATCTTCACCTGGAGGTAGAGCAGGTCATGCTGCTGTGAATATTAGGAACAAGGCAAGTGATATTAGAATGTTCAGTTTTGTCAACCAGTTTTAGGACAGAAAGAGTAACTCTGTTGTTCATGGTCTGCAGATTTACGTAGTCGGCGGGGTTGGGGACAAACATTACTACAGTGATGTTTGGGTCCTTGATGTAGTTACTTGTTCTTGGAATCAACTTGATATATGTGGTCAGCAACCGCAAGGGCGATTTTCTCACACTGCTGTGGTCACAGGCTCAGATATTTCCATCTTCGGAGGGTAAGTTCTAATAACATTTTGGCCGTCCACTCCTGATATGGCTTCAAATTCTGTTCTCAAATTAGTTTCTATTTTATGTAGGTGTGGTGAGGATGAACGCCCTCTCAACGAGTTGCTGGTCTTGCAGCTCAGACCGGACCATCCTGATAGTCACTACAACATTGCCGTGTGCAAGATTTTTGGACAGCAATGGAACAGCGGAAGGACATTGTCTCGACGAGCAGAAAATGACTTGGTAATGCAGAACAAGCAGAGAACTGTTCTTTTGGCAAATGATGAAGTAGTCAGAAAGGGGTCTTATGAACCAGAATTAGAATTGAAACAAGCCTTTCAATTAACTTCCGGTTAGTTTACTATAATAATCATCTTATCTGAGCATTACAATATGAAGATAACAAGCAGGACTAAGTTTAATCTTTCATTCCAGATTCTCCAAATTCGAAGAAGAAAAGAACTACAAACTCCAAGTCTTGGGAGGTTGAATTGGAGCAAGAGGAACATTCTCTTTCGCTTTCTCAACATTCATCTCCATCACAATCCGATCAAGAGCAGACCCCAGCTAAAAAAGTTTCAGACTACAGGACAGCAACTCGAGGATTGAACTTGTTTAAGCAGCTGAATCAAGTTCCAAGGAATTGCCAATCTAATTATCATCTCCAAATTTTACGGGAGCATAAGAAACCGGAACAAGGTGTTCATGTTGTCCACACAAGCAAACAAGGAATGCCTGTCCAGACAGTGGAAGAAAAACCCAAGGAAACAGGATCAGTTCAAAACTTGGTATAATTTTACAACAGTTTTATCAGTGTGTTTTTCCGTTTTTCCTTCATGAACAATATAATTAATGTGCTTTCAATCCTCAGATTGGTGCTGATGTTCGTGGCAGAGTCGATGGAGCTTTTGACTCTGGTCTTCTAATGACAGCAACTGTGAATGGGAAAATATTTAGAGGAGTATTGTTTGCACCTGTAAGCTTTCACTTTCCAAATGTTAAAAGTTTGTATATGAAAATCCGTTTTGTTATGTGCAATGAGCACTGAATGAACTATTATATCGCCTTATACTAAAGATACTGTGTGCGAATGCATTATCTTTATCAGGCACCCGGAATTGTCACAAGAGGAGCTGTTCTAGCTCAAAATGCATCACCTCCTGCAATGCAGACGATGAACGTTCAACAATATCAGAACTGGAATCAAATGGATTCGTTAAAGCCTTATCAACAACCTACTACATGTTCGTCCTCAGAAGCCAGTCAGAGTTTTCGCCAAATGCAAATGAATAGTAATAGAACATACCCTTTAATAAGAGGAGCTCCATCGATAGGCAAAGAAGCAAAAAAGCAGAGAAATGATCTTCAAGGAGTTGTTCTAACGTTAGGTGGTTCTGGAAGTAGCCATGTTTGACAAATTCAAGGTTCAAAATATGCATGGTAAATTTGATTTCCCCTGTACAAACAAAATAATATTTTTGTTCATTAATTTATGTTTCTGAATTTTACGATATGGATGTAACCAACAGTTCAGGCGTAATACTAGAGCAACTTATCTCATATGAAGTCTGTCTTCAGCTGCAAAGTATTAGTTTTAGTGGGAGTTGGCTACTGTAATATAAGAGCTGCAATGACAGGTTTTGATCTTAATACGAGTCTTTTAGACAAATTAATTTTAAGGTTTCACGACTATGCTTTCATTTTTCTGATATAAAATTGGCAACCAAATTTAACCAACTCGAAGCCTTTAGTTTTGGAAAATTTTTCCAAGGACTCTAGGGTCTGCATATCGTATTTACCACCAAAACTTCCAGCATTTGCTCACAGATGCTTCGGTAATCTGTTATGGCTGTTTGTTGTTGCCTGTTACATGTTTGTTATTGACGCAAGTCACTGCAATGGTAGTAATGCAAGAGGAAAGGAGAGCATTACATCCCTGCTCTTTACACTTTATCACAACCTTCTTATTTATGATCTATTTAAACTTTCTTGCTGCCGCCACTTTCAGAACGTCCACTGTCTATTGCTGTGATCCGTCTCCATTTTAGCTAACTATCCATTGCTGTGATTATGCTCATAATAAGAGCATCTTTTTTTAAAGTATTTTGATATATTATATATATTTTTTTTAAAAAAATTAAATTTAAAAATACAATAAATTTTGAATCAATTCGATCCGATCAATTAACTTATCATTCGGTCGAGCCATTTCCCAGGACATTGATTTTTAACTAAGGGCTGTTTAATAGAATCATATACGTACAAAAGCTGGGTAGGGCCAAGGGTACTAAGATTTAGTTCAGGTGGGTCCACGTGAAAGAGAAGAGAAAATAAATAAATAAATAAATAATGGAGAGGCACCCGCTGTTCGCGCGCGATACTGTCTAGAGAAAAGAAAGAGTCAAAATCAGAAAATCAGTGGTCTGATCAATGGGACACGTCAGCCCAAGTAGCGACGTATGATTGATTATTTTGTTAGGATTTGACGTCTGTCCTGACTCCATTTGCGTCATCCACCAACTCACCCCTGTCACTCTACCATTTCCTTTGTTTTCATGTCTCTCTGCTTACGTTTCACTTTCTTATTGGATATACGTCCCAAACACTCACTACTTTCTTAGTATTGTTAGTTGAATCGGGCTCATTTCAGATTTGGGCCGAGCCCAACGGACTTAACAAAACCAAAATCATATATATTTTGGGCTGGCTAAATGATAGCATTGAAATTTTTCACTACTAAAACATCCTTTTTTTATGGTTATATTTTTGTGGCGAAAAGAATAGTATTTAAATACAGATCAATTGAAAGAATAATTTAATTTTTAATTTTTAAATTACAAAAATTTTTTAATAAAAATTTATTATTGTATTTTGTAGCATTTTCAACAATATAAGAGCATTTTAGCACTATTTTTTTAATAATTATAGAATACTTCTCCTATGCATGCTTGTATGTACAATTTAACTAAACTGAAACAAAAAATTCCTTCTTAAAAAATTTCGCATATCGAACACAAAATATTTTTTATTTAATTTTATTTTTTAAGGAAAAATGCAATAAAATTGGCATTATAAAAAGTAGGCTTAAAGTATAAATTGGTCCTTAAATTTTTATAAAAAATATAATTTAAAATTTAAAATTTTATTTGTATAATCGCATCCATTAATATTTTAAAATTAAAGTAATTCAATTTCTAAAATGATAATCAACGTTCAAAAATTCAATATGTATTATCCAATAATTTGATACATATTATTTTAAAAGTTAAATTATTTCGATTTTTAAATTTAAACCGTAAAAATTTTAAAGTATAAATTCCAAATTTTAGAAACTGATTTTCTCTGTCTAGCAAGTAATATCCAGAAGATTTGAGCTCCTCGCCCTAATTGGAAAAAAAAAAGGGGGAAAAAAAAGTGAATTGTAGTCATAATCTACGCGCGAAAGAGCGAAAGGTCCAAAATTTGGAGCGCTTGATCCAAACTCAACGAAGCTGCGTCACCCAACAGCCAGAGGAGGTAGTGTACGAGGGTGGTGACCCAAGAAGAGCACTGGGTTTAGATGTAGAAAGTAGAAACTAAGATGATGTTTCATCTTGCTACGGTTCTTTTACTACGTTCTTCTCTTCAACCCTTAACCCCTCTGATCCTTTCATCAGAGACCCACCGCCTCCTTTATCGGTCCAATCACGCTCCCCCACTTGGCTAATTATCTTTGCCGCATCCAATTACCATAACCCTATTTCTCTGCCTCGTATGCCGACTCCTTTTCTTTCTTCGCGATTGGTTTTAGACGTTGATTTAGGGATTTGAGGGCTTCTTTGTTACGAGCCAGAGAGGTATATTGCTTTCTTCTTCGTTTTTGTGTGAGAATTTGTTATCTGGGTTTTTCAATTTGTTTAATTTTACTTTAGCGTTAAATTTTCTGCATTTTGATTTAGGATAGTTCGTGGTTGATTACCTTCTGGCTTTTCTGATTGATTTTTTGCATTGATGGATCTAGTTTCCCGATTTTGATTGTGGTTTGAATCTGTTATTGACTTATATAGTTTAAATTATATTAGGTTGATTTATGCATCAATTTTTGCGATTTCGTGGAATTTGGATATTTGATCATCGGCTTTTTTTTTTTTTGTGGTTGGATGTTTGAACGTCTTTGCAATCGTCTTGCTTCGAGTATACTTTGATTTTCTTTCTTTTCTACGAAAATCTTTTGCTTGCTTATAAAAATTGAAACAGAAAGTAGAAGTTCATCTCTTATGAGCCAGGCCTGAGATGTTGTGGATTTTCAGTTCTAACAACGGATAACCTATAGATCATAATAGGTGAACATCCATTCTTTTCATCTCCATTCAAGATTTTCTCAGTGAAAAAGTGGACTATCCTCTGTTTTGATTATTGCGTTGTCCCTGAATTTTTCTTTTTTGGTTTCCCTTTAGATAGGGGGCATGGGTTACTTAATGGTGCTTCACAAGTCACGTATGCAATTCAGCTGTATTACTTTCATTAAATTTGTCTTGACTTACTCGGTTTCCTCAACACCTGCATTAGGCATCTGCTGCATTGCTGTTTAGCACCATGGAAGGTTTTGGGTTTAGTGATGCAAGCAGTGCTGTGAGGAAGAGAAGAAGCAATACATCTCGACGACCTCGGAATGAGTCTCAGCCACCCTCTGATTACCTGGATGCTTCATCATTATCATCCACACCGCCTTCAGACAGTGTAAGCAAATATCTCTTTTATTGTTATGCTGATTCAGGGCTTCTTCTACTGACATTTTGTACTGTGAATCAGAATACAATGAAGCCTGAAGATGGAGGATTTGGAGAATCTGATGAAGCTTCCAACAATATCTCTTTTCGAGGCAGTAATGAGCAGAGGCACAGTGGAGTTGATTCTAGAAGATGCAGTGAAGGTGTACTTGCTCCAGCTAACTGGAAAAACACAAGCAACTTGGGGCTGTTTGGAGTGACTTTGGATGGAGCAGGAAATGAGAATAAAGTGAAGAAGGTCAAGCTTAAAGTTTGTGGCATCACACGTACAATTAATGCCAAGTCCACATCTGTTGGTGCATCTGCCGTTGGGTCTTCTTCCACCAGATCTTCTCACTTCCTGGATACCCAACAGAAATCAATTGTGGTAATTCACATTCAGAATCTTTTGAATCTACTAGATGTGTTCTGCATAACGCTTTGACACCAATATGAATGGTGTTGCCAAGTAAATTGTATAAACAAAGTGAAAATTTGAACTGTCTTCATCTTTATGCCATTATGGGGGTGTTACTTGTTTGTTCATCATTACTTCTTTTAATATTTTGGAGGATATAAGACAACAAGGGTTTCTCAATCATTTGAAATTCCAGGCTATCTAATGCATCTATTGTAATGTCTTTTTATTATTTATCCTTTTGTTTTTGTCGATGTTGTGACATTCTTTTACATTCAGACTATTTTCTTCATTGTATTTAGGCAACACCAGTAGCTCAATTTATGCTTTTTGCAGGACAATCTGGATGATAATCCTTCATTTTCTTCTGACAAGAGGAGCAATTTGCAAGGAGTTCGATGGAAGGATTTCTCTCGCAGTATTTTAACTGTTGGGAAAGCAGATAGTTTGAGGGACATGACACTTGATGAAAGTTTCTCTTCAAAACAAACAGATAATTATGAGCCAGTTCGTAAGAGCAAACGAGTCCCCAAGACACGCTTGTTAGATGGAGTGCTTGATGATGATGGTGAGGATGATGATGAGATCCGGTACCTTGAAAAAGTGAAAACATCAAAGATGGCAGTTGATTATGGTGCAGAATATGAGGATGAGGAGGAAGGAAAAGGTAGGAAACAGCGGAATATATCAAAGGTCTTGAAAAGAAATGTTGGTGGTCTATATGATGCTGATGTTGGGGATCGTGGCTCATCAAAAGATTTCAAGGAGAGTAAGAAGTCTAAATCAGGGAGGGTATCTGATGATACAGACTATGTGGAAGAGGAAGAACCAGGATCAGATGGTGAGCCTCAAACTAAGAAGAAGAAAATAAGAAAAGAATTAGTTGACTTAATGGGAGATTTGAAGAAGGAACTGACAGTTACCACACGTCAACGTGCACTTCAAACGGGCAAAGATGTCTCCTCTGCCTCTGGTTTGGGTACTAATTTAATCGAGTTCCCAAATGGTTTACCCCCAGCGCCTCCTAAAAGTATGTATAGCTGCTGCATTTGTTCTCTGATGGCCATTTGAGCTTCTTAGACATGCAAATTCTTGATTGTTTTGGTGACAGAGCAAAAAGAGAAACTGTCTGAGATGGAGCAGCAATTGAAGAGATCTGAGGCTCTTCAGAGACGGAGGATGCAAGTGGAGAAGGCGGCTAGAGAATCAGAGGTCTGTCCATTTGATTTCTCATTTTTTTTCTTTTTAGTGCATGTGCTTTTTTGTGTTTATTCGATTTTCATTTGATGAATTGTGAGACACTTAATGCTTTAACTCAATCAATAGGCTGAGGCAATCAGAAAAATACTTGGTCAAGATTCTAGTAGGAAGAAGCGTGAAGATAAATTGAGGAAACGGCAAGAGGAATTAGCTCAGGTATTGAGCAGTTCCTCGCAGTTACTAATTTTTCTGTCTGTTTTCTTCTATATTGATGAATTTGAATAATCATGGGCAGGAGAGGGCTGCAAATGCTCTGATGCTTACCTCGGATCATGTCAGATGGGTCATGGGTCCTTCAGGAACAGTTGTAACATTCCCGGATGAGATGGGCTTGCCTAGTTTATTTGACCCTAAGCCAAGCAGGTATCAATTTATTTCATATGCACCTAATCAATGCTGGCCTTGAATCTTATTTTTAGGTATTGGCTTGCCATTAGTTAATGTTGAAGCAATAACTTTTGCTTCTTAGGACATTATGAGTGATGGCTTGACTATTTACATCATGAATCACTATTCATCTATGCTATGAGAAGTTCGATTTTCATTTGATATCTGTTCAAATCTATATTGAATCATTGATACAGTCCTGCTGCATTCATTTGCTGGTCTTGATGCCTGATGAATGAAAATTTTGTTTGGATGTTGAACTTTCAGTTACCCTCCTCCTCGGGAGAAATGTGCAGTGCCATCCTGCACTAATCCATACAAGTACAGGGATTCCAAGTCACAGCTTCCACTGTGCAGTCTTGGATGCTACAAGGCGATTCACGCAAAGATGCAGGCTATTTCTGCTTGCTAAAGATGATAGATGCAGGCAAATCCTTGAAGTTGTATTGCGTTGTATTTGTATATATCATATAATAGGAATGCATAGATGAATTGTATTTTATTATCATTACCAATTTAAGCACAGTCAGCTTCGAGAATGAAACTATTGTTGCATAGAGCAAGATAATATAAGGAGATGAAATGAGCTTCCGCTTCCAATTATAACGAGAAAGTGTGAATTTTTATTTCTTAAAAATTATAATGGATAGTGTTAATGTTACATGCCTAATTATAAGGAATTAATCCCAAATTTTTTACACTATTAAATTAGTGGTTTCATTTGTTTCTTTTACAATAAGATTATTACTATAATTTAAAAATTCGAACTGTCATAATTTTAGCTAACGTTGTTACCATTAAATTAAAATTTATTAATGGTTTATTCTCTTGTTATAGACAAAAACAACTTCTGGTCTATATTATTAATTAATAAATAAATAAATAAATATATATATGTTTTTTTTTAAATGTCAAAATAAATGCAAGTAAAATAAGTTGTGTGAAACGCATGTAGTTGCGACGCTAGGAGTGCGT